>OX438742.1:38701563-39276741 GCA_949316235.1 Oegoconia quadripuncta | reverse complement strand
TATAGTACATTTAGGGATTCAGAACCAAAACAGTTTTGAAAATAGTATTCAACCACCTTAGCTAATCGGTTAGTAAATGCTACCGACCGGCTACGGGTTTACGTTAGTATAACTGTCACCTTATATCACAAACTACATACTCGATGGCTAACAATAAGATACTAAACAAGTCCTCTGCCACAAAGAACTAGGTTCAGCGATTCATTTCATTCCACATCACTAAGTGGTACAAATGATTATTTCTACTCCTGCCTAAAAAAATTCAGTTAACAATATTCAAGTTCACAAAGAAAAGATCAACGAAATCCACTCATCCATTTAGAATTGTAGTCAACCGAGCGTCTCAATAATTCTGTTCTAATAAAAATTAATACCTCAGGTCACAAATCTGAGCACGAATCCGTCATTTAGCGTCGTCGTCTAATTTGATGAATACCACGCTAATTTGGGATCATCAATTTATATTAAAATGTTTGAATACTTTCCTTGTTCAATGAACGCACCTTTAATTTTATTTTGTCGTGAAAATTTCCACTTACCTACATTAAGAGTTTATTTTTACTTGATACCCGGTCTAGAACTGCTATGTTATTGCGTCATCACACAGATAGAACTCGCATTGTATTCCATGCAACCCCAAACGATTGCGAAGTTTACTGTCCACGGCCAGAGAAAATGTCAGCGCAAATTCGGATACGAGCCGCATAAACAAGCTTACACGATCGACAAGTCGTCGTCCAACCAATCTATTCTATTGTTTAAAGACGAAATCTATAATCATTGTGTGTTACTAGTGATGAAATATGACACAGAAATGTGGTCTCTTACTATGGACCTTGTGAGAAAGCTCAAGGTCAAACAAAGAACTATGGAGAGAACGATGCAGGGCATGGAGAAAATGAGCACTGATGGCTTTTGAAACATAAAATCCTAAAGTGGAGACCACACACAGTAAGCGCAGAGTGGGAGGCTCCCAACCTGCCACTCTAGAAATGTATGGGGGACGCTTATGTTTTTCAATGGACCTCTTGTGACTGATATGATGTTGAATCCTTTTACTTTTATTAAAGTTCTTATCATCTTAGCATAACATAGTCGACCGCTGAACATTGGAATTCCTTAAGCTGGTCCAGCCGTTTTGGAACCATTTTGTCCGTTTCGCTATCCCGCGATTCCGCGATTTTTCTCAGATCTTCAGTTGACCTCTCAGACCAATGAGAACGACACTTCACTAATGGTTTTGGTTCTACAAGCTGTGTGATTCGACCATTGTCACTTAATATTATTTAACCTGTACTACTCTTAGATTAACCTGAGATATTGCACAGGACAAAAGAAAAGGAAACGAGTGCACGCTCGATTTACCAATTTTGCTGTACTTCCCGATGCGTCCAGGACGCGAACGGTAAGCGGCGCGGGGTTCGGGGGGCGAAACGCATTCCACGAAGATCCGTATTACCGTCTACGGAATAAAAACAAAGCCCGTCTCACATAGAAATACACCGGTAGCTCGATAACGCAGTGAATTTGAGCTTATCTTTTCTTTTTAATATAACATCGCAATGTGTTTGTAATGCTTGACTGCACAAGCAATATCGTATGGATGGACAAGCTTTTAGACTAAATTTTATGAAACGGGTCGGGGGATTAGAGCTTTTCAGTGATCAAAGTTTACCAAGCACTAGTCGAACCTCTCAACTGCACTCACAATCACAACCCCTGCGAAGCTTGTCCACTGTCAATAATACTTTTACTTAGTTATTTATTTTCAAAAGTAAAATTAGGTATATTATAGGTATAATAAAGTTGCTTATCTCTAGTTGGATCTTCCTGAGTTTATTACCAATGAAGATTATTCCGTTTAAATTGGAATGGGTTTGATCAATATCGCTAATATTGAAAGGAATATGAAAATATAATATGAAACTTCTTTGTAATTTGAAGTAAGTTGAATTTGTGTCAGAGAAGTGTGCCTTTTTTTTTGTACCTGCATTAGTAGCCTGTCAGGGGCGATCAACGTTTATGTCGTGCGAGATGATATTTGTCCTGCTTATTCGCTTAGCGAAATATACAACTATCCCACTCTCACTCCTACGTCGCGCGCGACAAACGATATCCTGCGGGAACGATTTCAAGCCGCCGCCGCGACGCAGCGTCACTGTGTACATACAGCCGACTTGGCTTTACAACAACCATCAATTTAGATAATACAATACAATTTACAATAAACTAAATTAATGATGTCTAAAATAAAAGTGATAATTAATAACATATGCATATTATGTCACCATTCATTGAATTAAGTACTTATTCAATATAATACAGACAGTAATGTCAAAATATAGTTCAAAACTATTGAGTTGGTGTGGTAAACGAAAAATATAAAACGCTAACGTTTCATATTTTTCGATATGTGAGTACAAGTTGAAATAAAATATATACTAATTGTATATATATATATATAGTATCTTTACCCTAAGGTTTGCCTGGAAGAGATCGCTGTTAGTGATAAGCCGCCTTTTTGTGCGATTAATGATGTACGCTGTATTCTTCATGTAGCTTTTGTTAATTGTGCAATAAAGAGTATTTGATTCATTGATTGATTGATTAAAATAGGAAAGCATGTCAGGAAATTATGAAAATGTCATATCTTTAATAGAATAGAATTTATTTTCAAATTAAAGGTTTTTCAGTTGGCGCGAGTGTACTCGTCGTCATTTGATTTGTGTTCTGCAATTGAAAAAAATTCAGGAAATGGTGTTACATACGACCGATTGGTGTAGTTGATAGTGACGCTGTCAGTGAAACCAACGGTTGCGGGTTCGAATCCCGCGACGGGTAAATGTTTAAGTGACGAATATGAACATTTATTCCTGAGTCATGGATGTTTATATAAATATTTATGTATGTTTATCCGTTATCTAGTATCCATAGTACAAGCTTTGCTTAGTTTGGGACTAGATGATTGGTGTAAGTGTCCGAAATATTTATTATTATTATTATAGCCGCAAAAATCTTATTCTTTAAATTTTTACAACACCTATCGTGTTGTACAGTGAAGATTTGCTTATAGTTATATATAATTTAAATATTTTTGTAAGTTTGACATTAATTGTATATTTAAGCCCTAAATTATTCATATATTATATTTATGTTTAGATATTGTATAAAATTTTATAATGCCCGTTCGAAACTTTCTCATCCGATGGTAATTGGTACTGCGAGCTATGTGGCCAACCCACAGCCACAAATTTTTACAATACTAAAGTTCTTCGACGGTGTCATCAGATTTCATCTTTACCAATTACAATTCGTAGAGCGATTATAATCATAGCGCTTCATGTAAGCAGCAAGTAAATTGATAATTCCTCCGGTGTGCATACGGTAAAAGCTTACCTTGTATACGAAGTATGGAGTGACTTAAAAATTCTTTAATTGATTGATAGTCCTGGATGCAAATTATACTAATCCATTAATTAGCAAACCGCATACATAAGGCCGTATTCAGATTAACTGAAAATTTATAAAACCCCTGACAACGTTGATTGAACAAAATATTATATTATTAAGGTAGATCTAGACCAAAAGATAGTGTTAAATGCTTATTTTTAAAACGGCTTATTCAACGGCAAATTTCAAATTTAGAAAATCCTCCACAATGTTGTAGTCGCAGGACGGTTGCAGTACCAATGAAAGACAGTTGCAAACTTCAGTGTCAACCAAGCGCAGTGACGGCAATTTGAATCACTATATAGCAGGACGAATCTGCTTATCTGTTATAATTAGTTTTAAGTTTATATAGTTCACTGGCTTTCTGCCCGCGGCTTCGCCTGAGTGGAATAACTTTATCGCGGAAATGTGTTTATCCCGCGATATCTTACTTTATCGGGATAAAAAATATCCCATGTGTTAATCCAGGTATATTCTACCATAACACAACAAAATAAAAACCACGGCGTTTCCTTTTTGTGGCATCAAGCGCGCTGCATAATATAAAATCTCTACAGATTCTTTAATAAATAATTCATATTTGAGTATTACGTTATCTGTGCAAGGCCTATGCATTCATATTTGATATCCAATCGATATGGAACTGGTGGATGTAAAAGGAAAAGCTTGTCCATCATAAAATGTCAGCCTAATCTATCACTTTATTGAGACTGATCACTGCGTGCAATGATTTTTGCATATAAATGGCATATTCTGTTGTTGGGTTGGACTTAGCCGGCCTATGCACATGGTGGTTGTGTATTTTTGGGAGCCGCACCCTTTACTCATGCATCGAAGGAAGACCATTCTATAGGGTTGTATGTACCTACAGTCCGAAACTAAATTATATTAAGAATCAAGATGGTCAAATTAACCGCATAATCCAATTAAGAGCAATTCAAAAATAAAGATGATTGGAATGCCATTGGTTCATTTTTATTAAATGTTATGACTGCTTATGTAATTTTGATACTGTCTGTACTTAACTAATTTTATGCACCACGGGTCCTAACCTTTTTCTATCACACCTGAAGGTGAACGTGAAAACGAGCTCACCCTGAAACTACAACTGAAATAATAGCTCTATCTCATCTCAAACAGCCACACAGAGTGAGAATTGGCAATGTCGAAAAGATGAATTAGAAAATATATTTATGAAATGATATTACGTGATAAAATTAATTGACTGTTAATCTCGTGTTTCCTACATCACCGACAATACCTACAACTAAAATTAATTAATACAATATTAAACTCCATCTACACTACAGTTAGTTAACGTGCAGCCCGAACACCCCTTCATTTCATATCATGGGTAACAAATAACCAGAGCGTAAACAATTAGGGATGCGATATCGAATATAAAGTATCGATACGGTATTCATGAGTAGTATCAAATAAAAAGTATCGACAGTAAACTATCGATACTTCGAGGCTTTTTACCCGACCGTCCCTGGAAAAACGCTAATGTTTTTCGAGTGTATGTATTACGTGGGCTAAACGGTTTGACCATTGAATTGTATGTTGTCGTTCCATTCGTTTTGATGACCAGTCTCATAGACTATACTATTAAAACACAACTTGGCGCTTCGACTTGTAAAATTCAATTTTTTTTTGTTTTTAAATACTTAAATATTAATTACACCTATTTCTAAAGTTACTGCACCGGCTTTTATTTGAGAGAATCAGCTAGAATTCTTTTGGGGATTGCGTAAATTCGCAATGGAGATTGTTTTCGACCGTAACTTTTCCGAAGCACATATTAAAATTAAATATTCGATAGTAAATTTTTTTACAGGTGGAAATTTCTTCTACCATTGCGGACACTGGCGTCTCCAAGTATTCTCACTATAACATTTCATCTTTCATCGAAGTCTCGAAAGACAAGCTTACTACAAGCTAGTCTGTGCTATTCTTGTCTAGAGTTTTTTTTTTTGTTACTTCTAATATCTGCAATCGGCTATAATCAAAATCAGATCTGGTGTATGGTTTAAAGCTGAATGGCCGATGCTCCATTAAGTACCTATCATCGACAAATTAATTCTTCTCCCTCCAAGTCCCTGACTGAGGTCGAATATAGGGTCTATGTCAAGAAATGTTCTTGCGAGACTGGTCACCTGCCCTCTGAGTCTGTCCTTATACTTCGTGCAGTACATAATTATTTCCTCCTATCTAGAGTGAGTTAAATTTTGCTATACGGTCAACTCTTATCACGATTCGATACGATTCCGGGCAAAAAGTAATATGAGTACAAAAGTATCGATACTTTTTTCGTGTATACGAACGTTAGGGCTGTGCTCTAAATTGTATAGTGAAAATTAAGGTCTAAATTCGGTGTAGCCCTTGTTTCATTATCATCATATTAATTGGGCTAGGCCTGCATTAATTTCATGCAGTTGTTTAATATAAAATTAACTATTCCATATTCAGTATTCATATTCGAACGCAAAACCTGGACAATGTGTCGATGTATCTTCTTTCTCCTCGGTCTCTTCTTACTTCACAAGAGTCATTACAGCTGTATTATCGTATTAATACGATCTCAAGATTTCGTCTCAGTCTCAATACAATTTTTTTGATACTGTTTTAATACGCAACAGATTCTCAAGCGTCAACTCAATGTCATCGTAATCGTGAGAATGGTTTATGGCCATAGTGTATTTGACGACGTAGAATGTATGAACATGTATGTGTGAGGGTGTGTGTCTCTATATCTAGATGTATCTTAGTAAGGCGCGGTCCGATTTGAATATGTTTTTTTTTGTATGAAAAAGCAAAGGTTAAGACGTTACGAAGATATTTACTTTGTATACATTATTAGATTTAATTTCACCCATACACAGATCAGTAGCACTTGATTTCAATCAATCGAGTATACTTTATTGCACAACAAATACGGAATACATTTGTTAAAGAAACTTTGATTTGTTAACGATCTTCATGTGCGCTAGGCTAATCCTGTTTAATATTATTATTAAGTTTGACAGTCACTTTTATATTAGACTTCATTAATTTACGATATCGTAAAAGTGAGCAAAATAAATCTAATCTAATCTATTTCGCGAGAAAGGAAACAAATGAAATATACATCCTGGCTGCATATTAAACAAGCAATTTCTCATAGGTATATGAGCTCACAAACATACCACCCACATCATACACACACAAATGTGTACTTATTTAATTCAGTACAAATGTTATTTAGCTGTGGAAGAGCGAGATCCTAATTCAAGTATTGTCATACTCAAAAGCAGATTTCAACCACATTCTATTTTTTTATTTGTATAGAGTACCAAATATCATGTAACTCCGTTCCTCCGTTTCGCCGTAATTGGGCAACAAACAAACAACCAAGCTAATTTCTGCTCTGTTGGACTAGTTGGATATATCAACAATACGACCCGTCTCCAATTCTGAAACACACCCTCCTCTCACTTGGGGGGGATTGGGGCTATGATTGACCACGTGAGCCCAGTGCGCACTGAGGGATTCGTGTTTTGTCATGCAGTCACCACTGCCTTCAGTTGAAAATAAACGATTATTATAGAAGTATAGAAACACTCATATCAATTAACTCCATTCCAATAGAGGTCACTCATAGCGTCGGTGGCTCAGCGGTCTCCCAATTTGGGAGGTCCGGGTTCGAGTCTCAGGCAGACCAAGTACCAATGAGGTTTTAAATTTAATTTAATTACTTATGTGCATTTATCCGACTGCTCTTAAACGGTGAAGGAAAACATCGTGAGGAAACCTGCATAAGAAATAAGAAATAGTTTAGTTTTATTCACTACCTATAACATATAACAATGGGTATAAAAAAAAAATACAATTTTTTATTTATAGAAACTTAAGTAGGGGAACACTGACTCCTAAACTAGGATGCTCCGTATTATAGGAGTCAGCGCTCTTCACAATTTAGGAATATAGGTTAGTAAGGCAATGAGCTGATTACAAAGTTTACAGGACCTTATTATGTTACTCTAAAAACTAAATTACTAAAGCCTGAGAAGTAAAAATTCTAAGGCATGTGACGTCCCCAACCCGCATTCGGCCACTATGGTGGATTATGGCCCATACTCCCTCATTATAGTGTGCCTAGTACGCCAGTGGCTTAGTCAGATTTATTGTTAAATATTGAATTATTCCTCTAAGGTACACTTTCCTCGTAGATACACATTTAGTGATAGTTATTGTGATATTGGTTGACGCGATGTAGCCTATAAATCTCCCGTAACATTCACACGTTTCAATGCAATAATGGTCCGATGGAACACTCCCGGCCACATTGTGTACACGACGGCTAGTGGCGACAATAAAAGAATACATATATACAAAAATACATGTACATATATGTTCACGCCTGTTTCCCGTAGGGATAGGCAGATACTGTTGATTCCCACTTTGCAACTTACTACTTTCGCTTCTTCCGCTCTCATCAAGTGCTTCATACATATGTTCGTCGCTAGATCATTAAAAACAAATCAATTATACAAGAAAAAGTTCATAAAGGATATACTTTAAAAAATTGGAATTTCATGAAAGGAGAATGCCGTACAAAGTATGACGCTTCGTACCAAACTAAAAATAATGGCGTCATAACTAAAGTCAGTGTAAACCGAACATTTTGCCGAATTTGATATTTTGAGGTTAAGTTATCAGCAAAAGTAATACTGTACAAATTGTTTCACATTACATCAACTGTCTGCAGGCAACTGCTGGGAAAATGCTCTCCTCGTGGAGTTTCTCTAGTCATGCAGGGCAGGACATTTGGTGATAGAAGATATTTTTAGAGCTTCGTAATCATGACGTTGCTGCTGCTGGCTATCATTGTCGTAAGTGATATAAAAGGCGAGTAAGGGTTCAAATGATTTAAAAATATTATACAATTTCAAACAATCACTTATCCTTAAATATTTCAATCAATAGACTTCCGGAAGTGATAAAATATCTTGTTTTTAATGATTAACCATCCGGAATTGGAGAAAGGCTATTTAATATATTAAATTACTTATGTACATTATGTATCTAAAAATAATTTAATATATTTATTTAAAAACAGTAACAAATAAAGAGATGGAATTTAAATATAAACTAGAACAAATGTAAAAAATTGGGGCCGCGAGGCAAGGTACCCAAAACGCTGGCGCGTTTCCTCGTTGTATGCAGATACTTAAGCGTTGGGCGAGGAAACAACCAGCTCTCGGGTCACCAGTGACATCGACTAAGCGCTTTGAAATATCAAAGAAAAATTTAAGAGCGCCCGGCCCCCAAGGATCTAAAGTTTCGACTCCGAAAGCTATGAAAATGTATTCGGAACCGATGTCTCTATATTTGTTAATTTTGATGTTTTCCGCCGTCTCGGCGGCTGCACCTGGCCTCCTTGAGGTTCCTTGGAGGTGAGACGGGGCGAGAGTTTGTTTGTTTGTTTGTGTTGGGGTTTCCGGGTCAGTACGTTTCCACCTTCGACCTCATCTTCACTTAACATCAGGTGTGATTGAGGTGAAGTACCAACCCGTTGTGCATTAAAAAAAAATACCAAAATTACACCAGGCCTTTTTTTAAACGCCAGACATTTTATTTGACGTAATTTTCATAAACCATTTGAAAGAATACATATTTGTCTGCCATATTAAACTTCCGAATTATCTACTTACAATACTTTAATTTTCAGTGCAATAAAATGGTAAAAAAAACGAGTCATAGGGTCTAAACTATCTTCTAAAATGAAATAACAATAATGTAGATGAACGTAGGTAAGCACTATACAAAACGATTATATGGCGCGTGCGAGCGAAGCGAGCACGGGAGTTCGGGGCACCCTGACACTGTTGGTTAGGTTGGAAGCTCTTCTGTTAGGTTGACAGGTGTGCATGGAGAAATGAAATTTGGCCTTGTAATTTAACGATCAATTGATCTATCGGACATATAATAGAATGGTTAATGTTACCGATTTTCGGTACTGCGGTAAATAGTTTGGAACAACGGTGAATAAGTAAAAAGGTCAATCAAAACGCGGATATCTAATACAAAACAAAACATAATATCGATTAATCAAAACAATGTCTAACTAATAAATGTTAAAACGTTAGCGTAATAACAATATTCGGAATAAAAAATATCGGAAATACAATAGTTAAGTCATCTAATCTAACTAATGTTATACGAGTAATTCCGAAAGTTTGGATGTTTGTTTGTTTGTTGCTCAATCACGGCGAAACGGATGAACAAATTTGGATGAAATTTGGTAAATAGGTAGGATACACCCTGGATTAAGATATACGATATTTTTTATCCCGATAAAGTGAGTAGTTCCAGTAGTAGTTATTCCACGCAGGCGAACCCACGGGCGGAAAGCTATAGTATTGGTGTGATTTTAATTCACGCCATCCCATCAAAGGATGACCGAACAATGCAAGCCTGAGGGGCAACCAAATCACACGTCGGGTACCTATAGGTACCTATACCAGCGAGGACTGCGTAGTATGTATGTACCAATATGTCTGTAAATTTATTAGAGACGCGGATAGTTCTAAACTAACAATTTTTAGTAAACCAAAGGTTTTATTGAAAAACTTCTCGCAATAATTACCTTTATTCTGTTCAATGTTCGTACGAACTTCTTCAGATTCACAAAATTATGCTAGTTGTTCGCTATATAAATATTATAATGTAGTTTTGTATTGGTACTGTCATAATATCAGCTACTATCCACCCTAAATACGTCTCCTGCAAAATTGGTTTGTGTGATCCCAAGCTCACTGTGTCTGCACCAATTAATTCCAATGATAAATCAATCTCGGAATGCCCATAAAACTATGATTCGGTGAGTTGGACATTATTGGGAATGCCTAAATTTTGTATACTATTTGTAGCATCAGGCAGGTATCGGTGATTTGATGGAGTTTGATTACGAGTATGTTTGCAATGTTGCCTCACATTCAATACTGTGTTACCAATACCGTAAAACCATTGATATATTTTTTCTTTTGTAAAAACCATCTCCCTTTGGCGTTCACTGATAGGTAAAGAACAATTGGCTGCCATAGACTTTAGTAATACCCAGAGAATGCTAATTTGCCATTGTTTGTCAAGTGGATCAACGCTATAGAAAGAAGATCTTGGTGGAGACAGCAGACATAGAATTAGAAGGTATCAGAGCTTGAGGCTAAACATCAGGATTGGGTAATTTATTTATTTATTTATTAAAGAAACCAACAGCGTTACAGATGTGTATAAATATTACAAAGTACGAATCCAAAAAATAAGGCAAATTACAGGTTTCATCATATAAACTATTATTGTTTTTTTTTTTTTTGAAGTTCAAGCTAAGTAGTTAGGAACCACGTAATGGGTAGCTTTACGGACATTGAGACAACGCTGCAAATAATGCTGAGTATTCGTATGATACGTGCAGCTGCACGCACAATTGCAGAATAATATAAATAAATATATTGTCATATACACACAGCGCCATCTAGATCCACACCAAGCAACTATAGGCTTGTATCATGGATACCAGATGGTTGATAAACTACACAAATACATTTTTTTTGTAAATAAATACATTAAGTGAAAAACTTCCATAACTCGGGAACACATGTCTGTATTCATCATACAAGTAAATGCCCCTAGCGGGATCAAACCCGCGACCTTTTAATATAGCAGTCAGAGTTTCTAACCGCTACACTCTATGCTCAGTTTGGCACTACCTTTGTACTTGACCTATCGTTATTACTCTGTCATCTAACTAACATTATAAATGTGAAAGTTTGAATGTTTGTTTGTTAACAAACAGTTTTTATCTTTTGTATTTAAATTAGTAGTAGTGGATGTAGTAGTCGATTGATCATGTTTTTGTTGGTGTTGTAAGGAATGTTGCTTGTGCAATAATGTATTGTCTACTTTGGTATATCCTACAATCACGCCGCCGACACTGATTGGACTAATGACCGCCACGCAGACAGTTACACCATTTCATTTGGGAATTTTTAGAAATTCACTCATCGACTGGCAAAGTGTTTAATTTATGATCATTATTACAGATTACACACCGTTTACCAGAAGAAGAATCAACAGAATAAGTAAATAATGATTTGCCCTTGAAATTGGACAAACTATTTTTTCGTTTCACGAAAAACTATTAGCCTAGCGTTCACCGTTTTAAAAAAAAAATTCTTCCAGATTAGCCGAGTCCTTACAGCTCCAAAATTACCGCCTCCGTGGCTCAATGTAAACAACATAGCGCTTACGAATCGGAGGTCGCGGGTTCGATCCCCAGCGGGGTACATGTTTAGTATTGGGTTTGGATTGTGGTAGGGCATTTTAAATGTCCGCCTGGCTAGCTACCACCATCTTATCTAAATCTGCCGCCAAGCGGCAATGTTAATAGCATTGTTGTCTCCGGTTGTCAGAGATAAGATAGCCAGTACCCTAAATATATTGGGATGTCCGGGTCAGTACGCTTCTACCTTCGGCCTCATCTTCACTTAACATCAGGTGAGATTGAGGTCAAGATCTAACCGTTGTGCATAAAAAAAATCCTCCCAGTACCTGACGAGCACACTGTCTAAATTCGTGTAGGCCATGAAAATATTATTGCATCCCATTTATCAGTTGGTCACCTAAAATTCTTTGATAATGTGTCATTAACGAATGCCTGTGGGGTCCGAAACCCCATTTCGAAAGACACTCAATCGGAGCACGCAATATCGAATTGTCACTCGCTTTATGCAAGCAACGTTTCGATTAAAAATAAAAATAAATAATGTCATATCATTCGCAAAGCACACTCCAAACGATGAAATAATTATTCGAGGGCACTGCAACTTTTTGAATGCCGGGCCATCCAAATATGACTCGAGTATAATGGAATTTTATGATATCATCAATATTTTGAATATTCTGGATAAATGACAAACACGCGAAAGCCATTTATTTCGGTCTCTTTTAAAGGCGCGATTTTTAATGGTTCATGAGTAGATGAGGGTTCAGATTTATTTGAATTTTTCGAAACTTTCTTATAAAAATTGAGATTAAGCAATTAAATTTAAATATACATTTTAGTAGTATTGCGTTCTTCTATTTGTTTAATAATATCTTCTTTTAATATTTCATTTCGTATTAGAACTTCATCGTAACTGCATGAAAGATCGTTCATTTTATTTTATCAAAGACAAAGTTTATGTTAACTCACGTCAAAGACCAATGTTAATGTATTGGTTTGATTGGCATTAAATATTTCTTAAACAATATTTAGCGAGTCCTCGAGAGAAAGAATGAAAATTATTTATTTGTTTGATTTTGGGTATACAGATAAAGGTCTTATTTTTTAGATAGGTAAGTAATCCAACAAAATCTGCCTGTTAGGGCGTACAAATATTTAAGATATAAAAATAGAATTAAAAATTCATGCAACGATTATAAACAGACACGATAAACGACAACATTGTGTTAACCTTGAATAACTTTAAATATTACAATGTTACATTTAAAACTGAATTAATGTCATCTTACCACATATATGTTGTGTCAAATACAATTAAATAACAATACATAACAATATGTCAATTTAACTAATTATTAATCATGTCAGATTCTCACATTAAATTACAATTTACAAAACAATAAAATACAAAACAGATACTCTCTATTGCGCAAAATAATTTACAATAATTTTTGATGATAATAATAGAACACAATTAGGCGGTCTTATCGCTAAAAGCGATTTCTTCCAGACATCCCACAGTTATAGGAAATTTGTAGATAGAAAAAAACAATGTTATTTCCTATAATTATTAATATATAGTTTTCAGTTTCTGTGATTAAGATACTCGCCTGTGGAGTAGAAACAACCCTCTGTTAGCCAAGAATGAATTTTCCGTTTAAATTGGTCGAGTCAATAAACATTTACCATCGAGTCATAATTTTGCCTATTTGCTTATTATGTTCTTTTAATTCACTCATTGTAGAGGCGCAATAGCGTAATACAGTCAATTATATTAATCACTATATAGTCTAAGGTAAGCAATAGAGAATACGTACGTTACGATTTAGTTAATTAACAAATTGGCTCTACGGCCGCCCCGGTATAAATGCACGGCACTCGACACGATGCAACACGCCTAGCTTATTGGAATACACGCCTTGCTTGTTGGAACTACACGTTGTCAATCACTCAGCGAGAAGCAATGTAAATTTCGCAACCGTTGTTCACCTGATAAAATTACACATGTCAAAAAAACAAAAATGTTTATGTGTATCCGTTATTTAGTATCCATAGCACAAGCTTTGCTTAGTTTGGGACTAGTTGATTATTGTAAGTGTCCAAAATATTTATTATTATTGTTTATTATTTGCAATTACAAATTAACCCTTTTGCGAAGTACAGAGTGGTTGGAGGACACCTATTAAGTATTTAGCAAAATACTTGAGCCAATGGTCCCGCTCTTCCGTTGTAGTACATGTGCATATTATTTATATTTATTAATTTCGTTTTGGGATTGGATAAAATACTATTAGGTAACTCAAATCATTAGGTAAAATACACGGGTAGAATAAAAATTGTTTATTGCCTCAGAGCTATATATTTGGATATATACTTAAATGTTATTTAAATATTGGACAAGAGAAAATGGCTCACCTTGTACTGCACCAGAAACAAGATTCCGTATACAGTGCTGATTTTCAGCCACTCCCTCTCCCTGAGGTATGCAGGAGGTATGTGCCACCAGGCACGAGGGCTAATACAAATGGAAAAAATATTAACAAACAGCTTCACTGCCAATGTTTATGCAGCAGGAGCTAACGTGTTAGGAATTAGTAGCCAACGTGGAAATCGAACAGGCCAGTAGCAATAAAGGTGTCTATTATTTTTCTTAATTGAACTATTGTACCTGGCCTTACTTCTTAATACATCTTACATATACAAACAGCAACATAAAAGATGGAACTGAGAGACAATATTACTGTTCGAAAGTGATAGAGATATGTCTGTCAATTTCGATGTAGTCGCAAGTTATCCAAAGGAATTATTCGTAATTCGGTCGTAATGCAACCCTGTTTTATCGACTCGACAAGCAACAATAATTGAGACTTAATTTAAGGTTCAACAATAAATTTAAAAACATTTTTAAATAGAGCAAATTAGCAACTCCTATAACATGTCTAATTAAGACCAACACCATTTACGTTTTTTTATTATTTAAAACACATGCAATTGATGGGTGTAACAAAATTGTTAGTTCATCTCTTCACTGTTAAGAGTTTTCCACTATAATATATATTAAACGGTCCGCATATCTTTATCTGTCTATATCTTCAAACTATGCATTAGAAATATATCCTCTCTCTCAACTCAACAAGAAAACTCAAAGAGAACCCTATAGTCTATAGTTCGACACAATCTTGACTTTTATTCGAACTTTTACTTAGGTAATACTTCACGGTTATCTCAGACAAAAAATGCGATTCTCTTTCCTGCAATATGTCAGGAAAAAAGTGTATAATTAAGTGAGTTGCTGTTTGTACATGGATATAACTTTTACCTAGATAAACCAAAAAAAAATTAATATTTGCGCATATGCTAGTTATCCAATACGGGTAAGGATAAAGGTATTATGTTCGTGCTATACTCCGACAGCCCTCCGACAAATCAATATTCCGCTCTCGAGTCGGAGTGAGGTACTGTTAATAAAGCTATACACAGCGGCAAAATAGGGTGCGTAGAAATTCAATAGTCTCCTTCGACTGAATACCATCGTATTCAAACCAGCGTAAATTTGAAAAGTTGATAGTCGAGGTTTCGTTTTTTCGAAGCTCCGTGATTAGGTATTTGTTGTCAGTGTGATTCTGATTACGCATGACCGGCACTCCATCTGTACTCATCATCATCATACCGTAAACATCCCACTGCAGGGCTTTCCCTTGTATATGAGGGAGTATGGGTTGGTCCACGACGCTGGCCCAATGCGGATTGGGGAGTTCACATGCCTTTGATTTTTATCTCTCAGGCATGCAGGTTTCCGCACGATGTTTTCCTTTACCCTTTAAGAGCAGTCGGATAATGCACATATTTTTTTTAGAATTTAAAAACTGATTGGTGGTACAGTGCCTGGAAATCGAACCCGGACTTCCTAAGTTGGGAGACCGGGTCTTAACCGCTGAGCCACCGACGCTCCTTCTGTACTAGCGAACACATTTAATTACCTACCCTTCAATTACTGCATTACCCTGCTTCTTCACGTTTGTTTTGTAAATCACACAGGCACGCAACGAACGGCCGGCAACCGAGGCGTAGCCTTGGTCGTACCCTTTAAACACGGTTGCCGTAAACCGACACGGGGGAGGTGATTGTCACTTTAAAGGTAGTAACAATTACTATTCTTTATTGCAGCCCTCTAAAGCTACAGCAATCGCATCACACAGCTCCTCGTACCGTGAGATTCTAGAAGTGGTTTCTGTGAAAGGATTTATTAGACGATAAATTAACTACCACTACTAAATTATAATATATACGGGTGAATTTTTTAAAGTAAAGTAAGTAAACATATGGCATATGAGGAAAGTGAAATTGAAGGTCTATTGGCATTGGTAGCTTAATGTTTTTTTTTTCAAAACCATTGTAGCCTATTCCTCATAATGACATCATTAAATTTATGTAAAGGATTTATCCGTTAGACTGATCCACGCCTCTGGAGATGTGAGCGCTGGTGACTACTTTGCTCAGCTGCTGAGGTTATGCATTCAGCGGGCCAATAGCGCTAGCGTACTAGGTACTATGCCTCACGGAAGCGAGTTGGACGGCGTGTTTTTTTCTATAAGATATAGGTATTTTTAATTGTATTTTATAAATTTGTTGTTTCATGTACATTTATTAATATAAATAAATAAAAAAAAACTTGAAGAAAATATAAGTTCCAAATATATTTCTCATAATAGGAACCCTATACGAATCCCGCCAGTCGCATGTATATCAATCGCGGCCGACGCGTCTTTCGATGAAGGGTTTGAAAAAAAAAAAAATTATACTGCGATGCGATATTTAAAAAACTCACCGATGTGTTCAATGTTATGTTTTATATAATATTATAAATGCGTAAGTTTGGGTGTTTGTTCGTTGCTCAATTATAGCGATTACGGATTACTCAATTACGCATGTGAATGAAATTTGGTATGTTGGTAGAATATGACCTGGATATTTTCTATCCCGATAAAGTGAGTAGTTCCCTCGGGATGAACAAATTAAACATATCCGCGATATATACCAAATCGTCGCGGGTTCGAATCCCGCTAGGGGCATATGTTTGTGTGATGAATACGGACATGTGTACCCGAGTTATGGATGTTTTCATTTATAATATGTATTTCTTTACAAAAAAAAAATGTATTTATGTTGTATATCAACCATCGGGTATCCACAACACAAGCCTATAGTTGCTTACTGTGGAACTAGATGGTGCTGTGTGTATGTCTGAAGCTATTTATTATTATTTATTTATTATTAAGATAAAGGATATTTATTATTTATCTATCCCGATAAAGGGAGTAGTTCCCTCGGGATAAACAAATTAAACATATCTGCGATATAGTTATTCTACGCAGGCGAAACCGCGGGGGGAAAGCTAGTCATATATACTCTTGATTAGTTACCTACTTCAGTTTTCAGTCGCATTCGGTATTTGGCAGGGGAATAAAAATAACCAATTTGCTTCACCAAGACCAGTTACGACATTTTTATGATGCCAATGATTTCTGCTCCGTTTGTTTTGGCTATAAAATATTTATTTATTTTATAAGATGGGAAAACTTAAAATGGCCAAGAAAGATCTTTACCAGTTAGCGCTGTGAACTTCGTGCCTACTATTTTAATGCGGTTGCCACTACCTGGAAACTCCGAAATAATTACTAATTTTCTTTTGTCAACTGGCCACACAAGCATGTTTGGACGTCTTCAGATAGTGCAACTGAAAATATATAATTTTCTTATCGCCAACTGGACATAGGCAACATTTTTTTTTTCGGGCACTCACTCCTATCATCTAGTCCCAAACTAAGCAAAGCTTGTGCTATGGATACGGAATAGATAACGGATAAACATACATAAATATTTATATATAGATTCATGAGTCGGGAATAAATGTTCGTATTCATCACGCAAACATTTACCCCTCGCCGGATTCGAACCCGCAACCGTTGGTTTCGCTGATAGGGTCACTATCCAGTACACCAATCGGTCGTCAACATTGAACAATTATTATCATATTAAAATGTAATAAGGGAAAAAATTTCAAAGAAAAGTATTTTTTATGATTGAAAATGAACATTGCGAATTACAATGAATAATATTTTTTTTGCCTTTACTGAATGCTATGATCTTAAGGGGAAAATTTATAAGACCATTATAAAACCTGTCACCATGTATGGATCTGAATGTTGGGCAATGAAACTGATGAACGAAAGTAGAATGCATGTGGCAGAGATGAGAATGGTAAGATAGATGTGTGTTGTGACTAGAATGGATAAAATCCATTCTAGTAATGAGTATATCAGAGGAAGTCTGAAAGTGGCACCAATAACAGAAAAATTGAGGAGTAGCGTAGTCCTCGAAACCTGTCGCCATTTCATCCATCCTACATTTATCCTGTTCCTCATGTCCTGGTCAAAATGACAAGCATATTCTCAAAAATCATAAAATGCAGTTTTGTATATTTTTTTAAATAAAGAAAATGTTTCCTTTGAGTACAATTTGCTATCTTCAAAAATTGAATTACTTTTCCTCCAGGTACGGTTAAATTTCCACTATACAAAAACACGTATAGCAAACCCAATTACAAGTGTATCTGTGCTTCGGAGGACGCATTAAATGGCCCGGTGGCTTTCAATTGACGGCAGTGGGTGACGTGGGTGGGTGGATGTGGGGGACGAATGTAAGGCTGCTGATGTGTACTTACTGTCATTCGCCAGAAACTATTTTAAAAATGTTTGTTTATTTCCTACCAGAATAGCTAGCTTCGAATTTTGACTTATTTTAACATGTGCAATTGAATTTGCTATCTGGCAACACTAAACTTAATAATAGCGCATCTAGAAAATAAAAACCAGTTTTATTCAGTAACTATGAGAATTCTAATAAAAAAATCTATTAAACTCTCGCATTTCGGTGTAGTTTTCATAATCATAATCTACAAATATTTACGAAAAAGAAATATTTATATAGTATATCAACCATCTGGTATCCACAACATAAGCCTATAGTTGCTTAAAGTGGAACTAGATGGCGCTGTGTGTATGTCCAGGGATATTTATTTATTTATAATCGGATCGATCATGATAAACAAGATCCACTCAAAAATATTAAAAAACGTATTGTACTTCGGCCCGATATTAGTAGTTGCTTTGTCTGGCGGGTGTATGACTATCCTGGAAACCACACACCAATAACTTCATGATTTTCCAAAATATATATTTGCTATCGAATACCAAGTCGTAACCAAAGGCTGCAAACAAACAAGGCAAACAGCGCAGACTATGTGTTTATGCTAAATATTTACAATTTCGGATACTGTAAAATCCAATAAAGTAGCTACGAGTATGGTCCACCTATCTAAACAAAATTATTTTCTAAAATTCTCTTTAAATTTTAGAAAGAAAGAAAAACATTTATTCAGCTTACAATGGGCATGTACATGAAAATTTTGAGATATTAAAACTAAAACATAATAATGCAAGCTGACATAGGTTCCAGCTCACGTGAGTATTTTTTACATAGTGACGCAAGTATTAATTACCCCAAATATAAAAAAAGGGCAATCAAACATCTACTACTACTACTACATTAATTTATTTCCAGTCACATACAAACAACCCAGGACATAGGCAATAAGGCAATATACAATTCATGAAATGTACGGGATCGTCGATGACGTCGGACCGACCTTTACACCCGGGCCCGCGGATATATCAGAACTAGATGCAGCCGTTTTACACGTTTAAATTATTCGCGTCAATATGCTATAAAAGTATTTACTACTACCACGAGAAGAGAAAGGTTAGTCTTATTCTACTCTGCCGACCTCTAATCCAACATTAGTATAATTGTTGGCTAAAAAGCAATAGCTGGTTAAGACGATTAAGATATATACAAAATGTGAGAAATTATAAACCGATAATGATATTGTATATGCATGAGCAGTATAATAAATATATATAAGTGTGCCCTCCCACTACCGACTTTTTGTAGGACCGGTAATCGGGACGATTTTTTCGTCAATACTTCTATCAACGATATTGTGACCAATTTTTTGTTCCTACAAAAACGTTCTCGCCCACGTCCTCGTGGGCGTTGAAACATCTCCGTGGAATAGCATTATCGTTCCATTTCTCTCCTATAAAAAATCGGTCACCGATTGTCAGCCGTGGGTGGGCAGCCAAAGTGCCTAAGCCTAAGCCACTACCGACTTTTTGTAGGAACAATAATCGGCCGATTTTTTTGGTCAATACTTTTATCACCGATATTGTGACCGATTTTTATAAGATGTGGGCGTTGAAACATTGCCATCAGTATGTTCCATTTTTTCTCCTACAAAAAATCGGTCACCGATTATCGGCCGTGGGCGGGCAGCCTTAGGGATACAAAAGTTTAATAGTTAGGGATGATATTCTCTAAATAAGTAACAGAATAAAAGATATACAAGACAAAATAAATTTAATTTACTTCTCACATTACGGATTTAGAATTACAACCTTACAAAATGAGAGCTTTAATGCCAGAAATTCTTGTGAGAGCAAGTGTCTGTACATGGGAATTAACATGTGTGGCGAACCCGGATCTTATCCATTGAGACTCGAATAACAAAAACTCTTTCAAAACGCGCGGGCTTGTTTTCCTCGTGTGAGGTGTTTTATTTTATTGAAATTCAATTTTCAAAATAATTTCAAATTAATATAATTTACATTTTTTTTATGTTTTAATTTTTCAATTAACATTTGAATTTAAAATTGTTATTTTAAATTTTCAATGTCTACCACTGTTTACTAACATAGTTGTAGGTGACTGTACTAACAAAGATGGACCTTATTGTCTGGAAAATAAATGATTTATTATATTGAGGTAAATGTAAGTTTGAAGATTGTGTTTGTGATTGGTTGGTGTTGGTTGCTTTGTTGGTTCATTGGTATGGGATGCCACTCCGAGTCACCTCCAAAGAAGCTGCTGAAAAATTCGAAGTATAGGAATATCGACGAACAAATTTTCTAGCATTCAGTCTCGAAGCTCTAGCTCTATGGCATGGGGTCCACACGTATTGCATTTTTTTCAAAAAGTTTAGTCGAGACCCCTAGTATCTTTATTCAAGAAATACTGCCAAACTTCTGGAAACTATGCTTCGGAGCCCAATTCTTAACATTTGTCATAATTTTTTTATAATTTAATTTCATACAACCATGTGATATTGTATATCTTATACTGAAAAATTAGATAGAGTATCATCATCATAATGAAGTAATCCTAATTATGGATGTGTTTAGATGTGATACTCGTATTGTTGTTTAATACGAGATAGTGGAAGTTCAAAAGCAGTACGGTAATGTTAAATGAATAGATATAAACGCGAGTAGGCGGCAGTGATTACTTTTGCGTGAAAGGCATATACATACCTAAACAAGAAGTTATATGTGTGTCTAAATAAATTATAAGTGTTACCACAGATTACTAATAAGTTACTAAAGTAAGTGTTACTAAGCTATTACTATTGATGATTGAGTACAAGATTGCTGCAAATGTAATGAAAGGATAAAAAATAAAAATGACTTGTAGTCAGAGTTATTAACGAGACATTAAAATATCTCTAATATTTTTTCAATATACTGCAGTGGGAGTCTTTTAGCAAAGGTCAAGGGAAATTTACCCTCCAGACGGGCGAAAGACTGGGGATCGCTAACTGGCGTAAAAGCAATAATTGAGACCAATATACTGCCACTTAAGTTCGAAAACTTCGTTACTGCGTTCTAGGCACGAGTGAATTAGCCACATTAGTGCTTAATGTGGACGGGGTCGTACAGCTATCAAAGAATATATATGGTACGATTGATGGCGTTATATCCTACCGGCGAACTCATAGATATTGTTTACCAAACGATTGCAATGCTGTGTAAATAAAACCTTCCTTAATCTTTAAAAAGTGTTACATGTTATCATGATTTATAGACCTGTATTCTACTATATAATTTACATAAAGCAATGATATAACGAGGATAAGGTGGAGCGTCTATATATATTGTACACTAGTCTTGTAAACCTTTTGTAAGTTCATTGTAAGAGAATTGTAACTTCAATCCGCCTTCTGCCTCGTCTTAACTTCACATAAGATGTGATTGAGGTCAACCGTTAAACTGTTTCTCTTTTCGAACTATGATGAAATGGTAATATGATGTGGGGTGAGCGCATCGCCGTTGAAACGACGTACATGAAGCAAGAGTACATAAAGTGGAATTTAGTTATTTTGGTAATGTCAAAAAATTGTGCTTAAATAGTGCCCAAAGAAAAAATTGGTGTCTATATAGTTTAAGAGTTTTTCAAGATTTTAAGTGAGCTTTTATTAATTTTAAGTGTACATGAATAATGAAAAGTCCCACTGAAATAAACAGATCCCAAACTTCAAAAACAACATAGTTATTTATGTGGCTGTGCTCACTTGAAATGTTGAATAACTCTTTCATTAGAGTAGCACATTTTTTTGGCACTTTTATGCATTTTTTTTGACATTAAACAAATTCTTCTACCAGGGCTTGTAACAGGTTTATTACAAAAGCAAAGAATGAATTGATGAACGCGTCGTTGGCGTCGTTTGAAGTTCGTAGTGATATGAGACGGCGTCGTCGGTAAGAGCGAAATGAAACCCCTAAAACCGTTTAATTGATTCAAAATCTATTTGGTTTCGCTGCTTAAGAAACCGGTTTTTTAAAGGTCAGAGCCAAACCTAAGTAAAACACTCCTAAGGTAAGCACTAACCGCTGATTTAAATTTAAATGAAACCGACAAACAAGGGCCTGATTCTAGCATCACGTAAAACGTTAAAACGTGCAGCTCTAGTTGTTTTTGATGTTACATTATTTCAAACAATGCCTCTTCCAGTATGTGTACATAGATTATATTACTATCATAGACGCCGTTGTCCCAATGGGAGCTATAAACGACAAGATCTGTTCACGGCCAACTGATTACACTTTGAGATTCGTTGACACGCTGCCGAAATTAAATATGCATAAGCCCTGATATTTTGTCAGTCTGTCCGGGTAATACTGGGGTTTATTGTTGTCGGGTAATCTCTTTCAGTATTGTCGTAACCCTACGTCGTGCTAAGGATCGTAACGAAAGAGGCGTTTGCTTTGGAGATGTCAATGTTTTTTCACACACGATTTATATGTGTAAGTGACTAAAAATTGTGCTGATTCGGTTGGACATAAGCTAGTTTTAATTTGGATTGGTCTATTCTATTTTAGCTTCGAGCGCTTTTAATGGAGGACATAACATTCTAATCCTGTCACTTCGTGCAGAATTCATAACCTCAAATAAGCCTGAAATTAATTATTTTCAGTTGTCATGTTACTACACGTGCTAGTTTTTTTTTTGCAATTACAATAATGGTGTGGAACAGTGATATAGTTAACGTAAAAACTGGTTACAAAGTTACTCAGATTCAAGATATTTTACGGTTGACAAGCCCGAGTCAAACCGCCCAACATAGCCGGCTGCCCGTTTAATTATATGACCTTTAATGTATTAAGTATTATGGAACATGTAAATTAGAATCGTACCCGGCACCTCCGCATTATAAACATGTGATTCATAGTGCCTATGTACAAATAAACAAAGCAAATATTATTTCCATTATATATGATTAAAATCCATCTAACAAACATTAGCAGTTGAAAATAATTAATTTTCAAATTTGTCCCCCGCAACGCTACTATGCCACTGACTGACAATACGCCTCAAACTTAAAACATATCCCTATGAGCCCTGGCTCATATTTTCATTTCAACACCTGTGTTGAAATGAAATTACTCCTTGCTACTTAGTACCTACCTATTTTATTATTGGTTTTACTTGATTGTTGCCGAAAGTAAGATGAGTTAATCTTGTCTATCAAGTTACGAAAAACAAAAGCTGGGACACGGCATACTCTCACTAGGAAATGAATCAAAAGCTAACAGGGGAATTGCCAAAAAATAAATGACGGCCCACATCGGTGGCCACGTGACATATGGACTCATCCTCTGGAAGTGGTAAAAATAGTACCCTAAAAGCAAATAGCTAAATTCAGCAACCAATTCCACATTCGAATTTCGGAACAGCAGGGATTTATTGAAGAATACAATTTGCTTGGATGTTTCTAATTGATAGTGGCATGGCAAGACAGTATCAGACTCTGACAATACGTTCTACACAGCATCCGTTCAAATTGGCAGACCCAATTAATGCTGGCTCTACAATTGCTGCGTTTTGAATTGCAGGTAACTATTAAAAAGCAATATAGAAAATTATTGGTACATGTTTTTTTTTTATGCACAACGGATTGGTACTTGACCTCACCTGGTGTTAAGTGAAGATGAGATCGAAGGTGGAAGCGTACTGACCCGGAACCCCAACACATTTGGGGGACTGGCTATCTTATCTCTGACAACCGGAACAGAGCAATGCTATTAACACTGCTGCTTGGCGGCAGATTTAGATAAGATGGTGGTAGCTAGCCAGGCGGACATTTAAAATGCCCTACTACCAACCAAACCGAGTACTTAAACATGTATTCGGCAGGGAATCGAACCTGCAACCTCCGAATCGTAAACCCAATGTTGTTTACATGTATGAATAAAGCTTTATCGTTTGACGACCATTTTAATGTAATGGCTATGGCTATAGTAATAGCTCAGTTCTAAATTTTCGTGTGTAACTTCTATAATTTTGAAGTTCCTAATTTTTACACATGGATGACTTTTTGGCGGGAACTTGCGAGTGATATTGCATTTTTGTTTTTAATTCTTGAAATTTGTGCATTCTGAGTTATGAGTTAGATAAGTGAAATACTGCACGACAAAAGTTAGGGATGGTGTGTAAGTGAAGGGAAGTGTAAATTAAAGTGCGTGACGAAGCTTTCGGGTTCCCACAGGAAGCCGCCAAAATCATCCGCAAAACATTCTGTCACTTTACTGAAGAATTCCTACAGAAGGAATACTACAGAAGAGTAGGCTGTATGGGCTCAGATCCCTTTGCCTTCCAACATTGAGAATAAACCAAAAAAATATCTCTGTGGTACTTTCAATGAAAATTTCATTTTATTAATGCTTCTTCCTTGTAGTTGTAAGAAAAGCACTCTTCGCACGCACTCGTCTCTTCAGTCACCCCTCGAACCAATCAAAAATCATACTTACAGATTTAAGCTTAATATATTGTATAAGACCCATTCAATAACATATTATCATGAAGTTAAAAATGATTTTTCATTACTCATACTCGGAAAGTAGGTCTGAAGTTGTCTAAGGAGCGGGTTGAAAGTAATACTTTTCCGCCCTAGGGAGAAACGTTTTCAACTGACAGCTGTCAAATAAAAAAAAAACTAGTTCTATTATCAAATTTCTATCGAACCATGTTCCAACTTTCTCTACCGCCACTCAATTATAAAATTGAAATAACATGTTCAGTATTTACATTAAACATCACCCCCTCTTTACATATTAGTAAATTTATGTGATATAGGGGACGTAATAATTTAATGAATAATTTTTAATGAAGAAATTGATAGTCATATAAAACAGCTATGATATACAAACGGACAGATGCAATTATTAGCCGTTAGGTATAATTTTTCATTGTTATGGCTGTTGGTTTTCCTTAACATAAATAAATAAATAACTAAAAAGCCTAATAGTAGTAGTTGACTACGACACTCTAAAAAAACTCTTGAATCCCGTCTAAAAGAAAATATGCTCTATATAATTCTTGAACTAAAATTTGGCTTCGGGCCAAACGGCTAGCGCACGTTTGCGGGTTTATTTTGGGTACAGTCAGAGCCCGCGTTTTGTTGACGACGCGATAACCCAATAGATTCTGTGAAAATTAATTTGGATTTATACGGATTTGTCTTTATTCGAGCCATTTGCATAAATTCGGTAAATTCTAGTGTAGAGTACGACGTCCTGTAATCGCTGCTGTGTGTGCGTATAGAAGCTTAGTAATAGCAGTGTTGAACGGCTTATTGTTACCAAAATGTGCGTAAGTACGAGTATTTATAATTTTTAATAAAAAATAAGTATTTGAACAACTTCTCTGTAAGTTATGGACATAGAAGACTTTTTACTTACGTTACTATATCTATACTTGCTAATTATGTGTCAGATTTGTTGTATTTCTGTTGTAACTACCTCTATTGCTGATAGTGCAGTTACTTCTGTTAGTTATTAAATTATATTAGTTTTAATTTGATGCTTCCATTTTATGATTTTAAATGGCTTAGATGAACATTTTTTTGTAAGTATCTATCTAGAAGATTATATCAAAGGGGTTTCGAGTGCGCAATGGGGTTGAGGTGAAGGATACGTTCACACTTTAATACTAGAATATTTATACCGTAACTACCTCCGTCACCTTTTACCTGTTATACATACTGCTTTGCGAAATAAGGTTTTCACCTGATTTATATCCAGTTCATTCTACGGATGAGCGAGACGCGTGTATCGCACGAAAACTAGTAGCCCGAGGTTTGTCATTTGCACTTGCATACATAACATAGCAGTCCTCTCATTGTAACTCCTGTAAGCCAGGATCAACAGTGGTACTCTGCACGGTGCCTACTGAATATAGACGGTGCCCTACGTGACTCTATTGCTACCTTGGACCCCAGACTAATTAAAGAAAGAATTTAAGGATGAAAAAATACGACAGAGAGAAAGTCCTACTCCCCCCCCCCCCCCAGAAAATGGGAGAGTGCGTGAAAGTGACAGACGTACTCGGTCTATCGACATTGAAGTTTCAATTCCGATTTACGTTGTCTCGGTCAGGCGGGCCAACAAATTATTTTATTAGATTAAACTACCCTGGTTTCAGGTGGAGCCATCTGTTAATTTTGCTGGCATTCATGTCGCTGGCATTAGGGGAATGGGTCAGATGCAATCAAACCCTACCGGGTGCTACAGTAACAACCCCGAGCGACCCGAAAGATATGCCTTTCGAGTTATCCCTCATAACCAAGGGCACCGTTGGAAAGTACGTGTCTCTCCAGACTTATGTTTGTGAGTCATCTGAAAAATTATTTAATTTAGACTTCCTTTTTGCAAACTGTGTAATGGTGATTCATGACTCTCTAAAGCAGGGATGGGCAAACTTATTTCATTAGGGGCCAGAAAAGTCGAAAATTAGCGAGGGGCATTAACTATATGATAAAAAAACCATTTTGTTTTGAATTGTTATGATAAATGGTAAAGTTAGAAACTTATTTAAAAACATAACTTTGATTTGAAGGCCCTGCCAGTTTTCTTATGCAGTTTCGAGCTGCTATGATGTTACTTTTAATAGCGATTAAAGGTTGTCGTCAATTAGCCTACTTCTAAGGTAGTTCTTCTATGTCTTCAAGAGACCTTCACGGGCTGGATTAAGGTCCTTCGAGGGCCGAAGTTGGCACGCGGGCCTTACTTTGCCCACCCCTGCTCTAAAGCATGTAGAAAGAGGGTTGTAAGGACAAGTTAGGCTAAACTTACTAATTGTTGATAGTAATTATTATTGAATGCCAATTATGTGTATTTACATACAAAAACAAAACACCTACCTAAACAATACAGAGAGCGAAAATACTGCGGAAGTTATTGTTTGTGCAACCTCATTTTATTGTATTCAGCTGAGATATTACCCCATGTCGGGCCTCTTGAAAGACCCTTCCCAGTAAATGAAATCATATCAACCAAAAGTAATAACGTTATTATGTTCAATGTCCATCTGAAACAAAGAATTTGAAATTCATTTGTTACCTACCTATTATGGTGAATATATATATCACTCACATTTATTTTCCCATTCAATTGGGATTTGCTTTTATGTTACCTTCACATAACCTGGCATATTGTGAAATTCCTATCCTGCTGAGGGTGCGGTGCTGACTACCGAGACTCGTACAGTTTCACATCTAGCTCGGCAGCAGATAGCTATTATTTTAATTAACATACTTAATGTCAAGTTGTATGTAACAATTTAATCATCAATTATATGTTTTTGGACATAAAGTCATTATTATTATGTCGTGTTCTATGAATATACTAAATACTCACTAGTAGTGACAGGAAATATCCTTAGTTAACGACATATGAAACATTATAGAAACAAAACTTCGACAATTGAAAAGGCCGTGTTTCATGTTGATATATTTAATTCAGGGCTTTAGGGCTCTCAGCTACATTTAGTCCCTGTCTTGCTCACTATGGTGATGTTGTTTCAATGCATACTACACTTAGCGAACTATTTGATACAAAGATCATTTTGCTTCGTAGACCGCGTGATCACGTCGTCCGTATCAAAATATTTGTATAATCATTTATTGGGCGCTTGCGTTGCGCCTGCTACGCGTTGTTATGATACGTCAATTAGCAGATACATTGCTGTCAAACTTACATCAGGCGCTCGGAAATATCGTAGAAGCAAAGCTGCGGTCGCTCGATAGAAGCCTACTTGCCATACAAGTTCTCATATACTAGTATTTAATACATACAATAAACAAACATAATGAATTTTTAGATTCATTCTCTTTTACTTAGATTTAAGTGTAAGTATAAGATTTTCAGTGATGATATTAAGTTACTCCTTCAACTTTTCCTTATCAAACAGGCAATGCTCACTTGCTTGCTAAGTCTGTAGACAGAGATCCTTAATTTAGTATACACACATACACAGAGAGCGCTGTTCACTTCCGCGTTTAATTGGTCGAGTGATGTCGAACACTTATTAACATTATTAAGCCCCAAATAAAATCCTAATATTCCCTTTACAAGTTGTTTTAATGATTCCGTCCGTGAGTAACAAGATGTCAATCCCATTTCAACATATCCATACATTATCACTGTGCATTCTCCAGATATTTATAAGTGGTCTATTGCACCTAGATGATAACCAAAGTTTATTTATTCATCATATATTCATCTCATTATTGATATAGCTACCCTTGCCCCATTCACGGCCGTCATACTTCTTAATTTGACAGAATATTTTTCAAACAAATTGTTTTCCGTTACATGTCTATTGGGGTATGTAGTCTCTGCTTCTACACTATGTAACATTGCAAACTGTATAACCAATAAAATAACTTGTATTCTCTTTTTAGTAATATTAGAGACAAAGAATAACACCCGTCCGTTCCGAGAGTTCATGATAACAGTGGAAGAGCCAGCGGTTGACAACATCACATACAGTCAGGAACAGAAGGAGGTCGACGTTGGTACTCTAAAGACAAGGGACAACAAGGTAGATGGCAACAAGGCGAGATACAGTGAAAGATGTGACAGCACCATAGAGAATAACGATTACTCCGACAAGTATAGAATAGAGGTGAGTGAGGGTTGACCGGGGAATTTATTCACTCAGGTTCGGCAGTGAACTTTTGGCGTATCAATCAACAGCCGGTTAAATATTGGGGAATGGAATATATTGTTTAAGATTCAGTATGATGCCAAGACAGACTCAGTCAATGTTGCCAGGTAGCTATTGCTGCCATAGTGTTGATAAACATGCCAATAAGGTAAAATACGGAATCTCTCTTAATATAGATAATACAGAAAAAAACCTATTTACCATCGTTTGCACATAACGTAATATTCTCTCACAATTTCGCCCGCGGTTTTAGTTACGCGATTAAATCAACAGTCAGACAGTACCGGCATTCAAGCCACCAAGTGCTACATCGCATCTAAATCGTGCTATTATAACGTTCACTGTTATTGCTATACTTATCTCTAGAATGTGGCTTACCTACCTTAAGTTAACCATTAGAAAAGATAAAGGAAGAGCGCGAAAGGAATTGTTATGAAACTATACTCACAACCATAGAAACTGCATCGAATATTTGAATTATTGAATTAAACCAGCTTAGTGTGTATCAGGAAACGCGCAGTGTAGGATTCCGTTGTCCCCCATCATAATATGCGGACTTAGAAGGGGCCTTTTGGTTGTTTGATAAATAATTTTAAAGGCAAAGTATTTTCGACAATTACTCATTATCTTATAAAGCCTACTTAGACGAGATAGTTAAGTGGTTTCTTTTAACTTCGTGTTATAAGTACTACTGCAGTCAATTTTAAAATTAGCAATTTAAAGCTTAATATTCAGGATAACATACAATGTGTCCCGGAGAGAAGTGACCAGCGGGCGTAGTTTGAAAATTTATACAAAATTATCGATAAATCATTTAAATTTAGAGACCTAACTGCTTTTGTTTTTTAAAAATTGTTAATCCTTTTTTTTTAATAGACATGTCTGACCTTCTGCACTATTTTAGTCATAATTTCTTTGTTTTTAGGTCTTTCCCAATTCTTTTTTTTTTAATTCAGTGCTGTTATTATTATTCATCAAATTAAGTTATGAAAATTATCCCAAAACAAATAAATAATTTATTAAAAAAGAAATAAACTTAAAATTCGACCAACAAAACTGTATTTCTTTAAGTTTAAAAATAAAAAAACGAAAAATGTCCCTATAACATCATGTTTTTTTTTAATTATTATGATACTACATGATATTCTCTAAAATATCCTCGAACAATGTTTTATGTTATTTCAAATAAATGTGAACGTACGAGACATTGTAATTGACCTTTTATGCTCCAGTAACTAGATAGAGATAAGTTTAAAAAAATGAAAGTAATGTTTTAAGCAGTTTATTTGCACATTTAAGTGTTTTGTTATTACAATGAATCATTTTGATTTTAACATGATAGTTTAATAATAAATAAAAGATACTTAATTTGTTAAAATGGTTGTTTATTAAGAAAAATCAGGTAATTAATTAATTATGTTTTCAAAATGACCGCCGTCAGCGGTTATGCAGGCCAGGCCAATGAAAATTATCCAAGATGGATTGGCAGAGGCCGTCCAGTAGCATGGCCCCCGAGGTCACCAGACTTGACGCCTCTTGATTATTATTTCTGGGGCTACATGAAGCAAAAAGTTTATGCTGTGCCAATAATTTCGAGAGACCAGCTGAAACAGAGAATCGATGCTGCTGCCGCAGAAATAGCGCAGAATCATGCAGAAATAAGGCGAACTACACTAAGGATGTCATTTAGGGCCCTGGCCTGCATAACCGCTGACGGCGGTCATTTTGAAAACATAATTAATTAATTACCTGATTTTTCTTAATAAACAACCATTTTAACAAATTAAGTATCTTTTATTTATTATTAAACTATCATGTTAAAATCAAAATGATTCATTGTAATAACAAAACACTTAAATGTGCAAATAAACTGCTTAAAACATTACTTTCATTTTTTTAAACTTATCTCTATCTAGTTACTGGAGCATAAAAGGTCAATTTCAATGTCTCGTACGTTCACATTTATTTGAAATAACTAAAAACATTGTTCGAGGATATTTTAGAGAATATCATGTAGTATCATAATAATTAAAAAAAAACATGATGTTATAGGGACATTTTTCGTTTTTTTATTTTTAAACTTAAAGAAATACAGTTTTGTTGGTCGAATTTTAAGTTTATTTCTTTTTTAATAAATTATTTATTTGTTTTGGGATAATTTTCATAACTTAATTTGATGAATAATAATAACAGCACTGAATTAAAAAAAAAGAATTGGGAAAGACGTAAAAACAAAGAAATTATGACTAAAATAGTGCAGACGGTCAGAGATGTCTATTAAAAAAAAAGAATTAACAATTTTTAAAAACAAAAGCAGTTAGGTCTCTAAATTTAAATGATTTATCGATAATTTTGTATAAATTTTCAAACTACGCCCGCTGGTCACTTCTCTCCGGGACACATTGTATATTATTTTTGAACGACTTAATGAACGACATCCCACATGATCGGGTACAAAAGGAAAAAAAAACATTCCCTCTTTACTTGTAGGGGAGACATAATAAATGTTATTCAAATTTTTATTTGACCACTTTGTCGGCGTGATTAATTGTTTTTTGACTGGATTGCTTAGATCATGTTAAATATCTACTTACTTGGGTTTATTGTCTACGTTTAGACTTAGGTAACGCTTTTATTAGTTTCTATATTGTATGCAATAAAATCTAACAAATCAATTGTCACATAGGGTTATGTATTGACCAGGTATTTTCCTTACATACTTCTAGAAGTCATATTATTTGAAACTTTGAAATGTAATTAGGATGAGAATGCAATAATTTGATAACATCGATGTGATCTGATAATGGATCGAGAGGTGGTTAACCGCCTCCGTGGCTCAATGTTAACAACATTGGGTTTACGATTCGGAGGTCGCGGGTTCGATCCTCAGCGGGGTACATATTTAAGTACTCGGTTTGGTGGTGGCATTTTAAATGTCCGCCTGGCTAGCTACCACCATCTTATCTAAATCTGCCGCCAAGCAGCAATGATAATAGCATTGTTGTGTTCCGGTTGTCAGAGATAAGATAGCCAGTTCCCCAAATGTGTTGGGGTTTCCGGGTCAGTACGCTTCCACCTTCGACCTCATCTTTACTTAACATCAGGTGTGATTGAGGGCAAGTACCAACCCGTTTAGCATAAAAAACAAACTCCTCCAATGCTACCAGTAATCCCGTCGAGTTTGGATTCATTTGACTTTATATTATTCCTTTGGTTATAATGTTACGACCAGGAGGAACTGATAATGATGCTAGAAGGTGGTCCAAGCGTTCTCTATGATTTATTTTATTTATAAAAGGGCCAAAAAGTGGTTTTCTATAAGAACGAGAATTAAACATAGATGCAGTTAACTGTCTGGGGCTGTACTTAATCATATCATAACCCAGTCTACAGGGTGAATTTGAATTCGTGTGACGCCACTCTTGTTTACGAAAAACTTTGCTGGAAGAGATCTCTTATAGAGATAAGTTCGCCCTTTGTACATTTTTCTTATATGTTTGTTAATGTCCATTTCTTGTGTGTCTAGTGTACAATAAAGTGTTAAAATAAATAAATAAATAAACTTTCCCCAAGGACCCATAGTCGAATTCGATCAAAAAATTTTCGCTTAACCAACAAAGTAAACCATTCTAAAACCACCTTTAGAATGGAAGTCCAACAATTTTCGACTGAATTCGGCTATGGTTCCCAGAGGAAAAGTTGATCGTAATCAGGAGTGACGTCACCAGTAAACAGGAATTACACGAATAGTCTTCAAGTAGTGCGAGCGGAGCGCGTGCGCAGCCCCGGCTGAGTGGACATGCGCTCGCCGCCGGCTTTTGATTGAGCAATTTTATGATTATGTTTAAAGTGTTTTGTGTTCAGTATGAGCTGTATAGTTGCCTCCTGGAACATACAAAGATGTGATGCATAACAACAACATGTTGGTCACCTATATATACCGCAATCTAATAAAAATACGTAATTTTTGTGGTAAGAAATGGGAATCTGTAGAAATAGGATACTGTAGGCATGGGAATCTGTAGAGATGGGAATCTGTACATACGGGAATCTGTAGTATTGACGATTGTAGACAAAGGTTTCCGTAATATTGGAAATCTGTAGAATTGGGAAACTGTAGACGTGGGAAAAGTCGAGTTGGGACAGCTACAATTTTATGACAAAATTATTATTTATTTCACACTTTATTGTATATGCGTACAAGCACAATTCTTAAATACATGTGCTTATTTTTTTATATTTGACAGACTCACTGGGTTTCACCTAAGCAGAGTGTCAATAAGCAGAAAATTCGGTTTCGTGCAATGGTGGCGGAAAATAAAGAAGTATGGTACGAAGAGTTAACCGTTGTTTTGGAGAAGGACGATGCCAAAGCTATCGACAGTCCTCCGTTACCAGTTTCGGAGGTTTGCGACATTTGCAGCGAAGCACGATACGAGGTTTGTTGTGAAATAACATAATTTTACGTGTTTTAGTTATACGGATGAGTTTTTTTACCTTAAGGAAAAACTAGGGCATATTAGGTAAGTGAAATAAAAGGTAGTTTTTGTCGGTCGCGTTTGTTAGGCTACGAACACATAATTACACCATTACACAATTAGGCACTATTTTCGCACAACTATTTTCGTTATTTTCGTCCCGGTGTAATCAAATCTTGCAAGTTAAACTTGAACCACTTGCCGGTGTTCAATTGAAATTCCGCATGCGTATTGTAGGTCGAATGACAATGCAATGATGGAATCGATAGGTGGCCATATGAACTCTGTAATAACATAATGCCACCACGTAGGTAGTATTAGGTCGCACAAATAATATCCAGGGCCTGATGATGGAGCCGGGAATTGGGCACGTGGGCATAAGTTGTACACCTTATAAAAACCTTTTTTGTAATATAAAAACCTGTATTTAAAAGACCAAGCCCTCGAGTTTCTTGTTTGTTATGCTCATGGGAAAATTGACTTTTGAACAAGATGTCGCTTAAAAAAATGTAAAATCTGACAATTTTAAGTGTACCCTGTGTACCTACAAAAAAAGAATTTTTGTCTTTAAATTTGACAAAAATGATATATATCATTATCAGGAGATTGAGATCGCGTCTCCGTCTCAATAAATTTTTTTTTTGATACTGTTTTAATATGCTAAACATTCTCAAGCGTCACCTTAAGGTCATCTCAATCTTGAGATCGGTTTAGTAATATGGGCCTTAAAATCTAGTCTAGTTTGCGTGAATAAAATAGGTTATTAATGTACGTTTCGTCCGGTCCGGGTTCGATTCCCAGGCAGGCCATGTACAAATGATTTTTTTTAAATTTAATTACTTACGTGCATTTATCCGACTGCCCTTAAACGGTGAAGGAAAACATCGTGAGGAAATCTGCATCCCTGAGAAATAAAAATTCAAAGGCATGTGAAGTCCCCAACCCGCATTTAGCCAGCGAGGCGCACTCTGGCCCATACTCCCTCATATACGAGAGAAGACCTATATCAATGGGATGATTACGGGCTGATGATAATGATGATGACACTCCATTTACGCAACTAGACCCTACCGCCTCCGTGGCTCAATGTAAACAACATTGGGTTTACGCTTCGGAGGTCGCGGGTTCGATCCCCAGCGGGGTATATAGTACTCGGTTTGGTTGGCGGTAAGGCATATTAAATGTCTGCCTGGCTAGCTACCACCATCTTATCTAAATCTGCCGTTAATAGCATTGTTGTGTTCCGGTTGTCAGAGGTAAGATAGCCAGTCCCCCAAATAAAATAGGGTTTCCGGGTCAGTACATTACCACCTTCGGCCTTATCTTCACTTAACATCAGGTGTGATAGAGGTCAAGTGCTAACCCTTGGCGATTAAAATAAAAATCTACTTTATTTTCAGAAAATATCATAACTGTTTTTATAGGTGTATGATTACAGATTGTATGAAAACTGGTTACTATGGTACGTTAGTACTATATTAATTCTGTGACTATCGTAACATTTTTGATGAGATTTATCTTCAATCTCTTGCATAGATAATATTCCATGGCCACTGGTCCCGGAGTTCCCACCCGCGGCACTACCCAACCAAGCCGGATGAGAATTACTACAGTCACGTGATAGGCGCTTCTCATGCCTTGGACTACACCCTGTGGCAGCAGGGCTCTCCAGCTAGCCCGGGTCTCAAAGATTTAGCCAAGGATGCAAACATCACTAGGATTGAAAGAGAGATCATTGACGCAGTGAGTTTTGCATTGTCCAAATGAGATTTTTAAGACTTGAAAAATTTGTTACACACAGTCTGGTAAATCCAGGTTAATTTCAGATGTCAGAAGAGGGTGGCACGAGAACACTGATACGAGGCAAGAGACGCCATCATCCTTATATGTCTGAACCGACACAAGCCCTATTAAGAGTTGACAGAGTCCACCACATGTTCTCCATCGCCGTGGCCATGAGACCATCTCCTGATTGGTTTCTAGGTACCACAAGGTTTGAGCTATGCAACAAGACCGAGTGGCTGCCCCATGCTAAGATACCGTTATTCCCCTGGGACGCTGGTACTGTGAATGGAATCTCCTATGAAGTAAGTTTAAGTGAACACATCTTTTAATCTACAGCAAATTCTTATATCAGCAAGGGCAGATTCAGCCATCGACTCAGAGTAGTCACATATCCGAATGTCTGTATTCATCACACAAACATATGCCCCTAGTGGGATTCGAACACGCGACCTGTTGGTATACCAGTCAGAGTTCCTAGCCACTACACCAAACAGGTCGTCAAAATTGTAGAATATAAACTGTCTGTGAAACCTACGCGTTTGACCGCAAAATTAAATTGGTTTGCAATATGAAACCGAGGGAATTTAAATGAAAAATTGAGATTTATCTATATATTGGTATTTGTTGGTAAAATATACGTAATAAAAAAACGTTATCAATAAATTTCAAGTTCAGTCAATGGGAAGTTAAAAAATCATCATCAGATCAGAATCAGACAGAATATGCTGTCGCGTTTTTTGATAATTAAATACTCATTATTAATATTGTTACAATTAAATTTGATCTTGATATCAAAATCGGATTGTAAAGTAATGTCAAAGTAAAAGGATATATATCTATAGATAAATCCAAAATTATCTAAATATACAGGCGAAAATCATATGGCTATATTATTATGTTTGTTACAGTCAGTAAGATCTATGACGCAGCCAGAGGATACAGTCAATAGAGTAGCTGTGGGCTCGTTCCAGCAAGACTCGCCGTTCTTCCAGATGAATCTAAACGATCTGACTCCGTTTGCTACACTGACGGTTAGGAGGCTAGATGTATATCCTCTCGCTGACTGCAACAATGAGGAAGGTAGGTCAATCGGTTTCAATTAATACGTAGGTCCTTAATGTTCGAAAAGTCCGGCACCCGACAAAGGTTTAGATTGTTTTTTTAAAGAGTCTGGAGCTCAAGTATTGTTTTTTTTTTATTACGATAATAGAAACGACATCGTAAATCGAAATCGTAGCAGCGTGTGTTGATTCTTTTGATTATTTGGATATTGTACTTTGTGAAATCATGTCAGAACTTGACAACTCTATCTTCATCATATTCTTCTCTTTTTATACATTTCACTCCTAATGCTAATACGATCTACAGTGAATGTGAGTGAATAAATAAATAAATAAATATCCTTAGACACACACACAGCGCCATCTAGTTCCACAGTAAGCAACTATAGGCTTGTGTTGTGGATACCACATGTTGATATACTACATAAATACACTTTTTTTTGTAAATAAATACTTATTATAAATGAAAACATCTATAACTCGGGTACACATGTCCGTATTCATCACACAAACATATGCCCCTAGCGGGATTCGAACCCGCAACCTTTTGGTATAGTGGTCAGAGTTGCTAACCACTACACCAAACAGGTCGTCGTCGTCGTGAATACGAGATATCTTTTTATCCGGCGGAGCAAAAGAAGGGTAACAATTTAACAGTTTATGTATTAATGAATAAATTATGTTTACGGCTTATGTGAATGACAAAATAAAAAGGTATGCTGAAACGGCTACACAGCATAATGCCACCGCCAATATAGAGGCGCTGGTTTTCACCTGCAGCCAGTTTGCACGGACATACGGATTGAAATAAGTTATTTATAAATCCTTTCTTAACCTCAATTAGTCTATTTAAAGTTTAATTATTACTTAATAATGTCTTCAATTAGGTAGTTGAGAATCCTGATTCCAAAACTGGAAGATTCTGTATTATCACGAATAAATTTCATATCACCGGAAAAATTATCTGGGTCACAACAAATTCTTATCAAGATTAGATATACAAATAAATAAATTACAGATACATGACGGTAGGGTATTACTACTAAAGGTACTCGTGGCGCAGTCGCATTCGCTTCTCGTTTTCTATTAGAGAATGTATGGCGCGGTCAGTCCTTGGATGGGTGACCACTAGTGGCATATTAATACGAGTGTTTCCGTGCCTCAGAGGGCACGTTAAATATACCGTCCAGTTGATTTCAATCAGGCAGTCGATAATCCAAGTCGGTGACCCATAGGGGCAGCTTAAAAACACTGACAGTCAGGTGGCCATTAGTCTGACATATCCAATAAACCGCGTGGTGGTTTATGACCCACACCGTCCATCAGTGAGAGGAAGCTGTGCCCCAACAAGGGGAAAGTGTAAAGCTGGTGTTGATGACCCTTATCTTTAGCTTAATTACCTATATGTTTATGGACGCTTTTTTTTTATGCATAACGGGTTGGTACTTGACCTCAATCACACGTGATGTTAAGTGAAGATGAGGTCGAAGATGGAAGCGTACTGACCCAGAAACCCCAACATATTTTTGGGGAACTGGCTATCTTATCTCTGACAACCGGAATACGACAATGCTATTAACTTTTTTTATTTAAAATGCCCTACCACCAACCAAACCGAGTACTTAAACATGTACCCCGCTGGGGATCGAACCCGCGACCTCCGAATCGTAAACCCAATGTTGTTTACATTGAGCCACGGAGGCGGTTTGATCGTAGCATGAAAATTACAGAACTGATTTTTACAAATGAGGTGTCGATTGTTTGTCTTTCGTAGTGTCATGACACTACCGTAGAATCGTAGAAACATGATCGTAGAACCATGGTTCTACGATGTCTGTTATGCTATGAATCTCGACATATTTGACAGCTGCGTGATATTTTTTTCTGCACGCACTAGACATTGTCAATGTTGGCTATGCTGGCCCTGCTGGAGGGAGGCAAAGGGATTCGACGATCTGCAAAGCTAGCAGTAATGAACAGAAAACCGTAGTCCTATCTCCAGCAGGGGACTGGAGTAGCCTGATGGTCATGATTATCAAATAATCTCAATTATTGAATAAAATTACTTTCGAAGATTTACTTGACATTATAACGAGAATGTAGACTAGTTTTTGCATAATTTCACTATGGTAAATCTCCAGTGTCGCTGGAATGGAATCGTTCAAATAGGTCATTATTCAAATTAGCAGACCTGAATAATTGACAAAATTAAAGTCGTTGTAATAACAATGTACCTATAGTGTGTACACGTTCGAGAATCTGTACCTTCGAAATGCTTTATTGTAAAACTTATGCTTTTTTTATAGCAGAGGGAGAGAGTGCACAGGCCGAGGCTGAAGAAGATGAAGACAATGAGTACGTATATTATTTAGTATCCAACATGTACGAGTCTGAACGAGTAAGGGCGAAACTTGCGCTTATTTAATATTTAGTGGGATTGTGAGATATATGAAAAATGAGCCGTAATCACGTTAGGTTAAGGTTCTTTGTTTGATATGGACTTACGTGGATAACGTATTATAAAACAAGTAATTACATACGCCCATGTCACGGTGATCGACTAATGATCGAATAATGATAAGATGGTCAGAGATATCCCAATGCGATGGGAATGGACTTTTGTGTACCATAGGATTCAATTATTCCGTGCCGGAAACCACACGCCACTATATAATTAATAATTTTTTATAGAGTTAAGATGTTGAGTTCTAGAGCTTTCCACGCACCCAAAAGTTGATGGTGCAACATAGTGAAGGTCGCAAGTCTCTGGATGCAGGCCGCTTCCCGCTGGGAAAATCCATAGAGCAGTGGGCTTGCTAATGATGAACTTCAACTTCAAGTAGTTTACGTTTCCTTAAAATATTGAATTGAATACCTACTCTTATGTGTGTATGTTTTTCAAAGGGAACCTCATGATGAGCCTTTAACGTTGGAATCCCGTCAAAAGGCGAAATGTCTCAGCGAATGGAGTGAATGGTCCCACTGTGTGCCAGCGCAGGGTGACTGCGGGATCGGATCCCGGGTGAGAGTTCGACAGAGAGGTGAAGAGAACAGTTACAGCTTTTATGTGAGTTCTTATTTCTTTATTATTATTGCTATCATATTTAAATAATAATAAATAAAGCTTGTACTATTTATTTATTTTTCAACAAACTTTACAGCATATCTTTATATATCAATTAAAATTAAATTACATACTTATTGCCCCAATTATAAAGTTTGACATATTACTGTGCAGCCATAAGAATAATGAACAACACTGCGTAGAATTAATTATTACCCCTATGCGATACAACTGTAGGTAAAACACGGGAAGTTAAAACTAAAGTACAGAGAGGATTTTCTCCATCTCCTCGTACGTGAGTGCGTGTGTGCGTAAGTTTATCGTCGTTATGTGGGAATGTATAATAAATATGAGTATTAATGCTTTACAATATAAGGGATCAGCTGTTTTGAATCATTGTTATATAATATGAAATTTTAGTACGTACTATAGAGACAGGAGTGTGCGTATTATTTGCTGTATATTATAAGTTGATAACGGATGGTACTAGATAACGGATAAACATACATAAATATTTATATAAACATCCATGACTCGGGAATAAATGTTTGTATTCGTCACACAAACATTTACCCCGCGCGGGATTCGAATCCGCAACCGTTGGTTTCGCTGACAGGGTCACTATCCACTACATCAATCGGTCGTTAATCAATACACAACACAAGTATACAAACATGACTTCACGACCCTCATCCCAAAGGTAGCCTTTGCCTTAAGCCTTTGGGTGTTCCAAACTTTGGAGTGAGCCCATCGCCGATAAAACTTGCAAGTCTATAGATGTTTTTGGGTTGGTAAGTCCCTCCGTCGCCTTCTAAGACACCCACCAGACGACATGGGTTGGTTCTATTCGGTTCATATGCCGAAACCACATGTCACCGGCGAAATCATATAAATAAATTTGACTGTAAGAATGTATATAAATTAGTAAGTAAAATATTAACAATTTGATTTGTAACAAATGTTATTAATAAACAATTTCCTTTCGATTCGAACGATAATAAAATGTATAATACTTCAAATGACTTTAAGAGAGGTAACCAGGATGGCATTCCATACAAGCTTTCAAGTACAAATTTTTCGAAATTAATAAACCAATTCTACGGATCATCATCATCAGCCCGTAAACATCCCACTGCAAGGGATATAGGCCTTCCCTCGTATATGAGGGAGTATGGGCCATAGTCCATCACGCTGGCCCAATGCGGGTTGGGGACTTCGCATGCCTTTGAATTTTTATTTCTCAGGTATGCAGGTTTCCTCATAATGTTTTCCTTCACCGTTTAAGAACAATCGGATAAATGCTTATATGCATTTACTTTTAGTAATCAAATTAAATTTAAATCTCGTTAGTACATGGCCTGCCTGGGAAACGAACCCGGACCTCCTCAAGCTGTTTACTCTACGGGTAGTTGGCTAAAACAAAGTGTAACTTGTGACTCAGCACAAACCAAACCAAGTAAACGAATATGCAACGTTGGATCGAACCTGCTGCATTCGTATATGCAACTCGATGTTGTCAACGTGGAGTGGAAATAGCGTGGGTTGAATAGCAACCAATTAGTGCCATTAACTGAGATGTTTTTCGAATTTGCTGTAAATGTAGGAAAATCTCATTAAGACTGCCAGCAGCCAGACAAAACAAACCCCGTAGAATTAAAATACTTGCTACTTTTATTAAATGCAAGCCTTTCTCTTGTAGCTACTGTTGAATTAAAAACAAAACCAAAATTTGAGAAATGGAATACTCGCAGTTGCGACAAATTCGGGGCGGAGGTGATTCGACGACCGATTGTAGTGGATAGCGACCCTGTTAGCGAAACCAACGGTTGCGGATACGAATCCTACGAGGGGTAAATGTTTGTGTGATGAATACGAACATTTATTCCCGAGTCATGGATGTTTATATAAATATTTATGTATGTTTATCCATTATCTAGTATCCATAGTAGCTTTGCTTAGTTTGGGATGAGATGATTGGTGTAGGTAAGTGTCAGAAATATTGATTATTTATAAAAAAAATGTATAATTGAATTTTGATGAAATAGATGAATGAAATGAACGGAACGGAACGGATGGATTGTGTGAGAGGTGATATGAACGAAAATGGCGTAAATGATGAGGTAACGGAACGGTAATAAAGGAGATCGGAAGAAAAAGACGTACGGCGCCTACTCCAAATAAATTGGAACTAAGGCAAGAAATGGTACAGTCTGAAAACATTTTCATCTTGTGATACTTGTAGATCAATTTGCTTGGGTAGACACTGCCTTTCTTCCTGTATGGAGGGCACGCTACTGGTCAGTCCTAAGCATTATGTGCCACGCCCACTGCCACTTTTGCTCACTAATCCGCTGACCTATGTCAATTGACATACACATATTTATTTGACACCCCACTATAGCAACAACAATATTAATAAAAACAAGAAAATTACTACAAAATACAGAAACAGGGAGATTTTCAAATGCGGTGAGTGCAGTGTAATGTCAAAAATGAACTCAATCTCAGCATATGCTGTAGCAATTGTTACAGCGCTGGTTTTCAGAGGTTGGTAGAACAAGCGACTTCAATGTCCTCATATTAGCCACAGCGGACGTCCATTACTTTACATGGCCTTCAATATACAAGATCTTAATTTCCCGCCCATTGAAAACATGATTGGGTCGGTCCAAATAATACAAAATGACAATTTTATTTATAATATATTAAAACACCAAATCGCCTGCAATTTGAGTTCTGCTAAACTTTTCGCCGAAAGATCTGTGATTTTTTTATTACGTTTTTAATAAGAATACTTGATGGGCTTACACAACCTCGTGTTAAATTTTTTTCGCGCAGTCGCGACATCCCATAGATCCCGGACTAATAAATTATGACCTCATAATATGAGTGCATCATAGAATATTTATCTTTGATTGTAAATGCTTTATTGTACAAAAGAAAATAATTACAAAAAAAAATACTTAAATAAATAATAATAAATAAATATCCTTAGCATACACACATCGCCATCTAGTTCTACAGTAAGCAACTATAGGCTTGTGTTACCAGATGGTTGATATATTACATAAATACTTATTATAAATGAAAACATCCTTAAATCTCGGGTACACATGTCCGTATTCATTACACAAACGTATGCCCCTAGCGAGGTTCGAACCCGCAACCTTATGGTATAGTGGTCAGTGTTGCTAACCACTACACCAAACAGGTCGTCAATCAATGCATAAAGGCGGACATATCCCACAGCGGGAGTACTTCCAGTCCGTTCAAGAACAGTTGATTGGGCGGTTACACTTAGCTAACTTAGATACATACAGTAGCTAGGCAAATAACGACATGACGTCCTCTACTGATTTTGCTTTACAATGAGATAAAAATATTCCCAACAAATTGATAACCCCTTCTATATTCGGAAGTCTACTAAAAATTTTTTATTGCCTCCGTGACTCAATGGAAACAACATAGGGTTTACGAATCGGAGGTCGCGGGTGCGATCCTTAGTTTCATGCTTAGTTGGTTGGTGTTAGGGCATTTTAAATGTCCGCCTGGCTAGCTACCACTAGCAATGTTAAAAGCATGGTTGTGTACCGGTTGTTTAAGATAAGATAGCCAGTCCCCCAAACAGCCCGCCGTCAGCCTCGTGTTCACTTAACAACAGGTGTGAATGAGGTCAATTGATAACTCGTTGTGTATGAAAAAATGGTATATACAATCCTGTCGTAAATTATCACAAATTTTACAAAAAACTAGATTTGCCCCCGTGGTTTCATCTACGTGAAATTATTTTATAACGGACTTTTCTGGATGAGTAAATCGTCTGGACATATCTCTCTGGCACATCTGTTCAGCAGTTTACGGACATACAGACTTTTGAATTTAGAATGGAATATGGCTTTCTTTTGTGAAAGAACTAGATTTTTACCGTAAATTTCAAAAGGATGCAATTACCCTTTGAGAAGCAGTTAACTAATTATTTTTTTTGCAGAACACCGCTGAAATGGAAGTGAAACCGTTGCAGAAATGCGAGGACTACGAAGAAGGGCCGCTTCTAGATAGCAAACATTGCTTTATTAATTGTTATAATTAAACTATGTACCTACCTATTTATTTCCGAGGTTATTAAACTATAAAAATAAATAATTGTGTTATTTCAAAGCACACAACGTTCGTTGAATAATAAATAATAATACTTATTTCGGGACACTTATCATCTAGTCCCAAACTAAGCATAGCTTTTACTATGGATACTAAATAACAGATAAACATACATAAATATTTATATAAACATCCATGACTCGGGAATGTTCATATTCATCGCACAAACATTGATCCCTGGCGGGATTCGAACCCGCAACCGTTGGTTACGCTGATAGGATCACTATCCACAACACCAACCGGTTGTCTGAAGAAGCTATGTTTAGATTTCGCCATACCATTACTGGTCACTTATCCAAATAGCAACCGCGCCAGATTCCTTAACTTCGCTAATCGAATACGACTGCGCCAGGAGCGCTTTTAACCCTATCCTACATCTTATAAAATCTGGCGTAAACGTGACATTATGTCAATTTTGTATTTATCGACAAGAATTTATCGAAAGATCAATATTCTAGTTGGAGTTTAAACATGCTCGACCTTTATCCCAAATGGGGTGGTCAAAGATATCCCGAACATAAGCGGTTGGGTGCTCCACACTTTAAAAGTTCAACGTCCACGGTTTCGTCGGAATATACAGAAAGTGAGCCCATCGCCGCCGCGCCGTTAAAACGTGCAATTCTATAATGTAATTTGATGGTCCCTTAGTCGAATAGTCGGGTTGGTTCCATTATTTTTAGGTGCCGAACCCACACGGCACTGGAGTTTAAGAGGGTTTATTCCGTTCAGTGGTACGCCCTTTTACGTGTGAATTTACTAACGAGGTAGCGCCTTAAGATTTCTTTATAAACCCACACGGCACTGGAGTTTAAGAGGGTTTATTCCGTCCAGTGGCACGCCCCTGTACGCGTGAATTATTAACGAGGTAGCGCCTTAAAATTTCTTTATAAATACTGAATAAATCAAAAAAATCGCTCTGACCTGCACACAAGAAGTCTAAAGGTTAATTTTAAATAAGTACCAAAATAGCTTTGATGGGGGTTATTTTCCAAGTCAGAAATATCAATAAATTTAAATTCTCGAAAATAACCGTAATTAAACTTAATGGGCACGTATTATAATAGCTTTAAGGCTTTTCGGGTGCAGATCAGAGGAATATTTTTTTTTGCTGTTTAAAAAAAATCTTAATTAATCCAACTGGACGGATTAGTCTCTCTTAAAACCCTAACTAAACTAGTTTTAAACTATAAAACGTCAAGACCAATCCCCACAGACCACCAATTCCAATAGACGTGTAAACACGTAATATTTATCACAGCATTTCTGACAGTAAAGAAGTTCTGACATTTGGGAGTATGACAGGGAGTGGTGACTTTATCCTTTAATGGGGTGAATATAGGCAGAAACTTTTGCTACCTACAAGCGACCACATGTCCACCTGTAAGAACCTGTATACACAGCGATAACACAGTTATGACGAGACGTTAATAAAGGTATTGACAGTTTGCGGATTATTATTATTATTTTTTGACGCGAGGAAACACATTAGGCGTACCGCTCGCCTGAAGGACGGTATTAGCTTATTATACTGATGTTACGGAAACAGAACTTTTGAAAGTCGAACATCAATCAATCAATCAATCAATCAAATACTCTTTATTGCACAATTAACAAAAGCTACATGAAGAATACAGCTTACATCATTAATCGCACAAAAGGCGGCCTTATCGCTAACAGCGATCTCTTCCAGGCAAACCTTAGGGTAAAGATACAAGCTACCAGTAGGTGAGGTTTGCATTAATAGTAGCAATAAATAAAATAAATAATAAATAAATATTTCGGACACTTACACCAATGATCAAGTCCCAAACTAAGCAAAGCTTGTACTATGGATACTAGATAAACATACATAAATATTTATACATACAAACATCCATGACTCAGGAATAAATGTTCATATTCATCACACAAACATTTACCCGTCGCGGGATTCGAACCCGCAACCGTTGGTTTCGCTGATAGGGTCACTATCCACTACACCAATCGGTCATAAAATACGGGTGTATTTTATAGTTGGTAAGTATATAACGTAGGTAAAAATACATAAACTAAGCCTACAAACTATAACTAGATAATTTAACTGCACTTAAACATATAATATATTATTGACTACATAACACACACAATATAATATTAAATATATAAAAAATTAAATAAATTAAACATTTGTTTGCTCAGAAATAACTTAGAAATCCTATTGACATCGTGACCGCTCACCCCTTAAACATTACATAACTTTAATTTATTCTATTAACAGGGTGAGTTTGAATTCGTGTCATCATATCAGCCGAAACACGTACACTGCTGAACAAAGGCAAATTGAAAGTCCTCTTATCTTCTCCTATAATATTAAATATATAAAAAATTAAATAAATAAAAATACATGCTCAGAAATAACTCAGAAATCATATTGACAACCACGGAGAAGATAAGAGGACTTTCAATTTGCCTTTGTTCAGCAGTGTACATGTTTCGGCTGATATAATGACGCGAATTCAAACTCACCCTGTTAATAGAATAAATTAAAGTTATGTAATGTTTAACGGGTGAGCAGTCACGATGTCAATATGATTTCTAAGTTATTTCTGAGCAAACAAAGTTTTAATTTATTTAATTTTTTATATATTTATGTTTATATATAAATTTGTGTGTGTGTTATGTAGCCAATAATATATTATATGTTTAAGTGCAGTTAAATTATCTAGTTATAGTTTGTAGGCTTAGTTTATGTATTTTAACCGACGTTATAATAATAATTACCAAATATAAAATACACCCGTATTGCTACTATTAGTGCAAAGCTCACCTACTGGTAGCTTGTATCTTTACCCTAAGGGTTGCCTGGAAGAGATCGCTGTTAGCGATAAGGCCGCCTTTTTGTGTGATTAATGATGTACGCTGTATTCTTTATGTAGCTTTTGTTAATTGTGCAATAAAGTGTATTTGATTGATTGATTGATTGAAAGGCCTCCCCCAAGGACCTCCACAACGATCGGTCCTGCGAATTCGTGTAAGTCCCATTAACTGGTCACGCCACTCAACAACTTTCCCCAAGCAACCATAGTCGAATTCAATCAAGAGGTGTTCGATTACCCATACAAAGTAACAACAACAAAATATTCTTTATTGTACAACAATAAGAAGCATACAAAAAATCTTATTCCACCGTCCCCTTTCCATCTTCGGACAACCAGGCGCGGGGGGGGTTTCCATCCATATGTTGTCAACATACCGAACATCCGCACTAAGCGCTTTGCTTCATCATTTATAATGCGGACTGCTAAGGTATGGAACTCACTGCCCGCGTCGGTTTTTCCCGACACTTACAACCTTGGGATCTTCAAGTCTAGAGTGAATAGGCATTTACTGGGTGCGCGTGATACATCTTCGGCTTCATCGTCACTTTCCATCAGGTGAGATTGTAGTCAAACGCGAAACCAGTTTTTAATAAAAAAAAAAAATAAAAAAAAAAAAAAAAAAAAAGGGGATAGTACAATTTGGCGGCCTTATCACTAAAAGCGATCTCTTCCATGCAACCTTTGGGTTAAGAAGCATTCTAACACCACACCTTTAGTATGGAAGACCAACAATATTCGGCTGAGTTCGGGTATGGTTCCTATACTCCCTCATATGCGATTATTATGCCATTATGCCAGATTCCTGCATTGGGATGTTTACGGAGTAAAGTCTCTTAGCACCACTTGTACAGACGAATCTCCCTAAAAGTATTATATGGACCGTATGGACCGATGCACTCTAGCACCATCTATTAGAAAGTATCAACACTCAAACCAAATCCATAATAATATGTCACATATAAATAAGTAAGAAAATTTCGTCAGCTCTGCTAATTGATATCGTGGTCTAGTGGCAAGCGACACGAGTGCTTAGGTAACGTCTTTCGAAAAGACACGGTTTTCGAAGCCGGCTAAGACAATTTTTATTCGATGTTTTTTCTATTTGGATTTTTTTTTTCTTTTTATAAAGGAAAATAAAACGTAAACACTTCATTCAAATAATAAAAAGGTAAGGAAAATAAGAAAAGTAAAAAATTTTCGAGGTAACACTTTAGCCCATGTGATACTTTTAGAATGATTGGTTTGTACCAACAGACTGACTGAATACTAAAATTATAGTTAAATCTTTTTTTAATCCATGACGGGTAGTGACATGAATGACGCTGTGTGTGTGTTCCAGTCCTTGTGCGGATCACAGTAATACGTGGTTCGAGATTTTAGTTAAAATTATGTTTCATCAAAAATCGGTTAAGCGATTTCGAAAATAGTTGTTTGGTGTATTTGGATGACATCATGGTTTCGGCAGTTTACTAAATTTAAAATTTTTGTCACGACCTCTATCCCCAATGGGGTGGTCAGAGACATCCCAAACAATAGTGTTTGGGTGTTCTAAAAGATTAAAAGGTTAATGATTGAAACAACGTTGAGCGTACTGACCCGGAAACCCCAACACATTGGGGTACTGAAAGAAAGAAAGAAAAACATTTATTCAGCTACTGGCTATCTTATCTCTGACAACCGGAACACAACAATGCTATTAACATTGCTGCTTGGCGGCAGATTTAGATAAGATGGTGGTAGCTAGCCAGGGGGACATTTAAAATGCCCTACCACCAACCAAACCGAGTACTTCAACATGTACCCCGCAGGGGATCGAACCCGCGACCTCAGAATCGTAAACCCAATTTACATTGAGCCACGGAGGAGTTCAACTTATAAAGTATATAGAAATACACACGTGACGGGGTGAGCCCATCGCCGTTGAAAATTGATGTTTTTAGTCGCTTTTTATGATGGGAAGGGATAGGTTGGTTCTATTCTATTTGAGTGTCGAATCCACACAGCACTTTCATACAAATCCAATGATAATAATAAATAAATATATGTACTTAGATATACACACAGCGCCATCTAGTTCCACAGTAAGCAACTATAGGCTTGTGTTGGGGATACCAAATGGTTGATTTACAACATAAATACATTTTTTTTTTGTAAATGAATACTTATTATTAATGAAAACATCCATAACTCGGGTACACAACACATGTCCGTATTCATCACACAAACATATGCCCCTAGCGGGATTCGAACCCGCGACGATTTGGTGTAGTGGTCAGAGTTTCTAACCACTACACCAAACAGGTCATTAAATAAATAAATAAATAAATATTTCGGACACTTACACCAATCATCTAGTCCCAAACTAAGCAAAGTTTGTGCTATGGATACTAGATAACGGATAAACATACATATATATTGATATAAACATCCAAGACTCGGGAATAAATGTTCATATTCATCATACAAACATTTACCCGTCGCGGGATTCGAACCCGCAACCGTTGGTTTCGCTGATAGGGTCACTATCCACTACACCAATCGGTCGTCAAATTGATACAATGATATAATTATACTTGTACAGAAAAGTTGTCAATCGTGGGTTGTAGTCCCTGACTGGACGATTAAATATTGACGTAGTTGAAGCGTAGTCGCTCTTAACATAGTTGATTTTTTACGACACTCATGGGAGAGAAGGGTTCGTTCAATTATTCTTTTATTTCACATTTCAACCATATAAGCAAATGTAAGATTATCAACTATTTAAACCTATTGGGAATTAGCAATTGAGGCGTTCTTTACAAAAACAGCCAATGTCCAAGTTTGGTCGATTTTATTTTCTCATTGCTGGCAATACTACTAAACGCACTATATACTACAAAAGCTGGAAAATTAAAAGACATCCAAAAATTATCACAATTCTTGAAAGAACCCAAAAACACAGCTTATTACTTGGGATTACAAGCAGAAAACCATTCAGCTTCTCTGGATACGGATGAAGATGATAACAGCAGTGGTGATGAGTTCACATAAGTTTAAGTTTAGTGTCTTGTACTTAATACAATAGGCCTGCATTGTATATTATGTGTTTTATTTCACTAGAAAAGGTAGATGTACTTTTAGTTACATTAATAAAATATGACTCTTTCATCATCAGTTTCTGACAAAAACCACCAATGTCCAGATATCTTTACTTTTACAGCAAGCTACAGAAAAAAGTAAAGTGAGTCTTTCATTCCAATGTGCACCATACAATGTTGAATAGAGTCTAGTTTCAGAATCACTAGGTAATATAAATAATAAAACGTTTTTAGGGTCAGGAAAGAGTTTTTTCTGTCTCTTATAAAGTTTAGTTCATTGGACCTTGGTCGTTTTTGTAAATAACGCCTCAATTTGTGCAATGCAATATTATTTATTTCTTAATTAGATTTATTAATCTTGGTGCTTGTCCAGCATGGAACTAGAATATGTGACCTTGGCCTCTTTTCAAATCCACCAAACCGCTCTGGGCCCGCGTGGTGAATATGCGTGGCTCAAAGGTGCCCCCTCCCTGTAAGAAGCTAAGGTAAAAACCATGGATACCTACTAATTCTTGAACTCCACGCCGAAAGGCTTTCCATACAAATTTTCAAGATTTCTCTATCTTCCAAATGAATAAATCGATTTTAATGAAAATGTACACATACGTATAAGCAGGATACATACAGCGTTGTAGACGACATTTTGTAAAAACTGTATTGAATCTATTGAAATTAGATCGATTATAAGGTTTACATAGAAACAGAGAATTGGAAATATCTTTTTTTAAATTACACATTTAGAAATCGTTTTCAGCTAACTCTTTAGAGTTATTTAACCTGCTTAACCACATAAAGTTTCATTGTATTCAGTTAATTAATTTCGGAGATATAGAAATTGCAAGTTTTATATCAAATGCCGTCGGAACCCGTGCGGCGGCGTAAACGCTCAAACAAACCAAGACTTGAGAGTCGTTTTGTAATATGGACCTGAGACATAGATTAGGTGCGTAATAGTTTTCATCAGTAAAATAAAAAAGATTATTATACTCACAAGAGTAAAGGTTTCTACATACTTTTGTTTTCTGTATACGAAAGAAAGCAGTAAGTTATGTAGATACAAACAGGTAAATCTTTTAAATAGATACAATAAACATAAAATTATAAAACATATAGGTAGCTATAACATAACAATAGATAGCCAAATTCAGAAATTTTATCCTTTACTTTTTGTACCTTATGCAATTCCTTACTCACTTATAACTTTAAAATAAAATACTATACATAAACACACACACATACATAAACGCACACACATACATAAGCACACACACATACATAAACGCACACACACATACATAAACGCACACACACATACCTAAATACACACACGCACGCACACAAACACATATCTGACCAAGTAACCTCTCATATTATATTTACAATTCACATAAGCAACTAATCCAGGTTTTCAATTTCAATTAAGCATTAAGTAAAAATCTTATGTAAAATGTACAAGAATGAAGAGCAGAGTATCCTAACACTAGTTTTAAGAAGCTTAACAGGATACTCTCACAATTGTGTACAAGATTGTTATGCTTGAATGAAAATAAATATTTTTGAATTTTTGAATTTTTTGAATTGTTAGTAAAAAAATTTACTACTTATTATATTCTAATGTGTGGTTCCGGCACCAACCCATTATCTTCCCGTGGGCGTCGTCAAATGCGACTGACGGACTTACTCCAAAAAACATATAGATTTGCAAGTTTTAACGGGGCATTGGGCCCACCTGTCTCGTGTGCATTTCTGTATAATTCGTAAAATGAACCAATTTTTAGGATATTTCTAAGCACCCCATATGGGATAAAGGTGGTAACGTTGGGTACGAATGTGTCAAATAAGTTTATTAGCGCGTAGATCTAAGCTAATAAATGCAGCACATGAGTAAAGACTCATGTGATTGCAATCAACTTTAGATTACCTACCTAAGTAGTTGTCTACTTCCAACGGGCAGGTAGGTATTAAGCGAGGCGTTGTGAGTGTACCTCCTATGTATCCAGTCTTTGTCCGGATGTATCTAAGTATTTGAGTGCGGTTTAAAAAATATAGGTATCTACGTAGGTATTTACTTATACCTAAAACTATTCTGTATACCTACCAAATATCTACCTTGTCATTATTGCCATACTTTGTATATAACTAGATAAAGGTAGGTACCTATCTAGAAAGTTGGTAAGTTGTTTGAGTAAGTCGCTAGATACAGGCTAGGTAATATTGCGAGAAGATACCTATGCCTACCTACCGGCTACTTAATCAGTAACTTGTCTTCTCTCTGGTTTTTGCGCGAAAAATAACAGGTTTCTTCGACGAAGTTCTGCCTGTCCAGTGGAAGGGGGCGGGTGAGAGAGCGGCAGGGTAAGGGGCGGTGAACAATACTAGTGTGAAACTAGACGCGGACTGCGCATGCTCGGGCTCTTCTCGGGCTGCATATAAACGCCATCCAAGCCAAGTCAAAATTCAACCGCGCGATAAACTTGTTGCACGCCCCTCGCGTACTTCACAGCGGTCGTTCAGTTCAGCCGCGAACGCTGCTCGATTTGGTCGCGTCGGAAGTGTGGTGGTGTCCGTACCTTAAAATTTTACGACATAAAAGTTTTCAAACATAAAAATATGTGCTGAACATTTCGGACAAACATTATTAGTGTAATTAGGTATCGTAGTTAGTAGTTTTAACTTATTCCATATAACTAATTTAAATAGGCCTAAAGTATCTTTCCTAACTTTAACTTACCTGCACCGCACGCGTCTCGCTCGTCCCACGAGTCGAGCAATGCGGTGTTAGCTACCTTTTGACTCTTAAAATCAGTGTTTGACTCTTAAAATCAGTGTTTGACTCTTAAAATCAGTGTTTGACTCTTAAAATTAGTGTTTGACTCTTAAAATTAGTGTTTACCTCTTAAAATTAGTATTTGATTCTTAAAATTAGTGTTTTACTCTTAAAATTAGTGTTTGACTCTTAAAGTTAGTGTTTTACTCTTAAAATTAGTGTTTGACTCTTAAAATTAGTGTTTGTCTCTTAAAATAAGTATTTGATTCTTAAAATTAGTATTTTACTCTTAAAATTAGTGTTAGATTCTTAAAGTTAAACTTTTAAAACTAGTGTTAGACTTTTTAAATAAGTGTGCTAGACGGTCGCAGTATAGCCTTCGTAGACTTCTAAAATTAGTATATTAACCTTTTAAAATAAGTGTGGTAGACTTTTAAAATAGGTGTGCTTTCGGTGTTTTAAACGTATGTGCGTAAGTGTAATTAATTACTAATTGGATACGGACACCATATTGTGCGTGTGGTGTGATAAACTTTAGTGTCACCTAAACAAACTTTTTCGCCGTCATGCTCCTGTTCCAAGGAGTGCGCCCATTTGCGGCGCTCTACGCTGCACTCCTCTGCACGGTCATATCGTCGGAGAACATCTCAGGTACAGTAAAATAAAAAATGTTTTACCTGAGCGCGCGCGGGCGGCGAGCGGGGTCGGTGGCGGCGCGGGCGGCCCTTCGTGTCGTTCGTGCTTTGTTCTATCGCTTTGCCTTGTTTGCTCCTCTGAATGATTTTTGAATTTGGAATTTTGGACGTGACGTCACAATATTTCAACACCTGTCGTGCGGCGTCCGTGGTATTATAGCCGTTTCATAGGTATACATAGTTTTGTTATTTTATTCTAACCCGGATCTATGAGTAACACCGTCGTTCGTTCGTTAATATACTTGTAAGGTGCCGGGTCATGTTCGTCGTTTGATAAAGTGGTTATTTCCTGTTTCCATATTACTTAAATAAAATGTTCACCTTTCCCAGGCAACGGTATCACCGTAAATAAATAGGTAGTGATAATAACTGTAGATAGATAGCTATGCGATAAACTGTAGTACCAGTTATGCGTAATAATGTCTATTGGCTAATGTTGGGATGGGTGGGTCTAGGTTTAAATGTCCCGATTTTGGCGGCTCGTCCCGCGAAACAGGCCAGTTGGCCCAACGCCGCGCCGTCACCGTGTTTGTCCCGCGCTAGGATATTTTTCAAACAAAAAATTAATCTACGAATGATCAATAATCCTCTACCGAATTTACGTTTTTATTGCCCATTTTGTGCACGTAACGTAGGTAGGTATCTAATTGTTGGTATAAATTACCAGCGCGCTAGCCGAATTATACCTACCTGCTTGAACCGTCGCCGAAAATTAGCAAAACAACCGAACGACTTCAGTATGTTCCATTGTCCATCTCCGGAGTGCATCATCTGCGGGCCGATCGCGCTAAGTTTGAACGATAATAGGTACCAAAGCTAAACCATAACCAAAAACGTTACGTTAGGCACATTTCGTATCGCGCTAATCATTTGAACGGATTTTTTTTTTATTTGAATACCACGAGTATTTAGCTCTAAACATTTTAGGTTTGGTTTTATGGTTTTACTTTGGTAGCGTCAACGATATAATCGTTCACTAAAAAAAGCCCGATAGGTACCATTTTTTACTTCAGTTAAACCTAAAGCTAAACCAAAACCAAAAACGTTCCGTTCGAACGGTAAAACCGTTCTAAAAGATCGGGCGGTAAACCCTGCCGCATAAAAAGTAATCATCAAAATCGGTTAACATTTTATTTTGCCGAAAACAGGGCGTAACAAAAAAAATGCAGTAGATTTTTTTTATAATCTGTTAAAAAGGCTAAAAGCAATAATTCATTAAAATACCACGCTAAGTTTTAATTTTCTTAGCAGTTTTCTTGACGACCCCCTTAAAAAAGCTTTGTTTTTTTTTTTAAATTATAAATAGCCTCGGGAAAATAGATACCTGGCAACCTTAAATAGGGCTAAGTACCTATGCCGAGTGTCCCATTTCAATATAACATAAAAGAAAAATAAAGTATTGTATTTACCTACCTGCTTCCAAGATTTAGAAAAAGTTTTTTGCCTGAGCCATGCATCGAAGCTATAAAATTCGTACAACGCCACGCCATAAACGTGTAAAAAAACAACACGCCAAACAAAGATCGTGGAATTAATGGAGTATTATTTTGAATTATCCTGTGGGTATTTCTTTCTTAGATATAGAATAAAGTAAAGAATTCCGTGTAGTTCTCCCATCCAATCTCTTCCGGTAAAAAGATCGTGCGTCGTGAGCTTAAAACAAATTACACCAGTGATGCAGCAGAGTCAGTCATTCATAGATTTAGAAAGATGCAAATGGCGTTACGGAAGATGCTTAAGTCCAGTAGTGGACGTTTAAAGGCTATTAATGTGGGGTAAAACCTCCCACCTCCTTGGAGGTTTTGCCCTTCAGGTTGCATAGAAACTAGCAAACTGTAGGCAGGTAAGGTCATCTAGTGAATTTAATATTCAGTTAAAAAAAATCACGCTTAATGTACATTAAAGGGTAAATAAAAAGAAGAAAATTTTAAACACTAAAAGTAATTCGTTATAAACGGCATCATTGAAAAATGAGTGGAACGATTTTGAAGGCCTGTTCTCAGTGATATATTTAAATAAATTCAGTTTTAATTTAGGCTAAATTGAGATATTTGAAACGATGCAGTAAATATTCTATCACATAATAAAAAAAAGTAATTTGCTTGAACGATCTTTGTAAAACTAGATATATTTAAATAAGTCCTGATTATCGTTTTCCGTGGACGTTGCTTCCCGGCTGAGTTGAATAGGAAGAACCAGTCTCTTTGGGTGTCTAAATGACCACGGGATCGGGAGCGCATTAAAATCAGCGATCTCCAAACCGCGTGCCCAGCGTGGCGATTAGAACGAATACTCCCTTGGATAACTTAGCAATTCACGCCACAGAGGCTTATATTTAGTAGTGAACTTTTATAGCCTGTCGATAAAATAATAAAATTGAACAAAGTAGCTAGGCGCATAGTTCACAAATAATTTTCTATCAAATAATACCAACGTAAAACTAATATGTATGAACGATCTTTGAAAAACTAGAAAGGTTCAAGCAATGACTATCTGGGAAGGAGAATGTTACATAACCCATAAATAAAGTCGGAAATATGGAAATGAATTTAAATTCCGACTGCGTTTTTTTGATCTATATGATTTGTTTAATAAATAATATAATCACATCTCTACAATGAAATTTCGTATATAAGTTGAAAATTTAGAAAACCTCAGAGGAACTAAGCGTAATAATATCATACAGGTAATAAAAAGCAATTGTGTTAAATGATAAATATCTTGAAAACGGCTGAATAGACTTTCCTCAAACCATGCCTAAGAATCTTTCCTCTAGTTTTAGTCTTAAAAATCTCGCACTGAAATCAGCTCACGCGTTATTGTGATACATCTGGACAAAGACTGAATACACACACAAAACCCCCTCAAACACGTAGTACCAGTCATTTTTCGTCTGTGATTAATAATTTTAAAGTAGGTTACGTTTTATTATGGTAAATAGGTACCTACATAGAACATAAAAATATTATTTATTATACATAAAGAAAAAGGAAAAAGTAAATGTCGTGTCGTATCAGGAAGTCAAGGAAAAGACGGAATGTGGAAGTCAAGGAAAAGAAGTGTGGAAAGGGGGCCCAACCGGCCAGAGCTTTCAAATTGAAGAGAGAGATTATTTTATACCTCTAAAATAGGCTTAAATCAATCAAATAAAATAGGCTAAATTTGGGATTAAAGCTTGCAATAATGTAAGTTAGGATAATATTCTATGAGTAAAAACAGCTTGGAGATTTATCGATAAAGTCATTTGCCCAGGAGAAAGGAGAACGTGACCACGACATAAGAAATCTATTGTTGGCTCGATACAAGTCCTAGTACAGCTTGGTATAAATGTACCTAAGGTCTTATCTCTCACGATATAAGTAATTATTAAGTAGGTATATATTACGGGTAGTTATAGTATTACTGATATATTCTAGGATTGTCTATCATAATTGCATAGAAAAATTAAAAGAAACGGATACAAAATAGTGTCAGTTTAGCTAAAAACTTCAACTAGATTTGACGTTCTTCGGCGGCTCTAATGCGGCTCCAAATTGCATATTTTTAGGGTTACGTAAACTTACTGGCAGAGTAAGATAGGACCAATCCATCTCTTCCCGTGGATGTAATAAAAAGCGACTAAACAATAGTATTTTGTGAGCATAACCGTATATAACACCAGTGATTGTCTCCAAAAATTCTGCAAACCCCAGCGTCGCGATCACGGCAAATACTTCCGTGGAAAGCGATGAAAATCGCTCCATGGGAGAGGCTTATGTCCAGTAGTGGAGTACTTATACGCAATTGGGTACTATTTTTGTGTAGATATATAATTGGATGAACAGATTTAGGTCGGGTCATTCAGTTGTAGTTCATGCGATATCTGCTTCACTATCTTTAACTGTAAATACAAAACGGATGTCGTAAGTTGGATTTCCAGAGCTTAGTACTCTGTTTGGGTCGGTGGTAAGGTTTTATTAGGTGTATGTCTGGCCAGCCACCAGCTTTTTATAATGTCGTCAAGCAATTTAAAGTCCTAAAAGATTCATTTCACGATAAAATTATCACTTGTAAACGTAAATTTATTGAAATTACTGATGTTACTGCTCATTCACAAAGCGGACTCCCCAGAGATTTCGAGCGTGGAACTCAAGGGTTGCTGTTTTTTAGTAGGTTTTAGGATACAATGTGTAATATTATATTGTATAATTAGACTGAATAAGGCCGAGCGGTCTATGCCCATGGTGGCTTTATCAACCTATCCCGGCTATTTGAGATAAGATAGCCAAGTCACCCAAATAAAGTCGACAATATCTGAAGCCCTAATAATACAACAAACGAGTAGAGGTACGGTAAATTGTTTTTCTTAAATTTATCATTCACAATGTCTTTGAACAAGTAACTATTTTCTTAGGGTGCTCCGAAAATAACAGTTAAAACCATTACGTGTAGAAGTACGCCCATTCTGCTCATAGTTTAATAATAGAACCACAACGCTTCACATTAACTGAAAGTTTGGCCGATTATCCGTTCCGTTGATTATTTTTAAAGAACGTTTAACTCAAGTAGATCCATAAATTAGTGTAGGCCTGCCTTATACGGTTCAGGAACGGCCTCATAAATATTAAGATTTAATATCAAATATATAATTTAGATCGAAGAATTACTCCGTGAAGTTATAAGTTACAACTACAATTAACATTAGCATAATCTGTAGGTCATAGATCTCTGTAAGAAACATTCAAATACGTTGACAAATCATAGTGCGACTAGATGTAGAATAGGACAAACGAGTTATCACAATTTACTTCTGGGGCGCTCAACAACCCATTGATGAAATCGGCAAAAACGCTAAAGGCTTCCCCAGTAGTGGTTTTATCTCAGATCGTTGATTTGAGGAACAAACACGCTATCGTATATATTAATTACATTATTATGACGACTTACGGATGCCACAACTACCAAAACATCGAAAATATTGTGGGTTTTTGGGACACACCGGACCGAACACATTATATAGCGTACCCCTAAAGTATTAGCCAAGTTTAGATGTTAGAGGAAATGTCTGGAAATGCCGTCCTATTTGTCTGGCGTGTTAGATTACGAATTTATTAATACCTCGAAGTAGGTACCTATTTTGAATGAAAACAAGCAATAATTTATACTTTACTATTTTAAAAAATCTCGCAAGTTACACGAGCTACATGAGGCACGCGTCGACTTTTTCACTTTGGTCCGCTAATATTGATAAGTCTGTGTTCACTGAACAAATTATATCGCCCACCAGTCCCTACAACTGGGCCTAGGCACTGATTTATAAAATAGAATGACGCACAGTCAAGTTGTTAGTTCTCAAACACAACCGTATATTTCTCTTTAAATTGTCAGATAAGAAAGTAAACCACTTAATTGTTTATGTTAGACGAAGTTGTTATGTACCTATTTACACATTAACAAATACTTATGTATGTAGGTCTCTAGATATTGTTCTAGCAGCGGACCAATCATTTAAACAAAATCGAATGTCAGCTTTGGTGCATGGAAGAATGCTCTCAATGAGTAGCTAGCCGTGTAACGACAATAAAAATTAACAATTTTCGGTCACCTAACACAATAAGTCATTCATTAGTTTTAATTTATTGTCCTTGCACTCACTTCACCACCGAAAACTCTGTTTTATATTCATTGTCCCGTAAAGCCGTCTAAAATTCCAAATGCAGCAAATCAAGGCGGCAATGCAAAGTGAACGTTACGAATGCTCGTGTGTGTTCAGGCACTGGCCGTTTGTATGTATGTACGGCTTCTGTGTCACGGCTGCCTTTGCGGTGACGTCACCGAGTAACCGGACCGAATGGCCGTTGGCAGTCATAGGTTCGGTTGTCAAGTGAGTTTTGAGAAATACAAAAATTAACCGTCAATTAGGTACCTCCTACGTGAACAAATAAGAAATGTTTTAGTGGCCCGCGGGCGTGGCTCGCGAGTCGCGATATGAGTAAAGAATTCACAGGTCGATAACGATGTACGGAGACGGTTCGCTACCGTTATCGATGCTGTGATAACAAAACTAGTTCGGGTCGAATGTGCATGCTATTACACTGCCAAGTTACGTGATTATCGTCACGCGACCAACTTACCACGGTTGCGAAGATTTTCGAATTTTCCCGGACTTTAATTTGGTGGTAATTACATGTCCGATTTGGAGCGAGTTCACTTCTATAAAATTGGAGGTTGATTGCGTAGGTATTTGATTAGTTTCCGTTAATTTTACACAGACGTTGTTCTTGTTAGGAAGCAATTCTTTTTACAGAGAGAGTAGAAAAGGCGCGGGAGCATTTTGTCACAAAAGAAATGCCGTGTGGTTTTTGGGCACGTAAAAGAATTGAACCAACAAAAGACGACTAAGGGAGCTTACACCAAAAAAATATCTAAAGAATTGCACGTTTCAACGGCGATAGGTTCAGCCCTTTTCCTAAAAGTGAATCGTGAATGTTTCAATGAAGCATTAAATTTTTAATTTTTGGTGACGCTTCTTTTGGTTGACGTTATGAAAATTTAATTAGGTAGGTATATAATATTCCTCAAATTAATTTAATGAAAAGACTAGGTAGGTAAAACCAATCCATTTCTTCCCGGGGTTTAGTGATCGTACTTATATGACCATTAAATAGTTCTTATTTGTCCTAAGAGCAATCATTTCCTTCTCTCGCTAAATATTGTCTGGCGGCGGCGGAGTTACTGTTGTAATCAAAATAGATCATATTCTAAAACGTTAAAGATTCGGTTTTGTTTGTTTTTATTGCCTAATGTATTAATGTTAGCCCGTATCGCCACACTGGGCAAGTTGGCGATTGCAAATTATATGAACCTGACGCTATTGTAGTCTCATAAAAAATTATATACTGATAGATAGTGCTAACACGATTGAAATGCGTTGATGCTTGTAGAACGCTGTCGTCTATACCCACGGGAGGAGATGTGACAGTCGTTAAACTGAAATCGCACTTAAAGAGATGAAAATTCCTAAAACTTGTTACTCCTACACGAATACGTGCATTGTATAGTCGTTTTAAAAACACTTCAAATTATATTATAATGCTTTCCCATTCCCTCAATTGGCCATTACATTTTACTACCTTCGGCGTCCTTAGAAAAGAGAAAAACGTGAAGAGAAAACAAGGGGCGATGGTACTTATAGGTAGGCACGTGGGACTTTGTATGGTGAAATTGCCCACTTGCTCATAATACCTGTTGAGCTTTACATTATTGCTACAAATTTTACCTAATTTATATTTTAAAAAAAATACTTATTTGGATAACAAAAAAAAATTATCTAGTATTTGCCCTCGACGAAGTTCAGAGAAAGGCTCCTTTGTGTTTCGCTACTCGTTCCCATTCACCTAATATGAGCTGTAGGGTGTCCCCGATTTAGTCACGACCGCGTCGTAGTAAATATATATATATAATGTTTTTATTCGTAATTTCTACACCTAAGACGATGCAATTTTTTTCCCTCGTGCAGTTTCGTGATATGTTTAATGTTATGCGGTAAATAAAAATTGATATGTGAACAACATTAAAAGCTAGAAGCAGTGCGTGTAGAATAAATGTTTTACATATTAAACGCTATAATGATTTCTAACATTATATTTAAATTTAAGTAGGTAACCTATAACTAATATCCCATAAACTCCACCTCGCTATACTCCACAAACTTACTTTAGTGAGAACTAAATAATATTTTATGAGAATTTATGGTGAAAATTGCATATTCTAAGTCATGTACGTACGTATGTTTACAACACTGCAATCAGTTATTGATCGTACCTCCCAACATTTCCCGGGAATCTGCCTCCTGTTCCCCCCCTTCAAGCCTTTGTTCAGATCCGCCCGGGGTGGAAATCCCGGGCTCGCTCGCTCGGGGCTTAAGTTGCTGCTAAGTCCGCTTCGCGTTCATCTGCAGTAGCCTAATAGTAGTAGTTCTTTATTGAAACCGCTTATGTAATATATTACATTTGATATAAAGCTTATTGTATAACGTCTTAGCAATTTTCTAATTATAAGAAAATTGTTACGTTTAAATTTTTTTCCATGCCTTTTGAACAAGCAGTAGCCTAAAAAATGTAAAATCTGACTTTTTTATGTATGCACTGAGTACCTACGAAAGTAAAGCATGTTTTGAATTTGAATTGAATTTGAATGATGATACCTGTGGATTTTAGCTGAAAGAGGGTGTGGGGTGGCAGGAGGGGGGCGTTTGCAATTTGTGAAGCCTAGTAGGCGGAACCGTTTTCAAATTAGGTCATAGGGGTTGGGAGAGGCTATGCAGCTATGGGTGGGGCGGTGCAACGCTAGGGGTGGGGCACCTGTAGCACTCCAGCTACAAACGAGTTCTGCGCATGTGCGGCGCCGCTTTGATTTACTCACCTCACGCTAAACCTAACGAGGTTTCCCGGGATTTCAATTTGAGCTCGGGCGTTGCTAAAATATTGTTGAGGAATAAGAATGAGTTACTTCATACAAAGTTGTAATATTTCCTTATAAATCTGCAATTCAAGGATTCAAAGACTACTCACGCACACATTCTTCAAAGTGGGGCACAGGTTTTGTTTTACAATAAAGAACTTTTAAGATTCGCAATAAAGAACTTCGAACTTAAGCAATTGCAACAAATTTTAAAATTGATAAGAAATTATATTTAACCAACCTAAATTTATTGATTTGGATGCCTTTCTAATTTTGAATATTAATCAATAAAGACAAAAGATTAGTCCTATTTCTTCGGGGTTTCTACTTGCATGCACGAAATATCAAATCGTGCTCTATCAATAGTATTATAAACACTTTATTATGAATTAGAATACTTCTTCTTTTTGAATTAGAATTAGATTCTGCATTCATCATTCAAGGCATGGAACTCCCTTCCGGCGTCAGTCTTTCCTGAATCTTACAACCTTGGGATCTTCAAGAGCAGAGTGAATAGGCATTTACTGGGATCGCGTGCTTCATCTTCGACCACATCGTCACTTATCATAAGGTGAGATTGTGGTCAAACGCGAATCCAGTCAATAATAAAAAAAAGAAGAAATTGTTTGGCAATACTTGAATAATTCAAATGTCACCAAATTTATAACTTCAAATCAATGTGAAATGAAGTTGTAATGTATAGGTATGTCAGTGTACTATAGCTATTACACAAAAAAATATTGTAAGATCGTTAATTCTAGAAATAGTTTAGTTTTACTAACATTATTTTTAAACAATGAAAACAAAGAACAATAAAATGTAATAAACAATAAAACAAATAAAAATAGACAAAGCTTTCATGTGGTTCAACTGCTTTTTACTTAGTAGGTACTTGGCATAGTGTTATTTGGACGGTTTATAGATCTTGTCTAAGCGCACGGCAGTGTGCAGGCTAAATTTTAAAAGCACTGCGCCGTGCTCTATTCGAACCACTTTTGACGGGTGCGTCATATTTATTCTATTTTCACCTGGTATAATGTCCATATGCATAATTTTTTTTGGCAACATAAATCATTTTCATCGTGCGTACAATTTTTTTTTATGTAAAAAACTTAACATAATTTCACATAATTACAGTTATTCTAAGAAACATCTAAGTGTTAGTTTATGTTTAATATTTCTTATAATGCTCCTTTAACGTCACCATAATTTCGTATGATTTTAACTGGCCACATAACAAACAACAAGAGGTAATAGTGCAGTGAGTAAGATTCAGAACGCTAAGGCGGAGTAAAACAGAAATTAAATAAACAGACTTACACCAGCTAAAATCTTTGGATGTTTAAGATCCGAATCACTTTCTATATGAAGCATCGAAAAATTTATCTGTCACGAAACTGACTTGGGGCACTTCTCTTCTACTTGGTTTCGGTCCTTCACCCCTAGGGTGTTTTTTTTTGTGAAAATCGACGCCGTGGATGAGCTATATATAGCCAATGAGCAGTGAGGAGCAGGCATCAAATCCTTCATCGAGTCGTCACACCCCAGGAAAGCCCCCTGGTGCTGATGGCATCTCCAACAAAGTGCTCAAGCACTTCCCCGAGGCGCTTCTGTCCTTTCTGGCAGCCATTTTTAATGCTTCGATAAGCAACTGTCTCTTTCCACAAGCTTGGAAGGAGGCAATTGTAATTGGCATTGAAAAGCCCGGCAAACCCCGTAACTGCCCATCCAGTTACCGTCCCATCAGTCTCCTAAAGACACTCGCCAAGCTCTACGAGCGCGTCCTTCTCAAACGGCTGAAGGACCACATCGAGTCCAATGAGCTTCTTATCAACGAGCAGTTTGGCTTTAGGGCCAAACACTCGTGCGTCCAACAGGTACACCGCATAACGGAGTACATACTCTCGGGTCTCAGTAAGCGCCACAATTGTAGGGGGACTGGGGCGCTTTTCTTCGACGTGGCGAAAGCGTTCGACAAGGTCTGGCACAACGGGCTGATATACAAGTTATATCAGCTCGGTGTTCCGGATCGTCTCGTACTCATCTTACGGGACTTTCTGTCGAACAGGTCCTTTGGATACCGCATCGAGGGAACTCTCTCCACTCCCCATCCCGTTCGAGCCGGAGTCCCTCAGGGCTCCGTTCTCTCCCCCATGCTTTACTCGTTGTACACCAACGACATTCCGCATCACCCGCACGTAGAATTAGCCCTATTCGCTGATGATACTGCCCTCTATTCCACTGGTCACCAACGTGAATTTCTTTCCAAACGCCTCCAATCCGCGGCCACCGCCCTGGGCGACTGGTTTCGGAAGTGGAGGATAGAGGTAAACCCCGAGAAAAGTACCGCCGTGTACTTCACTCGGTAAGTCGGTCAAATACCTGGGTGTGTGCGCCGCGATGGTGCTCGGCCGTCTGTCCCCCTTGCTCAACAAGAATAGTAAAATGTCCCTTAGAAATAAGGTGACACTTTACAAAACTTGTATACGTCCGATAATGACGTACGCGAGCGTCAACTTTGCCCACGCTTCGCGAGCTTCCATATACAGTCTTCAGAAAGTTCAGAACAGCTTCATGCGCAAAGCCACGGGCTGTCCGTGGTTCGCGCGCAATGAGGAATTGCACAAAGATTTAGAGCTTCCCACCATGGCTCACTTTCTGAAGGCTGCGTCCATAAGACATTTTGACACTGCTGTCAACCATCGTAACCCACGCGTGGTATGTGCCGCCACTTACCGCGCCGAACCGGTGACTACCTTCCGGAAAAGGCGTCCCCGGCACGTACTCGCGGATTCCGACGACGACACGACTAAGGCATTAGCCACTATTCACCGTCACTCTGACGATAGCACGACATCTCCGATATACTGCCCTCGCCGGCGGGGGCTTTTACGCGTCACACCGCCTCACTATACGCGCTACACGGTCGACACTAGTCGTTTTGGCTATTAGATCACTAACACACTTCTCTCTTTTCAAGTCTCTTTTTCAAAATTCAAAATTGTGTGTCGAGGAGTTTCTTGCGTCGTTTCTTCTCCTCGACTATACACATTACGAAGCGATGGTAGTCATGTTAGTCTAAAAAGTCCCCCATGCAACGCCCTAAGCCGAGGTTCGAGCCCCCGTAGGCACCCTTAGGCGTCGGTTGCAAAAACTTTTTCCGTGCTGTTGCATACAGTCCGCGCTCGCCCACCCGCCCGGCGACGCTGTAAAAAGCCTATCGGCTTGACAGCAACTGTTCCTGCTCAAAAAAAAAAAAGAGGAGCAGGCAGAAGAGCGTAGCTGATACGGCGGCGGCGCATGGTGAACAACACCACGCGACTCATTTGAATCTTTAGACCTGACTTTAATTCGTCAATTCGGGAAAGATTAAACCTTTCAGAAGAGTTATTATTTGTTAACACTTTATACAAAGACAATTACAATCACTATACCTAAGAGATCTCTTTCAGCCATTCTATGACTGGGAAACAACCCACTGCAGGGATATAGGCCTTTCCTCGTATATATATATATATATAGCAAATAAATAATAGACATACACACAGGGCCATCTAGTTCCACATTAAGCAACTAGAGGCTTGTGTTGTGGATACCTGATGGTTGATACAATACAATACAATACAATACAAATACTCTTTATTGCGCAAAATAATTTACAATAATTTTGATGAAAACAATAGAACACAATATACTACATAAATACATTTCTATTTTTGTAAATTATACTTATTATAAATGAAAACATCTGTAACTCGGGTACACATGTCCGTATTCATCACACAAACATATGCCCCTAGCGGGATTCGAACCCGCAACCTTTGGTATAGCGGTCAGAGTAGCTAACCACTGCACCAAACAGGTCGTCAATATGAGAGTATGGGCCCACGCTGGCCCAATGCGGGATGGGGACTTCACATGCCTTTGAATTTTTATTTCTCAGGCATGCCGGTTTCCTCACGATGTTTGCCTTACCGTTTAAGAGTAGTCGGATAGTTGTACATAAGTAATTAAATTAAATTTAAAAACTCATTGGTACATTGGCCTGCCTGTGAATCGAACCCGGTCCTCCTCAATTGTGAGTCCGCTGTGCCACCGACGTTCAGGTCTTGTATTTTTTTTATTCCCAGTTGAATTACTTTTCTAACCTTGTCTTCGGTTGAATAAGGATAACCATCATCATAAGGATAATAAATATCCTTAAACTTACACACAGAGTTCACACTAAGCAACTAGACTTTAATGTATAATATAATATACACTCAATGGTTGATAAAGTAAATACCTAAAGACATTTTTTTTGGAAATATAATTGACCATTAATATAATTCAAAACATTCATAACTCGCGTTGGGCCAGCATGGTGGACTATGACCCATACTCTCTCATTATACGAGGGAAGGCCTATATCCCTGCAGTGGGATGTTTACGGGCTGAGATGATGATAACTCTGCTACACCGTATATATCTCCGTATTCATCATACAAACATATGCCCTTAGCCGGTTTTAGTATAGCAGTCAGGTTTTTACATTTTAACTATAAATTTGCGAAAATAAACAACATGTTCACAATTTTTTTATTAGTGTTTAATACTATAAATTTGTCTGATTTCTGACATATCTAATCCATATATACAGGGTGTCTACATATATACAGGTCAAATATTTAGATTTATATATATTTATTCAGATAGGATAGAATTTTAACAATCTAACATGGTCACCCTAGTCTTTTATCATTGTATGCAAGGTTGATTGTTGGAAGTTCTCCCGTAATAGTATATACAGTAGGTAGTCTTATTTGTTTCGGGGTGACCAATGAGATTACTGTCCATTTGTCCATGGGTGGGTTACACTGACGACTAAGGACCCTTATTCTATGATTACGGAGTAACGGCATTTTAAATGATACCCACGGGAAGAATCGGGTTGATTCCATTTGTCTCTCTGGCTGAAGGCTGGTATTTTTATTTGATATATTTGCGTGTGTCAATATGTCATTTCTTGCTTAGCTTTAAGTTTAGTTCTATCACGTATATAAATATGTAGGTGGGCGTAGAGCTAAAAGTTAGTTGGTGTATTGTGTGTTCAAGTATGTGTACTAATTACGGTTGAGGGTTCGAATCCCGTTTGGGGTAAATGTTTATGTGATGAATACGAAATTTCAGAGTCATGGTCTTTATTAAATTATTTATGTACTATGTTTATCAGTTATCCACAGTATAAGTTTTGCTTGTTTGAGACTAGATAATTTTAGTCATACCATCAATTAAATACGCTTTATTGTTTAAAGGTACATTTAATATCTTATAGAAACTACAAATTAGGCGGCCATATCGCTAACAGCGATCTCTTCCACGCAAACCTAGTTAGTATAATTAATGGTGACGTTTTCAAGTGATATTTTTATCCTATGAAATGAAATAATTTGATTTGAAGTGTCCGCAATATTTATTAGCGTAGTGATGTTGGATTATGAGGGTACAGATGAAAACTTTTTATCATCAAGTTTTCTGGGTCGAAACCCGTGTCGTGTGAGGAAAGAAATGTATTGTAAAATAACTGGTGTCATATTAAGATGTTTTTTTCTTCTACATACATACTATATACATTCTATATACATACCATCGGTTTCGCACACGGCCGAAGGATTTTTGACCTTATCTCTATAGAGTTACCTAATAACATACAACATAACAACTGCGGTTCCTACCTAAGTTCACCAGAAAAATTTGAACGAATCGTTTGTCTTTATTAGAATAATAAAGTCGGCTTCTTCAAAAAAGAGAAGGTAATCATTGTGATGACTGATGTAATAGTGATATATTTCCGACTCTCTAGGGTAATTAAGCTACCAGCATCACAGGCGCGATAAACGTTTATATATTTTTTTGATACTGTTTTGAGGTCTTCTTAATCTTGAGTACAGTTTATTAAAACGGCCATAAGTCACAAATTGATCGAAGTGCACGGCAGTGCCAGAAATATCACAAGAGAAACCGCATAGAGGCCTCCGACTACCAGTTATTGAATTTTTAAAGATTTTTATTGCTTCTCTTTGTTGGAGCTTGTCAAAAAAGGTTGTCATAAGTCTGAAGCCTATGTATGTAAACTATTTGAAAACAGTTTATTTTCGAAAACTGGCTTGCGCGGTGGGCTTGATACTTGATGGAAATCGGCGAAACATGTCAACGTACTATTTTCATCTAAACTAAGGCCACTACATACCTCGTGCAAACTCATTTGATTGTACGTTTCCTGTGCTTATCGGGGATAACAAAACAATTTTCATAGTAATTTACTTGATTCGCGTAAAACTCAATATCGCGGTAGGTTATCTGTTCGATAAATACTTAGGTATAATCGATAAAGACGTGAGGCAATAATCTATTACTACGAGTAGCACACATCGCTTCAAATTATACAGGGTGAAATTTGAATAATAACCATCCTTTCAGATGATGGGTTAGGTTATCAAACTAAGAAAAAAAAAAAAAAAGAAACTAACTAACTACTAACTAACTACTTTATCCTAACTGTTTCATACAAAATTCAATAGATACCCACCCAATTGAAATGTACGAGCCGGCAGGTATTTTACGAATTCTTTAATTGCAAATTACACACTTATAATGGTCACACAATGACCTGTTTGGTGTACTTAGGAAACCTTAACTGCTATACTAAAGTGTCGCGGGTTCAAATCCAGTTAAAGGTATTTGTATAATGAATATGGACAAGCGTACCCGAGTTATGGCTGTTTATTTATAATAAAACAAAAAAATATATGTAGTAGGTTTATCAACTATTTGGTATCCATAATACAAGCCTAGTTGCTTAGTGTGGAACTAGATGTCGCTGTGTGTATGTTCAAGGATATTTATTAATTTATTTACACACGTAGTTACAGATTTGAGCTTATCTTCCAGCCTACTTTACGATAATTTTACACAAATGTAACGCAACAATATTAATTAAATATATATAAATACGATTCCATGTAACGGTACATTATTATATAATATAAATGCAAACTAATTTATAATTACTTAATAATAAATAATAATATTTATTACATAAACTATTGCAATGGCAAATTGAGACAGACAGATTTTTTATTTTTTATTCACAACGGGTTAGCACTTGACCTCAATATAGCACCTGATGTTAAGTGAAGATGAGGCCGAAGGTGGAAGCGTATACTGACCCGGAAACCCAAATATTTGGGGACTGGCTATCTTATCTCTGACAACCGGAACACAACAAAGCCATTAACATTGCTGTTTGGCGGAAGATTTAGATAAGATGGTGGTAGCTAGTGGACATTTGAAATGCCCTACCACCAACCAAACCGAGTACGAAAGATGTACCCCGCAAGGGATCAAACCCGCGACCTCCGATTCGTAAACCCTATGTTGTTTACATTGAGCCACGGAGGCGGTTTAAAATGATGCGGAGATGAGACAGAGAGAGATTTTAAAGTCTTTTTTAATACAAAAGATGTATGGACTAACCGTTCACGAAAGACATCTACCCGCCAAATTTTAATCGTGAAATGCAAATGATCACCGTATTTTTGAATCGGTGGCTCGACCGCATGGTTTGTTCCATGAAACTATATTAACAGTTTTCCACGCGTGCTACTAGGCCCCAGCAGAGCTAGCATGACCCGTAGTCATTCTAGGCACGAGATAGGAGCCTGCTGTTACGCTTATGCTTATGCGAGTAGATAGATAGATAGATAGATAGATAAAGCCTTTATTTGTTTAGTCACACCCATACATTTAGCTTATACATATTGATAAAAGAAACGCACAGGTTTCATGTCATTACATAGTCTTTCAAAAATCCTAAGGTAACCTCAAAATGATTAGGTACATTTGAGGATTTTAAGGTTATGCTTTGGTTTAATGAATAATGCTAAAGAGTTTGTCCAAATTAGTTCCCATCAAAGATTTTTGCACAACTGAAAAGTGGAACAACTAGTACTGCGTGTCCAAGCTAAGTGTCGTTTTAACGATATAGTGGGCGCGTTACTATCAAGCAGTTAGTTGGCACTGTACCCGATGATTGCTTATTGTTGTCCTCCACAATGTCCAATCAACCTCCACCGCTTTCTGACGTGTTTGCTCACCATTCTCGGATCACAAAAGCAGTTTGCATTGTATGCGGTAATCTCTTTATGTTAATATTAAAGAAGTCGAAATCAATTCTTATATTCAAATTTTTTTCGAAAGGTGTTTCCACTCAGTTCATGATATATAGTCAGAAGATCGTCGGATAAGTGTTCCGTGTTTTTTTCTATACAATTCTAAGAGTTCATTTGGAATTGCTTGAAATTGTTCCACCATCGCCTTTCCATCTTACAATCTTGGAATGTTCTAGTCAAGGCTATTCAGCCATTTACTGGAATCGCGTGCTTAATCATCGGTTACAATCACTTTCCATCAGGTGAAATTTCAAAAGTCAAAAGCGTCTCCAGACCTTTAGGTGTAAAAAAAATTACGGCAATCTCTGTTTTGGAGGTTCTATACGGTCCAATATTTCGCGAGCAACTCGGAAAATATTCAACAAGTCCTATTCAAATCATTATAAAAAGTTGGAAAATACTATAAAGAATTGAACAAGCTGCTATTGAGTTGGCTTTCAAATATCTGACGATTTAGTTGTTTTTTGACAATCTATATGTAACCAGTGGCGTAACTTTCACATAAGCCCAAAAGTCCGGCTTGCCTTACTACACGATTGATTTAAACATACACACTTGTCAAACTGAAACACTGTGCTTGGTTACCTATCTGTGTAAAAACTACAAATCATTGTAGGGGCCTGCCCTATTTTGAAACCCTAGGCACGCCACTGATATACATATACAGTTGTAAAGTTCGTATATGATATCTATCCAACGCTACATTTTGAAATACTATCAGCTTTATTCGCAACGAGTATTTAATTAGGGTTGATAAATTAATCGAAGAAGCCTCCAGCCGCATCGTTTTCCTCCATCAAAAAAAGGTTTTAACCTTCGTTTAGTCAAAACCTTTCCGTTTACCTGGTTATCAGGCACCCTTGACATGATATCCAGTTTATTTATTATTTTGAAAAGCAATACAGCCCTTATTGCTTTTCCAATTTTATCAGCTTGAAAAAAGAAATACAAGGTGGTACCATATTATGTATGTCTCGTAGTCGTATTTTTACATAGCGGTTTATGGGGCCAAATAGATTCCCCAGTAAATACGTTTTGTTAAGGTCACATTTCTACTAGTCCCGTGAATTTATAAGTCATTTGTGACTAGAAACCTATTGCTAATAACCTCTATTCCCAATAGTGCACATCCAGCTCAGTTGACTGAGCTGGAAGATTTCTTTTGTAAGTAATAAGTAAGCATTAGCAGTATTTATATAATTCTCGAGAAGCAAACGCAGGTTCATTAGCTTTGGTTCTTTAAAAGGACTCCTCACATTTGCGGAAAATTTATGTAAAATGATTTTGAAGTCGTATTCCGAGTTCCAAGGCGCGGAGACGGAATTGAACCGTTGGAACTAAATGAAATCCATGGTAATATAAATCCTGCAGTGGCGGGAGATTTAGATTGCTCACTTTGCAGACCGCGCCGAGGTTCGCAAGATATGAAACGGAACTGTGAAACTAAAATAGGTAATAATTATTCATAAAATAGGTAATATTATTCATAAAATCAAACATTACCACGGCTGATTTTGTAACACAAGCATCGTAACTTTTGGTTATGTTAACATAAAATTCTTTCTATCTTTCTCGTTGGTATAACGGTGTTATTATCAGCGTTGCTTGTTTTACTCATATCTTTGCACATACACACAGCGCCATCTAGTTCCACACTAACCAACTAGGCTTGTATTATAGATACTGGATGGCTGATAAACTACACAAATACATTTTTTTTTGTAAATAAATACACATATAAATGAAAAACATCCATAACTCGGGAACACATGTCTGTATTCATCATACAAACATATGCCCCTAGCGGGATTCGAACCCGCGACCTTTTGGAATAGCAGCAGAATTTCTAACCACAACACCAAACAGGTCGTCATTTGATCATGACTTGATGTGACAGATTCGCTTATTCGCTTCGGTTTCCTATAATTTTTGAAACCGTCTTAATATCTTTATTGTACACAAAATTGTTACAGAAATATTGTATATATAATGTACAAAGGCGAGCTTAACTCCGATAGAGTTTTCTACGAGCAATCTTAGAGATACATGGTGTTTATTAGATTGGAACAGAAAATAGTGTACACAACATTTGAAAATTATTTTATAAAAAATAATATATATAAATACCCAAAAAAAAAAACCGAATAAATAACATTAATGTACCACATATAATCTATCCAATATACATATATAAGTAATGTAATAGTAGTAGTAAAATACATATAACCGTCAATTGAATTAATTAGTCAGAATTTTGTTGGGCCCAACGAGAAAGAGAGAAACTAAGCATGTTAAAATATGTCATCCTTATTAGTTGGATGCGCTCAATAAAAGAGCGAAGCGTTAAAACGTGTCGAGATGTATGTTTAGCGTTTTTTTTCCCCCGACACGTGTTTTTTTTCTTCTCTGGTCCTGTCTGACACATGTTTCATAAAACTGTGACACGTTATCGAATTACATTATTCCGAAGGATTGCTATATGAATGTTTCTTGACTATCACCGTGATTTTAACAACCTTGCTCACACATTCTTTTACTTCCTCAATCATTATCAAATTTAAATATTACGTTGCTGTTGTTTTGTTATTTGTTACCTTCACATACAATAAAGTTGAATTGTTTTAAAAAGTAAGCGTTGTTTATAAAGCTTTCTTTGTACGTTTGATTGGAATGTTTGGAACAAAGAGCTTTTTGCTGCACTTACCTTACATGGGAGAGAGCCACGTAGAGTTGGCCGTGCGAAACCAACTGAAACTCAGGTCTACGCCCGCAACGCGCGACGTCTGGCCTTGTGCTTTATTTATGATCAGGGCATATCACAAGGTCACCGGGAATGTTAGAGGTTTTAAACAAAATGAAAATTGTTAGGAGTATAAGCTTTGGGGTTGCAATTCGCTCGCCTGGCCATCTTTTGTCAAAATCTCCGTAATAAATGAGAGTAATAAATGACGACCGTTTGGTGTAGCGGTTAGAAACTCTGACCACTATTCCAAAACGTCGCGGGTTCGAATCCGCTAGGGGCATATGTTTGTATGATGAATACAGACATGCGTTCCCGATTTATGGATGTTTTTAATTTATTTACAAAAAAAAAAAATATTTGTGTAGTTTATCAACCATCTGGTATTCAAAACACAAGCCTAGATGCTTACTGAATAAATGGTTAATGATTTTTATTTCATTATTGTGGACCTATATGGGGCCGTGTGAAGGTGCAAAGATATTTATTTATTTATAAAATTAAGTCTAGTATTACTTCTATGACTGCAAAAGATATTTAAAATATTCATTTGTTACTACAATTGTATTTGTTAAGATAAAACACACATGATTGCATTTCATATATTTTCAATGTTGTAAAGAAACTATCTCCCTTATTATACAATGCGTCGAGTACGAGTCGCAAAATGTTTTTACCGAAAACAAGTGACACTTGTATCAAGGAGAGTGATAAAACAATGATAAAGTTCAAAGGAGTCTTATGTGACGTCCTCTTTAACGGGCGTTTTATAAAGGCAAGTATATCACGTTGAAACTCTTTAAAGTCATATTTATTTATTTATTTAATAAGTCACACCAACAGCACACATATTACAAGTCACACCAACAGCACACATATTACAAGTCACAATAACAAACAGGTTCAAGTATAAGCTGGTCCGATATATGTGCCAATAATAGGCGTGTACAACACTCAAGAGAAATACACAGCTCTAAACATAATTATTACAAGTCTAGTAACGATTAAATTAATTTAATTGAAACAGCACAACAATCTATAAATGTTGCTTCCGCAAATATTGAGCAATTCTTCTCTTAAACACACCTAATGAATCGTGAAATATATCAGTCTGTGGGATATCACTATTCAAATGGTTAAATTCACCACACAGTCTCGGGGTTGGAGAATGACGTAGAACATTTGTTCTAGATCTACATCTATAACAAATGTTCTACGTCATTCTCATGCATGACATGACATGCAGACATAGACAGAGACATGCAGTAGTCTAGTAATTTTATTCTATTATGTACGTGATCACATTCAATATTACCATTAAGAACTAGAATTAGATTTTAAGACTAGAATTAGAACATATTAGAATTGTCAAAATTAAAAACAATCTACTTATCACGCGTATGGAGTTGGAGGAAATGAGAAAGTTTAAGAACGCCGGACCATAGAAGGACAACTTTGCGAGAGGAATTGAACGTAAAGCCATGGACGATCATTTTCTGACCTGAGTTTTTTCAATGAAGTCCAGAGGTAGGTCCGAATCGAGTTAATCGCGATCACTAAATAAATAACCGCACAATCCGAAGCGTTTCGTGGAATACAATGTGGCTTGAAAGGTTAGTTTGGGGTTTTGCAAGTTTGTTGCTCGATTTTACGGTGACTCATACCCTGAGATCGAATAAGCAAAAGCAGTATAACTAAGAATTCGCCTTTAGTGCCCTGTAGGTATGCAGACGGATAAGTTTAAAATAATGCATTTTTTTAGTATCGTCGTGTATCACACTAATATTAAAAATGTGAAAGTTTGATGTATGTTTGTCACCTCTTCAGGTCTAGACAGCTGGACGGATTTCAATGAAATTTGGTTAGTAGACAGATTAGGACATGGATTAACATATAGACAATTTTTTTTGCCGAACTGATTTTGATGAAATCTTGCATGCTATACGTTCAATAGCTATGTTTGTATGCATAATTAAAATAACGCTAGCTGGATAGGTCCAGCTAGCGTCTCGAGAGCCGCACCTCCTGGGTCAAATTTTTTACAAACAAATCACGGGCTAGTTTTGAAAATTAATTTCTTTATTGTTTGGTTTCTAGTTGTTTTTTGTAGTTGTGAAATGTAATAATATCATCCAAACCTACGGCTCATTGTTGAGGAAAGGCCGTGTGACCGCTAAAATGCATTCTACGTACGGTCGCATTACAATAATAATAGCAGGCACGATTATTGAGAGCGTGTCAAATTCTGAGTAGCTTGAAATCGACGGATGTTGTGGCACCTACAGAATTTAATATTTGTATTTACGAGAAACATGAATTGGAATAGCGGCACGGATTTCTATACCTTCCTCCTAAATAGCGACCCGAAAACAAAAGGAGACGAGTTTATTATGCTTTCAGTAACAATCATGTTAAGTTGTAATGGGGTCGTAACATAGGAAGTACGTACAGCCAGGTACGAAAGTGCAGTCACGATCAAACGATGAATTTATTTTCTCGAAAATATTATTAATTTTGTCAAGAGTCTCTGGCATTGACATTCAAAAACTTCATACTCATCATAAATTTGATCCGCTCTAATTTAAAACAATATGGCATCCAATTTCATTACAGTCTTACAGTCAGTGGTAGCTTGGGTATTTCATGTCACAATAGTCTGGACAATAGGGTCATTTGAAATAGGCATCACGCATCATTTATGTTAACTATGTCGCTGACTGTACCATAGTATTCACTATACTTAAAATTTTCATGCAAAATATACTAAACTTTGATGTACTAAAAGTTCTGGTAAACGTAGTTACCTTCTAGTAAAACGTTAGACACCACTTAACGCGCTTCTGAAAAGCAAACTTGAGTGTAGTGTGAACAGTTTCAGAACTCCTGAGTGCTCGGGTTTATTTTGTTTTCTTTTGCGATTACGTCCTCGTCGTATAACCATATAAATTGAAAATTAGAGAACCCACCGACACTGAAAATGTCAACTAGACAACAAATTTGGGAGGTGCCGGGTTGGATACCCATGCAGGCCATGTACCAATGAGTTTTTAAATTTAATTTAATTACTTATGTGATGTGGGTCAGCGTCATGTGCCCCATACTCCTTCCATTAAACAAGGGAAAGCCTATATGCGTGGGATGTTTACGGGCTGATGATGATGATGAAACGGCTGCATCTATTTCCAAAAAACATAGCAAAGTTAGTCTTTAGCTATGTTATATTTATTTTTCTTGTTAAAAAATAAAACGATTTTCGCATTATTTTAAGATTTAATTTTTAATGTTTGGAACCCCCAAACGCTTTAATCTGGTGTATCTCTGACCACCTCATTTGGGTTAAAGGTCGTGACTTTATGTACGTACGTACATAATATTTGCCTTGTTCTTAATCAACAACAGGAGATCTGAACGCTTCTACCATTTTCTCTAAATACAATGTAACTAGGTTCCGATTCCCTGTTTATAAGACAGAAAAAAAACTTGAGTTTTAAAGAAATCTTCTTAATCTCAACATCAAAGTAATCCCATAGAATTTGAAAAATCTCTAACCAACAATTACGCTCAGCCCAACGAGGCGTGGGTCGTAATAGTAATTATTCCACGTCAACGAGGGGTTGTTGGTTCCTGGGACCTTGAGCGTCTCAGCCAATCGTAGTGCGCCTGAGCCGGTAGTCAGTCACCTGCCATCTGCGTGCAGGTTGTGTTCAAAGCTCTATACTTATTGTATCATTCTAGTGATGCCAGTAAATACGAAGAAGAACGATAATACCAAACTGTTTAGTTTAACCAATAACTATTTAAGCATAAAACAATAAAAGCAAATCTGACCACTATACCAAAAGGTTGCAGGTTCGAATCCCGCTAGGGGCATATGTTTGTGTGATGAATACGGACAATTGTGTACCCGAGTTATGGATGTTCACATTTATAATAAGTATTTATTTACAAAAAAAAATGTATTTATGTCGTATATCAACCATCTGCTATCCACAACACAAGCATATAGTTGCTTACTGTGGAACTAGGTGGCGCTGTGTGTATGTCTAAGAATATTTATTATTATTTATTTATAAAAAACCCGACAACTATTTTGCGGACGCCATTTTGGATTTTTTACCATAAAATGTATCTTCCACTCCGAGTACCAAGACGAATCTAACAACACCATGCACTTCGAAATCGGTGAAGTCGTTTAGGCTACAAGATGCGCCAAGGGAACGGACATACATACATAAAAAAAAATACCCGCCTTCCTTGGGCAGTCGGGTAGAAAAGTTACGATAAGCAATTTTCTTGTCACGCTAATCATTTCAACGGAAATTAGCCTAGTATTTTTTAATACCCGTGGGTAAGCAAGCTCGTAATAACGCTTTGCGTTTGGTTTTACTTTGGTAACGTCAACGATTTAATTTGAACCAAATCGAAACCAAAACCAAAAACTTGAAAAATAGCGCGATTGGGCCTTGGTAATTTTCGAAAATGATTTTGTTTCATATTACGCACTCATTAAATGAAATTGCTTCATCACGCTAAGATATTAATAATGCATACTTACAAATAAAAATATCTTCTAGAAGGTTGCCGTGCGGCAATGTGCCCAAAAGGCAGACGGCGCGGTGTTCGCACTTGTAATCGTAAGTTTAAAAAATGGTCATGATTGCGTAAGTTTAAGCAATATACTCTACCTAATTGTTTTGACTGGCTGAAATATAGTTGCTAATTTTACGCCAATGTTCGATACAGACTGTCCTAGAAAAGGCTTTCATCTCTGTAAAGTACTTACTAATGCGTAGGTTGAAGCTGAGTGCCAATTTACCTACATGTATACTTGTTCAGTGAACAACTTATTCGAATCTAAAATAATTTTTCGAGAATACCAAAAAAATTCCATTGATGTTCCAATTTGTAACAGACAAGACACTCCCCGGTTTAAACCGAGGCAAACAAAAAAAAATAACGGTAAAGGTGACAACAGAAAATTTTGGGGCTTGCTTTTATCCCACAGCGTGATTAGGAACGTAGCGGATGATAATAGTTCACTTCCGATCGAACATACCGTCCCTCTCCCTTAATCTGTTTTCATTGCACGAGTGAAAAGGACGGACTGACACCTCTGTTGTAATAAGTACAGTCACGCAAACGATGCATCAGCGCACGCTACTGACATCATATACTCAGGTGTACCTTAGAGCAAATGTTTTAATACGGCCTAGAATTTTTTATAGCTATTTTAAATACCCTGTCATTTTGATGTAGAAATAGCAGGTAGAAAGAATCAGGTTTTCAATAATTACCTACGTACGTCTTCTCAAAGGATGCATCGTAATCTAAAAGAAAAATATGTGTTTGTATCAACGCACGAGTTTGTATCAACAACAATATCAATTTAAATTGCTCATGTGACCAGTGTTTGACAACTAATTAATTACGTGGTAGCTAAAATCGTAGTTACTGACCACCAATTACCTACGATAACAGCCGCTCTAATTAATTAACTATGTCGTGTAATAGTTGTTCAAATAATTCTTATCATGGAATATAGTGATAATATTTTATAACACATTATGAAGTTAATTAAATTCTCAACTCCCGTATCGTATATTCAATAATGTCAAATCCAATGTTGGAAACATAAGGGTCAATATGTTGGTCGGTTGCGATTGAATGAAATGAATCGTAGGTAACGACAATTTAGCCTATGATTTTATTACCCAGTTACATTGCTAACCATATATCAATGTAATTTGGTGTACGTAAAACTACCTATAATATACATAGTAACAATACGAAATACATTTCAACCAACCATCGACATTTTACGCAAAACGATAAGTCCTTTAGAGAAGAGAGAAGAATTAAACTATGTAATTTAGACGTAATTAACATAACGACTCGTATATCACTGAGAATTTGATTTGTTTTTATTGATATTAATTTTATAATATTATTAATTAATAATGTAATATTACCAATTTTATTGTAATTATATTGTAATTTAATTAAAACATTACCCATTCAATTTTAACGGTAACCATTGTCAGTAACATAATAAGAATCTTTAATTGACATAAGTTTTGGTATTAGTTTTCTGTATAAGAATTTGTAATAAATAATGCTGTTGATTCTATGTAAATAAATAAAATAAAAATAAAAGGCAAACGATAGTAACTAGTTTCCATACAAACTGTAACTTGTATCTGTACACTTGTCTATGTATTTTAGTAATTTTGTTAGGGTTGACGTGAAATTAGTAAGTTGTTGGGATTATTTCGTCACTTTTATGTTTTCGTACACAAAAAAATTAAATTGTCGAAATTATCATAATAAAATAATGAAATAAACGTATCACATCTTTAAATGTCGTCGATAATAATTTGTACCAAAATTGGTTACTATGGTTAACACTCAAGGCTTTAATGAACCCAACTGTTAGTTACTCATACCAAACATAGCGCCCGTGTAACAGACAGAATAACCGATATTTTATTAACGCAAAACTTTCTAACTCAGTTTCGTGTTTACGGATTTATTTATTACAAAGTCAACAACCTGGCTCGCTACATCTGCTGAAGTGCGCGGAAAAAATCAGCGGAAATCGTATTTCGAATGAGTCAGACATTGCATACTACAAACCTACTAAATGGTTGTTGTACAATGGGAAACCAATGGAATAGACCAATGACCTTTACGGTATAGCTCACTTTGACGTCGACTGTACTCGTACAGTCTCCTGCACAAGCGTAACACAGGTTTATCTTAAAGCGGAGCGCTAAGGCGGATTGGAATTGTAGAGATTTTATATCTGTGCCGTATACGTGTTTTATCATTGACATTGAGTGACGTAAAGTTTAGCTCTAAAATTATAACAATGATTTCACCGTTATTAGAGTACTATTGTGTACATAAGGGTATTTTGGTAAAGCAAATTCGAAAATGACTGACCTTATCTATATGCGAGTTTGTCATAACTTTAGCCCAGTTTATGACAGATTTATGGTGGCGGTCTATATTTATAAGACATAATGGGACTTTTAATCCAACTTTAATATGTCTAGATTTCAGGAAATGTAATATAAATTCAAGAGCTTCTAACAAATTTGTTAAGGTACTGTAAACTCTTCGAGTACGCGTATTACAATTACACTAAATAACTTTTGTCAAAGGTCTTCTGTTATAAAATACGTTACAAATGATACCGGTGTTTATTGAAGAACACGAATGCCATTTAATTAATACACTGAGTAAAAAGAAATAAGTTAAAATACATTTGATACGAAGATATATTAATCTATTTTAAAGGTCTAGTCGGATTTGACTTCGGCCACTCGGTGTCGCATATCAGTAAAAAACCCCTACGGCGACGCTGCCTCAAAACGTATTCCTTATTCTTTAGTTACATTTCAGTTGTGGACGCTCGCGTCGGATCTTCCGATTCCAAATACATATCGAATGTCGAAGGGAAAACTGCTATTTGATATTATCGATGTTAGCCAGCTTCGACGAAGTGCCTAATGACTTGCAATACGGGTTATCTTAAAATAGCAGCATAAAACTCCCGCAAAACTGTACTTTCTAATATTTCCTCAATGCAACTTGTTTTGTGGGAGTTCCAACCATGCCCCACCAGGGTGTCCCAGACTTTAGACTGGTTAAGTAAGTAATACATTGCCAAAAAATGTTTTATTGCATAATATTGAATATTTGATAAAACTTTCTAGTGTCAGCTCTAGTGGGGCAAAATGAGATCTGAATTTTTAATTCTTCCCTCTCTAGTGGGTCGGTCTTGCGGGGGCAGAGCAAATTAAATCTTTTTTGGTGGTAAATAAATATTTAATGTATCTAATTAAGTAGTTCTGGTTTTGTTAGTTCTGATAGTTGCGTTATATATTTACCCAATTTTTACAAAACCTATTTCCTCTCTTTCATTCCTTCAATAAATATCGTCTCAATGGCCTGTACACCATCTTTTCGTACACACGTAGCCGCACAAACGACATACCAACAGTATTTTCACACAATGCCTCGTCTATTATTTATTATGGGTTACTTGTACTTACATAAAATTCACATGCGACACAATAATCAATGCGGCTGGGAAGTGTTTCATTCAATACTTAATGATTCGTGTCATTCACCGGTCGATGTAACTGTATGTCGATCACTGTGGGGTTATAGTTATTACGATGACCCTCTGACATAGTCAGATAATGTAACAATACATTACAACCGGTCCCAGTGTCGTGGTCGCAGAATGATTGCAAGGTTAAGCAATGTACGCTAAGATCGGAACTTGTGATCGCTCTGCGGTTTTAGAGTAGTGTCTCTTGTACCTCTACTAGTGTATCCTTAGGGCATATTAATGCATCTCACGCACTCACTTACATCATAGTAAGCCGATTGGCATTAAACGTTTCCGAATATAAGAATTCTCATTTAATCTGGTATTTCTTAAATTAGGTCGGTGAGTGCTCCACTTTTTAAAGGAGGCCTTTTTCCTTCTTGTAAGACGGGTGAGGGTATTCGTGTTTCTGAGTATTTTATTTATTCATTTGATTCTTACAGAGTTATGTATCCATTCGGAGGCTTATAACAAATATAATATATTTTGAGTTAAATTGTGTAATTTTGAGTAATGTAAATATAAAGACGTCTGTAGACAGTAACCACAGACTTTCCTTTGCAACGATTCTGACACTTCTTTCACTACATTCATTCTCATCGCATCGCTCTTTGTCTTGACTTGATCTTTGTTGAAGAGGTTCCCTATTCCATCCATTCCAATACCAATCCACATTCGGCGTCGTATATCAGTTTAGTTACTCGTTTTCGTAGAGGTTAGATTCGTTCTCTCCACATCCCCTTTTAAATTTTTTACAACTTCTTTGAACTTGCATAGCTTCTTATTACACGATTCCTAATTCTATCTTTCAAATTCATCCTACATACTCGTTCTTATCACATTTCAATTGTTCTACATTAATTCTTTTTCATGCTTGTTTTGCCATATCCAGCATGCACTCCAATAGTGGTGTGTCGGAATCAGCTCCCCAAAATGAAGACTCAGACGAGCCTTTTGAGACACCTGGCTTCCCATAACAGCGCTCCATGAGTTCCAGCATTCAAAATTCTTTCTTAGCCCTTCATCACTTCCTTCCTTCCTTTTAGTCATCATAGTCAATCAATCAATCAATCAATCAAGTACACTTTATTGCACAAAATTCTACAATACACTTCTTAATATAGCTTCAAAAAAAATAAATAAATTATAATTGTACAACCAGGCGGTCTTATCGCTATTAAGCGATTTCTACCAGACAACCTTTGGGTAGAGGGAAAAAAAGTAGAACGGGAAAAAAGCAAGTAGGTTTGTGCACCAATAATTTAAAAAAATATATATATAAAATAATAGATACCAAACAATAGATATAAACATACATACATTAGATATGAACATCAACTTACATGCAATGATAGTGTAAAATATACCTACATATATAGTGATAAATTATCATACATACATATACAATATATGTGACACCAAACAAAGAAAATAATGGATGGCAACAGTCAAGACGCTAGAAAATGTGCCTTGACTTGTGCTCTAAAAGTAAATGATGATTGTGCACGACGTATAGACTCGGGAAGAGCGTTCCATAAACGGATTGCTTGCAGAGTATAAGATTTGCTATAGTAATTGGACGTATTGGGGGGAACATAAAGCCGAAGGTTATCGGACGAACGAAGGGGGAGACTGTGTGTGGAAGAAAGAAATAGGAAGCGTTGTTTTAAATACATAGGAGTCTCCGGGTTAAACAGAACGGAGTAGAGGAGTGAAAGAAAGTGGAGATTTCTGCGTTGACATACAGAAAGCCATTTCAGCTGGTTTCGATAAGAAGATACGTGGTCATATTTACGTAGGCCATAGATGAACCGAATAGCCAGGTTTTGTAGTCGCTCAAGCTTGTTAGTCAGCTCAACAGTTAAATCTGGATAACAACAGTCAGCGTAGTCTAATATCGGTAGAAGAAGAGCTTGTGCTAACGTTATTTTAGTGGCAATTGGTAAGAAATTCCGTAGGCGGTTGAGGGATTTCGACGCTGCAAATATCCTTCTACTAACCTCGCTGACCTGAGAACTCCAGGATAGTGCATTATCAAACACTATCCCCAGATTTCTCACCTGATTGCTGAAAGGAACAATGACACCATCAAATACAACAGGGGGAAGGCAATCGAAGTCAACTCGTGATATAAAATAACTACTACCTATGATAATAGTTTGGGTTTTAGTTGGGTTTACTTTGAGGCCAAAAGATTTACTCCAGTTTAGAATCCGCGAGAGATCATTATTTGTGACTTCAATTGCATTTGACAGGTTTTCTATGTTACCTTGGCAATAAATTTGGAGGTCGTCTGCATAAAGGTGGTAGGGAGAAGAAAGGGAATTAGTAATAGTATTAATGAAAATGGCGAATAGAAGAGGGGAAAGAACACCACCTTGTGGAACGCCAGCGGTCGTGGGACACCAAGTGGAGAGGTTCTCCTCAATACGAATGCGTTGCCGGCGCCCGTACAAATAACTGCGAAACCAGTCGACTACCACTGGAGATATGTTAAGGGAACGCAAAAGTTCCAGCAGAATGTCGAAGTCCACAGTATTAAATGCATTACTGAAATCAAGTAATGTCAGCACTGTTAATTGTTGATTTTCCATGCCGTAACGAATATCGTCGGAAATATTAACTAATGCAGTAGCCGTGCTATGTCCGGGACGAAATCCGGATTGATAGGGATTAAGGAGATTATTTTTGTTTAGAAAATTGAATAACTGTTTGTGAATAAGGCGCTCTAGAACCTTTGATAGAAAAGGGAGTATAGAAATAGGGCGAAAGTCGGACAAGGATACCGGATTAGTTTTTTTAGGTAGAGGAATAATTTGTGCATCTTTCCAAGAATCAGGAAAGGTCCCCGAAGAGATCGATCTATTAAAAATGTTTGCAATGATAGGAGTTAAAATATCAATTAAAGGAAGGATCATAGCACGGCTAACATTGTCGACGCCTATGGCATTGGACGCAATAGCCATAATGTTCTTCTTGACAATACAGTCGGTGAATTGATCAAAGGAAAAAGGAGAGTGCGTTGGTGTTGGCAATGATGAGATGTGACGTAATGTGTTAAGTTTTGTATTGATATCAATGGTAGGCACAGATGTGAAATGCTTGTTTAAAAGGTCGGTATTAATATTAATGGGACTATCATTATCTTTACGAGACTTGCCAACTCCCATTGTTTTTAGAAATTTCCAAACTTTGGCAGGATTGCCATTCTCTACATTGTCATGAATGTGGCGTCTTTGAGCGTCCCTACACACCGTATTGCAGCGGTTTCTCAGATGGTGATACCTGACACGGTTTGCGTCACATGGGTCATGTTTGTACTTAACTTTGGCACGGTTCCTCTTTGCCATGAGAGCTTTAATTTGTTCTGTAAGCCAAGGTGCCGGGAGATGTTTCATTCTAACAGGACGAACAGGTGCGTGTTTGTCATATAGCTGCATTAATAATGAATTAAAAACATGCACTTGCTCGTTGACAGAGTATGCGCCATCGATTACTGACCAGTCAATTTTACAGGCATCTTCGCGTAAATCGTCCACATCCATGCCACTAAAATTACGGAGCAGAAGGGTGCGGGGCTTAGCCTTAGGGGGACGTATTTTATAGGATAGATAAATTAGATCGTGGTACGAAAAGGCGTCTGCAGTTAGCTGACCATGGCTAGCCACGTTATTAACAGATGATACTATGATTAAGTCAAGTAAGGAAGGGGTACAATTTGGAAAGAAATGAGTAGCGTTAAGGGGCAAAATGTGCATATTGCTGGCATTTACAAGGGATTTCAAAGATCGGGTACGGGAATCATTCTTTAAGAGACAAGTGTTAAAGTCTCCCATAATAATGGTGTGGCTGTAAGAAGGCGTGAGGTCTTCCAGGAGTTTTTCGAGTGATGAGAAATAATTTATCCTAAGTGACGGACTATAGTAAACCCCAAGAAGAACCTTTGCATGTGATAATGTTACCTCTAAAAAGAGATGTTCTGATGTATTGGGGGGGGGAGGCTGAGCTGACCGACTAACTACAGAGTATGGAATATGGCTACGTAGATAAATGGCAACACCACCGTGAGAGGTATTAGTGCGATCGTTACGAATCAAATGGAAACCCGGCAGAGAATATGATGTAGACGGCAGGCAAGGATTGAGAAAAGTTTCCGAGACGAGAATGGCGTGGACATTTTTGATATCAAAGGTGGTCAACAGGTCGGGGTAGTGTGCATGGATACTTTGTGCATTAATGTGAACCACATTAAAGTTTTTTGGGACGTCTGTTAATACAGACTCTAAGCAGTCCCTGAGCGAGGGTATACTACAAAAGCTATCGTCAGTGTTCAATCCATCCGACGAGGAAGAACAGGAGAAGAAATCACTTTGTTCGGCATTGGCGTCAAGCATAACAATATACAAAGTATAATAAAAAAAAAATAAAAAAAATAAACTACAAAATAATATATTGTGTACTATTTCGGTTGATAAAATAAATGTTGCATATATAATAAATAAATAATTTAGTTCTTCTAATTTAATTCTCAACCCGCCAGCAGCAAAAAAGAAAAACATAAAACAAAAGAATTTTGTGATCACTAGTGTGACCGTAAAACGGAACGATGCGTCGGGTCTGGGGAAACCAGTTAGACATATTTAATTGGAGAGACAAAGACAATAGTTTAGTACGTACAGACAAGTGTAATGCTATTTCACTCAGTCCCGTCAATTGCAAATGCGTTAATAAATTAACCGGTGGGCAGACGTCAAAAATATCCGTCAGTGTAGTGTCAGATCACAAAATGAGAGTAAACAGTAACCTTAGAAATAAACAAAATCGGTGGGTAATAAATGCACAGAGTATTATAACCGGTACCCACAAAACAACGCAACATAGAAAGTGTAAAGTAAACAATTCACATAGCACAACGACAAATGAAAACTTGCAAGAACAAACATACAACAGGTTATTTTTTAATCACTGGACGCTTGCGCAGCTTGTCCTGAACAGCTCCAGCCCCCGCAGGCACGGCGGCTGGGATTTTGTCGATGTCGGCACGAGTCGCTATACGTTGTCTTCTACCACCCGGACCCATCACGTATACAGTCCCGCCCATGGTCCAACACCTGGAGACACCGAAACGTTCTCGACAGGCCATGAATATAGTATGCCGCGTTTTTGTAAGGAATTCCGAGAGCGTAATACCGGAGCCCTTCAGCTTGGTTTTAGCTAACCACAGCCTATCTCGCACTGCAGTATCACGGAGTTTTACCAGTATGGGCCTAGGTTTATCACCAATACGACCCATCCGATGAACACGACTGATGTCAAGAGGGTCTAGTACCTCTCCAAGATGGTTTGCTCCCACACCCAGCACACAGTCCATCGTCTTCTCATCTTGCTTCTCTGTAACACCATGGATAAGAAGAATCTTCCTTCTACTCCGCATCTCTCTGTTTTCGGATTCCTGTGCAAGCATCTCCACTTGCCTCTGCAAACCATTTAGCACCGACACAATAAAGGCCTTAAACGTCATGAAGTCCGCTGCCAATGAAGTGGAGGAAGGAGTTGCCAGTGGAGTGGTCTTTTGCAGGTCCGCCTGGAACTTAGCCATCGTAGTTGTGAAGTGGGCTGTTATTTCTTCAAATGTTTGCTTAATGGAGTCCATTATTGTGGTAGTGATGATAGATGTGTTGAATTATTCACTGTGACACTGATTCAAGGAGATTTATAGCTGCTTACAGGTATTAATTGTCAGTGATTCATAATATAGTAAAATTATCTATTACAAATTATTCTATATCGTAATTATTCTAAATAGTCATTTTTAATCACACAATAATTTGCAGTTAAAATAAATCATAAGCATATTAATAATTAATTAGATGATCTAACACGCAGTGGTACGTACATTAATAAAGATCGGTGTGTGAGTGTGTTTAGTAGTCGTCGTAGTGATGGTAGGCCTCTGCCTCAGCCAAAGCCGGCCAGCTAGGTGGCTTTTAAACTGCCTTTTATGTTTTTCTCTAACCAAGCATCTATTCTATACCAATATTGTTGTGTTCCAGTGGGAAATACCTACCGAGGTTACCGGCTTATATATCTATACGAAAGTCTGTCTGAATATTGAAATTTGGCAGAGAAATAGCCTAGGGCCCGGAGAAGGATATAGGCTACTTTTCGACCTCAATAAGTCTCGATTAAGCGGGCGAAGCCGCGGGCGGAGTGTTAGTATAAAAAATAAACACATGTTTGGGTAGTGACGCGAGCCAATTACGTATTTGTTTTTGTTCTATTACAGCACGTGTTGAAAATAATTACGTGTCGTTGTAAAAACAGCGATCGGTTATACCTTTGTGTTACGTAAGACGTTTTGGTTTTATGAATGAGTCCTAAAATTTTTTGTCGCGTTAGAAAAGAGCTAGCATTGTATTAATAAAGCAATCTCAACATTGAGATCCAACTAGAGTCGACACTTGATTTACTAAACTAGTTTTAACAGAAATATTAACCTTGAGACGTCTTCATTAATTTGTGATTTAAAAGTAATTGCATATTTGAGGTGTACTCAATTGGTATTACAGTTATGCGTTTTTATTTCATCCTCCTATAAATTATTGTAGTTGGATTATGTGGACAGATGATCCAATAATTTTGGTCAACTGGCTCTAAAAGTATAATGCACTGGAAGGTTCTGAACGAGTAAGAGGGCGTCGGAATCGTTTGGCAGTCTTCTCCAGTTCTGTAGGGCTTTTAAATTTGTTGCTCAGGAGAACAAAGTTACCTTGTCTTGTACCCAGTGACTACATGCTCTTTCTACTATCCAATAATATTCAATACCAGAGTTAAAACTCTGGACCTTTCCCATAATAAAAACATAACACTATGGAGCTCGAGTATTGAAACCATAGCGTTATTAATTCATACAGGAAAATCATTGAAAAGTGCCATTGGCATGTTAAAAATAAATTTCTTTTTAAACAAAAAAAAAAATTATTTCTTACAAAGAGAAAATCATGTAACTTCCAGAATACAGAAAACTAAAACTGGACTGAGACAATCGCTTTTTTAAATCATAACCAACCAGTAATAAGTGACGTTGCGTTGAAAACTTGATAGATACCAAAGTATAACTTACAATTTATACGATCACGTCAATACAGCGTGGAGTTATTCTCAACAGCCGAAAGTCCAAACCGGTTTCGGGCAGAAAGTGGACCGTCGCCCTCATTTCTGTTAAAGAGCGAGTTACTACATTTTGATCTCTTGACGAGTACCAGCGCTAGATCGTAAACGCCTGAATATTCGTCTGTAGTAGACCACTAAGACTGATATACTATACTTAGACCAGTCCATCAATCAGCACCAGCTACAATTATTTGAAAAATTTAGAAATGGGTTACCGATTTTGTTGTCCCATTGTTTAGTTTTTAATAGAACAAAACCGCACACACATTTCTGAGATACATCCACACAATGACTGGACACACACACGTACACACAATGCTGTCAAAGCTGACATGAAACCCGTTGCTTTTTTGTAAAAAGGTACTGCAATTTCTTGGTATCTTATTTTTTATATCTAATAGAATTTATCCCTTGCGATTCTGGATTTTGACTTAAGATTTGCAAACATGATCAGTTTAGTGTCAACTCAATTTATTTCATTAGAAAGATAAATTACAGAAATTAAATATGTCCTACTTATCATGGTTTACTTTTCATTTCCACTTGTTTTTCTCTCTGGAGAGACTATTTGGAAATGTTTGTAACGGATTAACCTCGCATTAACACCTTAACACTGGATTATGCAGGATTTTCGCTTCGTTTACTCGACTACTGTTCACACTAATCACGTCGCTATATGGAATTAGTGACGATTAATTATCTATATTCCTCACTAAGGAATGATGTTTTCTTATTTGTATTTGATAAAGAAACAGAGATTACTATTCAACATGAAACTACGTGCGAAACGTGCCCGTTTAGTGGATTAGGCTTGTATTTTCATTGGAGGAGGCCGTGCCACTTTTATGGTTCCTTGCCGGAATTTGGAAAAATCATACCTGATACTCTGTTGGCCGTTTGTCATATAATTTTTTGAAATGAATAATTTTGTATTTGTGCCACAAGGTCTCCTTTCCCGTCAAATTTCAATATTGTTGCGGGCCGGAAAGTACTTTGTAGGTTTTGATGACCTGAGTGGAACTTTTACTCTTTTTTTTTATGCACAAAGGGTTCGTACTTGACCTCAATCACACCTGATGTTAAGTGAAGATGTAGTCGAAGGTGGAAGCGTACTGACCCGGAAACCCTGGGTACTCTTTGGAAAACTCTTATCTTTTTACTGCGTCAGACTAGAAACTTAATTTTTTTACAGCAGTATGGAACCGAAGACCTTACTATTCGATATTAATTTCAACTTAATACCTCCAACTGTTTCTGAGAAAAATGACCTTCAAAGGTAGTCAACTGTTTCTAATTGCAGTGGCATGTAGGGTGAGTCGGACCCGGTGGGACCCACGCCACTAGCCATAAAATAATTATACCGCATCAGCAACAACGTCATAGCAGCAATGGTAAGGCACAGCCTCCTCTCACTTAGAAGGTATCTAGCACACCATATTAGTGGTCACTTGTTAGTCAGGGTTTTCAAGTCGCTTTTGTAGGTATAATGATATACTAGTTTTGCACCCTAATAGTAAAAATGCTAAAGTTGCTATTTGTTACCTCACTAAACCTCTGATCCGATCATATTTAAATTTGGCAGAGGTAGCTTGAAGTCTGTAGAAAGACATAGGTTAGTTTACAAGAAAATCAGCGATGAAGTAATATAAAGCAAGCCAAGCCGCGGGCGGAAGGCTATTATTAAATAAACGATTCGAATAGTATCTCATCAAGATTATACACATACATTATGTATTTATTTGCTTCGGCTTTATTCCGATTTCCGGTCTAACAGTCTAACAAAGGAAGAAATTTGTTAATCAAGATGCTTAGTATGCTTCCTCTTTGTTGTATTTTATACAATTTGTTTTACAACCATCCTAATCTACATGTTATTGAATAATGTCGTTCAATTATTCATTAGACAAAGAATTTCATTCATGATACCATTACGTATTCAACAGTGAACCGTTAAATTTTGCTTTAAAAGCATCTTTTTGGGCACAAATTCTTTGCTGTTCACAATATCTCTTGTCTGACGTTGTATTGTAAGTTTACGTAACTTTGAGAGGACCTTTACAAATTTGCTAAATTCTAACACTCCTTTGGACATTAGAAGTACTTAAAATACTGTCCCAGGGGCTAATATAAAGGCATGAAAATCTGAATATCACGCTCAAGCTCCGGTTTTAAATCGAGGGAAGTTTTATTTGAAACCACCCTTATCATTGTGCACAGGCTTATGACACTGAGCCTCACTATATTTAAAGCATGGCCTCCTGTCACACAGTCAACAAACAACACACAAGAAACAAATTTGCGATCAAATTACTACGTGAAAAAGTAGATTCCAATCATTTAATAGTGTTGATATCTACACAAGAAGTCCGTATATTTTTTTGATTATAATTAGGAAAAATAATGTCTCGGATTGTCTTGTCTTGCTCTGTTTACAGTACGTTACATGTCGGTGTAAAAGTAACCATCATCGTGAAAAGTTTTTGTTTACTAAGTCTGGTAAGCGGGCGTCTTAAGGGATATTGCCCAATATTACGCGTCCATCCATATTTGGCCACCACATAAGTATCACTAAAAAGTGGGACCGTCCCATAAGTTACGATTATTGATTATGTTTACTGGTAGTAAACAACTTTACTCTAGCTGCTTCATGACGCCGAGCGCGTTCCCATTACCACTAAGTCTACTGTGTTATTTTGACGGTAAATGATTTTCGGGATGTTTGCCCTCCAGTTGCGAGTTGTGAAGTTTTAGGTCGCGTTGCCAATTGTCGTTGATCGCTTTTGGCTTGTTGGTTTAGGGGTAGGAAACGCAAACTGTTGGCACTTGTATAACATTTTGGGTCTATAACAATGCCACATGACTGATGTATTATTTTACTAGTTTTCCGGCCGCGACTCCGTCTGCGTGCATCTTAAAATAAATATAAATAAAGGGAAGTCGCTATGGGTGCAGGCCGCTTCCAAACGGCCACTCTGGCATTCTATAGGGGAGGCCTATTTTCAGCATTGGAGGTCCTGTGGCTGATATGATGATGAATCGAATATAGTTTATTTTACCTGATTACTGATTATATATAGGTACACTTTTGGTCTTAGGGTTCGTATAAATCGAAGTGAGTAATTATCAATGCCTACTGTGATATTTATCTTATAATCCCAGATTATTATGCCATTTTTTTCACTCGTTCATAGAGCACTAAGCACATTATAAAAGTACATTCACTGTCTAGTATGTACCATAGCCTACCTACATAGCAAGTATAGTAAGCTTCATGCTCATTGCCAGTGTAACTCAATCGGTTCGTTCTTTCTTTACACGGAATTATCTCACAATGGCAATAAAGATACCGTACCGTCGGTCTACGGACCCATTGTCCGCTATAGTGATAAAACTGCGGTGGGCTTATCTTCACTTTTTATGGTACATTGCGTCGTAAGACAGCGTTGGTGACTGTGGGTGCGTGACACACGTGGTTCTAACGTTTAAGTTACAACTATGAATATTAGGCTTCTTGGTCTTTTTGGTGGTTAAGGCGCTGCCGCGCTTGCATTGGCTAATTGTTTTTAATTAGAGAATTTACTCAGCGTTTGGTGGTGTTAGTTCATGGGTGGGCGGGATTTACAAACGAGTCTGTTCTTTGGAGTTCGTTCTTTCACTTTCAAATAGTTAAAAAGTGACGCGACTGAGCTATAGATTACTATGGCACTTCAGTGGCCTGCGGTGGCCTGACAATACTACTAAGATAAAGCCCCTTTTCATAACCTCCCTTATACTCTTATCTTGTGCCCAACAGTGTGTGGACGTAAAGCGTTTATGTTGTCTAGCTCTTTCTGACAAACGAAACGCATAACCCCCACTGCATAAGCCATAGATGCAAGAGTACCGATGCGGAGCTCCTTGTAATGTCCTATCGAGGCAAGGTGTCAATTACGACGCCTCCCACAAAGCATCAGTCTGAATAGCACTACTGCATGTCCCCTAAAGTAATGCGATCCATGTCGATTACGCGCATGAGTGGGTCAGTGTAAACCATTTATACTTCTTCGTTATGTATTTGCAAGCTGGAGAATAGACTGACATTGAATGCTATCTGGTATATTAATACAATCGCGTAATTGAAAAATTATTAGCCTGTGCCAATCTTGCTTTAGGTACAATCGATTCCATGATTAAACATACCGGGTTATTTTACATGATTAATGGTATTGGCTATTAAGAAGTACCACTCGCAGTTCTCTAAAGTGATAGTCTAGACAAGGTGGTCATTTTACACAATTGCTGTGTAAACGGTACTGTATGAATAAGTACCAAACGCTAGTAAATATTTGCACATGATCTTTGGTTCTTTTTTGCCGAGCAACAACTTACTAATGATACTTCTCGTTCTTTTACCTGTAACTAGTGACTCACACATAGATAAAGTAATAACGCGAGTAGCTGGGCGCTGCCATGTTGCTAAGCGATGTAAGCTATATTACGTACGTCGTGTTGATTATAAACACTGCTTGCTCCCAAACAAAATAACACGGAATAAATGAATTAATGAAGTATAATGCAGCTCTGCTGGGTGTAATAATGCCGCATGCAACCAAATACCCGGATTGACTTTCATCGGTGAAGGCGAGTGGTTATTGGCCGATTCTTAGGGTAAACACAAGTTGAAATATTATATAGAAATATTATAAACCTTATTCAGAAAATGTTTTAACCGCCTCCGTGGCTCAGTGTAAACAACATTGGGTTTACGATTCGGAGGTCGCGGGTAAGATCCCTAGCGGAGTACATGTTTAAGTCCTCGGTATGGTTGGTGGTAGGGCATTTTAAATGTCCGCCTGGCTAGCTACTACCATTTTATCTAAATCTGCCGCCAAGCTGCAATGTTAATAGCATTGTTGTTTTCCGGTTGTCAGAGATAAGATAGCCAGTCCCTCAAATGTGTTGGGGTTTCCGAGTCAATACGCTTCCACCTTCCACCTGATCTTCACTTAACGTCAGGTGTGATCGAGGTCAAGCACGAACCCGTCGAGCATAAAAAAAAACGGAAGGAGAAATATTGCCAACGTAAGAAATACTTCAACAAGTCCAAGTAAACTTTTCAAAATACTTGAAAATTAAAACTCTCCGCCTCCCTGACTCTATGTAACAACAACAATTTACCATGTAAGAATAATGGTCTGTGGACATTATAAATGTCTGGCTAGCTAACTTCCAAAGTCGAAGTAGCAGCCATGTTGATAGCATGTTAAGCACAACAGACAATATTCTTTTGGCCATACTTTTGTACATGTTGTAGTACATATTATGTAGTAAGAACACAAAATTATGGCCAAAAGAATATTGTCTGTTGTGTGCCGACTTAACATGATATTTAAAATTAAAATAATAAAAATAAATAGGTGAATAATTAAAACTAACTAAAGCACGACAACGTCTTACTATAAATAAATTTAATCGTGTATTTTAATAACAATTACCACTAACCACCTAATCACATAAATGGCTATTATCCATTTAATTTTCTACGTCCTTTTCAGACTCGACTTTTCAAGTCTTGGGTTCCTTGTTTTGTACACAACTCACGGGTATATGCTGTACGGGATCTGAATGGTATTCGAGTTGGGAACCATAAAAGCTTTAAGGATGGTTTAATTTTGACGTTCCACTCAGTTTAAGTCTGCGGTTAAATGAAATGATTAAATTTATTTATTTATTTATTCTCTTTGTTGATTACATAGGGCTTATTTTTGTTGTTCTTCTATTTTGGTTGTATGTGCTGTGCAGTGAATAAATGTTTTTATCTATCTATCTATCAAATATTTAATGCCAATGCCAAACTACGAAATTTTGTGATTTAAAAAAGGTTAACCTATTTTTATACTGGTTAGATTTTTTTTTGATACTATCATTGTCATTTGGAACTCTGCGTTAAGTCTGACTCCCACTTCTTTTTTCTTATATTTTTTATACCCCATAATGCCTAAGATAGACCTTTTGGGTACTTGCTACCTCAATTCCAAATCAGTTATATTTATTTACAAAAACACCATTTGATTTTTGGCGGATAACTTTTTAATTTCAAATAGGTATCGTTTCTTACAGATTAAAGGTAACGTGAATAAGATACGTGTACAGAAAAAACTTACTCTTTTTGTAAACGTTTCAAAGTATAAATTACAAACGGTTTAGATAGGCGATAGATTAATGCCCTTCTTCACCTCCGCTCAAGACTCGAGCGACGGAAACGAATTGGATGCAAATGTCTTGAAATACCGCCAGTATGATGAGGTCTAGTGCCTCGCATTAGAGTCGTGAGACCGACCGCTTGAACTAACTTATTACCGTACTAGCTTTCCGCCCGCGGCTTCGCCTGCATGGAAAATATATACGGGGACTACTTTATCGGAATAAAAAAATCCAGTTTACTCGTATATATACCAAATTTCATCCAAATCCGTTCAAAATCAAAATCATAATCAAAAAATGCTTTATTTTGTAGGTACACAGGGTACACTTAAAATAGTCAGATTTTACATTTTTAAAGCTATATACTGCTTGTTCAAAAGGCAATTTTCCCCTGAGAAAAACAAGCAAGAAACTCTTTGCTCTTTTAAAAAAATGATTTTTATATTACAAAATTATTAATTATTATTTTATATTATAATATTTCATTAGTAATTGTGAAATAGCCTGGTTATGCGAACGGGCTGGTTATGTCCATGATTGTTTATCATCTAAATAATCTGATATTTTATAATATGCTTTTCTTAATAAGTTTCTGTTTTATAGTATCTTTAAATTTATTTTTGTTCATCCGTTTTGCCATGATTGAGTAATAAACAAATAAACAAACATCCAAACTTTAGCATTTATAATATCAGTTAGATAGACTATCTATAGGTACCAAATTTCCCTTACCGACTCATAGTCACACCAAGTTATCACACCAGTGTTACAATCAGGATTCTTTTTTTTTGTTAGTCACACTACTAATTTTTCCACACCATTTATTGTATTTATTCCCTAACTAGTGCTGTCCTAGCTGTACTACAGTATCTACCAGTACCAGTCAAATAAAAAAAAAATAAAAGGGAAAATATTATGTATAACTTTTATTTCAAACGAATTCGAATTTAAAATTAAAACTATTAAATCTTTCGCATTTATAATTTACAATCACAGACCTTATTTTACCGTAAGGAAAAAAAAATAAACTACCTATGCCAATACCTTCTATATCACTTACCTAATATTTTTTATATTTTTTTTTTCCTTACGGTAAAAAAAATCTCATTCATTATTAAGTAAGCTATCGATCCCAAGACGTGGCTGGGAATCTACGTTATTTAATAACTTACCAGCCGGTTCGGGGAAACCACTGCAAAATTATGAGCTAGCTGGAATGAACACGTGTGCCACAAACAGAAAAGAAAAAGTGTTAATTTTTTTGGTCAGTGGCGTCGCGTCATGCCGTAAGAGAATCAAATCAAATCAAATCAAATCAAAATATTTTATTTCATAGGATAAAATTATCACTTGAACACGTCACTATTAATATTACATTTAAATTTACAGCTCATTCATAAAAGCTGACTCCCCAGAGAAGAACGAGCAAGAAACTCTAGGGTTGCTATTTTAAAGATTATGGGTTACAATTTGTGATTTCATAATTATATGAATAATAAGACAGCTATGTCCATGCTTGCTTAGACGGACCCCAAAAAGATGGAGGGAGTTGGAATAGTAGGTGTTTTAGACTAAATGTGAATAATTGTCTATCAATATATGAAAGAAAGAAAGTAAGAAAGAAACTGTTTATTCGCCACTTCGACACATATACAACAATTTTGTTAGGCAAATAAAATAACAGAACACTCAGATAAGTGTCACAGCAGCGGAAAGGAAACGACTCAGCTATATGCTGAGCTTATAAGAGCTCAGCGCTGGTTTACTGTCGCACCCAGATATATTACTGGGGAGGAGTGGACGTCCTCTGGCTGACATGATGATAATGAAATTATTATTCATTATCAACACCCTTACACGTTCCCACTGTTTCAGGCACAGTCTCTTCTCACTGGGCGAGGGTATGACCCATAATCCACAAGCGGGATTTGGGTCAGGCTACTGGCCACTTGACAGTCAGTGTTTTTAAGGCGCCCCCTGTAAGCCACAGACTACCTTCAGTTGTAAACAAACGGGACCGACTATTTAAAGTGTTCCGAAGCACGAAAACACTCTTTAGGTAACCTATCCAAAGACTGACCGCGTCAGACATTGCTTAACTTCGCTAATCGAAAACGAATAGCGAATGCGCCACTATTTTGCTTCAATTTTTTTTTTTTTTTTTTATGCAGGACGGGTTCGTACCTGCCCTCAATCACACCTGATGTTAAGTGAAGATGAGGTCGAAGGTGGAAGCGTACTGACCCGGAAACCCCAACACATTTGGGGGACTGGCTATCTTATCTCTGACAACCGGAACACAACAATGCTATTAACATTGCTGTTTGGCGGCAGATTTAGATATTTTTTTTTATTTTTTTTTTATATTTTATATTGTATATATATTATTATTATTATATATATTATATGTATACATAATGATTATTAGTTAGAAATAATTTCGTATTGTTGTACTCCATTTTTATGTTATACACTGTTACTAACATCAAGATTAAAGGAGTTACAGGTTTGTTTAATATTTGTATGGTGAACGTCTACTTTATAATCCTAAGCAACGTTATTTTCGAATGCATCAGGAGTTTGCAATTGTTCGTATTTTCGTCCACTTATCTCCTTGGCTGAATATGTATACGTAGTTCTTCGTGTCTAGATTAGATAATGTAACTATACGGATAAAAATTGCATTGTCAAAACTTCGACGGATGTTATCGGATGTTTACGTTATAACTACATAAATATAACGCGAGTTTCGCATATCAATTCCTATAGTTAGTTATAGGCTAAAAGGGGACTTGTGTGCATTGTTTCACGTAAATCTGCTAAAGGAATGTTGAGCGGTGGTCGTCCAGTTACTTAGGCACCTGGACCTGTAGACTGCGCATAATGCTTAGGTGCCAAGAGAGAATGGTCTTTGTATATTGAATATCCATTTATAAAGGTGATTGTTCAAGTCAATCGTTCTATTGTACCTACCTTTAGAGTAAACGTCGACAAATAATGAGTACCTGCTGGCTGTATTGTTAAGAAGTTTTAGGAACTTTTAAGGTGTTAATATATAAAAAATTAAGAATATCTTTAACAATGGCCCATTAAAATTTTTCCGTTCTTATTTTTTATTATGTGACAGTGTTTTAACTGCTCAAACGTGGTACAGTTAGCAGATTGAATGTTCAGCAGCAGTCAAGATGTTCTAATAATGATGGACACACGAAGCGATCACTAATATTACACGGCCAAAGCAATTTACTGAAACACTTTGTCTTGTTATAGAACAATATCGTCAATTATAACGATACATTCTAAAATTACAAATAAAACAATAACAAAGACATTAAATACATAAATGTCTTTGCACAAACACACAGCACCATCTAGGTCCACAGTAAGCATCTAGGCTTGTGTTATGAACACCAGATGGTTGATAAACTACACAAATACATTTATTTTTTTGTAAATAAATGATATGTATAAATGAAAAACATCCATAACTCGGGAACACATGTCTGTATTCATCATACAAACATATGCCCCTAGCGGAATTCGAACCCGCGACCATTTAGTATAGCAGCAGAGTTTCTAACCACTACAACAAACAGGTCGTCACATTATTCGATTAATACATTAGGATTTCTACCATCTTCAAGACCAGGGTGAATAGGCATATGATAAACATCTACTGAGATCTTTATATTAGACTACGTGGTCACTTAAAAAAAAGAAGATTTATCCCTTAATCATACACATTTACGACAGTTTGTAAATAATTGTTCGTGACCCTATTACATTGAGATAAATATTTTTCCAAGTATAGGTATATTTGCGATGGCGATTTGTATCAATACATTTGACTATTAAATATCCGTTTTAATTCATTTGAAGCACACAAATCTGTGATTTGAAGACAGTGTGTTCTCAATAATTTGGCTATTTTCGTTCTAAATGTATCTAAACTGTCTTATAATTTAAAAGTTATCTTGAATGTTGCTTTCCATCTGATGCTGACTTATTCTTTATATATAGAGCATACACTAGTCTAGTGTGTCAATAGTGACCTAGTCGGTGGCTGGGTTATATGTAGACGTGCCAAAGTAAACTTGCCTTCGCCTACTGTTAAATACGTTCTCATTTCCCCTAAACCACTTCAAAGCTTTCCTCGTGTGAAACCACAAAGAGGTTAAGACGTAAATGTGACCCTCAATAAACATTTAACTAAACGTAAATCACAATACTTTAGAAAGAAAAAATCACGTAGTCGCGCTGGCTTTCGTTCATTACTTAACTGAAAGGGATCCGTGAACCGCGGATACGTTCCCCGCGTCAATTAGGAAAATTAAATATGCTGAAGCGGGTTGGTCGGTGGAAATTAATATCACTTTCACCCAATTGCCTCAGGAAGGTGGGTAATGTTTTCAGGTTTTCTATATTACTTCCTGTAGATAAACTTCACTGATTTTGAAGTGCAAGGTGTCGTTATTTTCGTCTTGGTTCCCAGACATTTTATGACAAAATAATCAACATGGCGCCTGGAAAACACAAAATACGCTGTCGCGTGTTTTGGTGTTTACTTATTATACTACTACAACGCCATTTTAGCACCGTCAATCTTTTTTTTTTTATACACAACGGATTCGTACTTGACCTAAATCACACCTGATGGTAAGTGAAGATGAGGTCGAAGGTGGAAGCGTACTGACCCGGAGCCCCAACACATTTGGGGAATTGGCTATCTTATCTCTGACAACCGGAACACAACAATGCTATTAACATTGCTGCTTGGCGGCAGATTTAGATAAGATGGTGGTAGCTAGCCAGGCGGACATTTAAAATGCCCTACCACCCACCAAACTGAGTACATAAACATGTACCTCGCTGGTGATCGAACCTGCGACCTCCGAATCGTAAACCCAATGTTGTTTACATTGAGCCGCGGAGGCGGTTAAACTGGAAAGACGTCGCCGGTTATGGCTCAACACGGTGCTTTTTACGGTGAACGCATGGGGATTGATGGAGAAATAAATTGAATTTTCAGATTTAATTTCTTATAATGACCACTCCTTTAAATTATACTAGCACCCATTTACTATATAGTTTTTACGGTTCTGTAGTTAAACTTAGAAGCCTTTAGGTTCTAGTTCAGCGTATAATTTCGCCACGTGTGTCGGTCTATTTGTATAACTATAACATACCAACTGAACCAATTTGAAAATATACGAAATTAAACGAAAATTATGACAGCTAACTAAGTTCCTACTTACGACTTGTAGTTGTGTCTGTAATAAGTTCATAGAAGCCTATTTATCTAACTAAGGTAGAATCCACCTTGGATTAAAACATAGGATAATTTTATCCCGATAAAGTGAATAGTTCCAGCGGGATAAACAAATTTCCGCGATAAAGTTATTACACGCAGGCGAACCGCGGGCGGAGAGCATATGTAACTACATATACATCGTCGCATATTAAAATGTGTCTACTACAGAATCTATCTGCGTGTGGTCCGACACACATTTGACCTGTTCTTTAATTATTTTAACTACTAAAAGGAAATAGGTATTAATAATGTTATATAAATACCTTCTTATACTAGAGCGTGTTAACTTCACGATTATTCGAATGCCTTTCTAAAGGTAATATTTTTTTATGCATGGGAACACCATGAGAACGTTGCGCGTTCAACACTTACTGTTAAAAAAGTTTCCCACAATTTGTACGTAAAAAGAAACATCTCACATCACCATCATTGTCAATAGTTATTCATATAATAAATTCGAGTGAACATCGTGTTGATGAGTGTTTGATCCGAAAAGTTTGTTTTCGTAATTCTCTTTCAGAAATTGTTGGACCAAAGTCAAATTCATGTTATTAAGAAAAGATTATTTTATCTCATATAAAGTTGGTTACAAAGGTAAACATTTCAAAGAGTGGTTCTTCGCAAATCTTACTTTACTTCGCAAATTCGCAAACCTTACTTCGCAAATTGCTTTAGAAATAATAAGAATTATAATGGAAAAATTATAAAAACGTTGCAACGTCCTTCCAGCTTCATTATCAGACTCTGTATGAATTGAGCTCAAACTCGAGGAGGTAGCTATTGATGAGTTGCACTACTCACCTCCCGGTTCTACCATCAGATCACAACGAAGGAACCAAATTATTACATACAAAATCTTTTGCAAAATTTCAAAAGGATACATTGATTTATTATATACCACATACAGGTGAAACTAATAAAAACACGACTTTATGATGCCCTCTCTTTTCCTTCATGAATACAAACTACTAAAGAAAGACTTGAAAACTACATGTAAAGACTAAGTAACTTTACATAAAGACTGAAAACTACAGGAAAAGACAATCAAGTAATTTTGCAAATTCACGTACCATTTAGCTACAATCAAGCTTAACATTTTAAAACAAATTCAAATTACTTTTATTGGCTTTTCAACGAGGCTACACAATTCAAGTTGTCAGGTCACTTTTACTGCATTATGTACATACATAAGTAAAAACAAAGATAACATTCTAATTCTTTATTTACCCATCACAGGGTACTTAAAATAGTCGAAATTTTCATTTTTTAAGCTACTGCTTTTTCAAAAGGCTATCTTCCCCTACGAAGAAAACGCAAGATCCTGATAATTTCATATAAACTAATACAAAAGTGGTGAACTTCTTCAATAGCTGTGATTAACGACTAATCTTATACTTTATGAACTATTTAACACTGGTCAAAAATACCCTTTTCAAACGAAGCACGGTGCACAGTCAGTCTTTTGTCTGTCAGTGTTGTTACCTTGCAAACTATACTGAAAATGTTTTGCAATTTAAGGGTGTTAGTGGTAACACAGTGTGGACTGGCAGTTTGCGAGTGAATTATAAGCGGGGTCGACCGAGAGTGTACAATAGCGTTTATCTATCCTTGCTGCCTGAAGGCATTATCGTTGGCGACGTATCGGTACATCGGTTACGAAAGTATGCACTGCCCTGGGTGTGATTATGATAGCATCGTTGAATGTCAAGAGATATACGATATTGTAGATAGGATCGCAAAATCATACATTATACAGGGTGTTCTTATATACGTCGCATCTCCTCAACGGTTTATAACTCGTCCTCTGCTGAACGTAGTGTCTCTAACTTTGCCAACGTGTGGAAGCAAGCGTGGCGGCGCTAATACATCTTCGTAGAATTACACGATTCAGTACCGCGTCACTTTGCTTTCAGTGTATCGAAGGCTTTGCCGCAGTTCATCATCAGCCCGTAAATATACGACTGCAGGGATATAGGCCTTCCCTCGTAAATGAAGGAGTATGGGCTGTAGTCCACCACGCTGGCCCAATGCGGGTTGGAGACTTCAGTTGTTCAGGGGACGTTAGCTTAGTTTCTATATGGCAAATAATTCTTAATCTCTTGATCTTCATTGACACTTATGAAGAAATGGGATAGTCTAGCTTATACTATTGTATGGACATGATTATGAGAATAGCAGATCAGTGATGGGCAGCAGCGTCATTGGGCAAGTCCCAAAAAAGCTGTGGAAGTGTGTGATGTGATAGAGTCAATAGTTTGTTTTTCGTTGTCCCAAAAATTTGTTTTTATCACATATCCATAGTTGGAATTGGATAAGACAAACACGTAAAAATCTACAGAAGAACAATATTGAAACCGAATAATGTGACCAGTAACGACGTTGGACTAGGAAACATCGCACCAATCCAATTTATTCGTATCCCCTTGCGTGTCTTCGTGTACGATTTGTTTTCATTTGCCGGTACAACAGTGAAAAACAAACGATAAATTAACATCAAAGACTTAATTATTAGACACCGTGTTCTCAATACCATTAGTGGTTGCGATGACAGCCTCACCGATTCAGAATTGATGGAATATTTCGTAGGGCGGTGCCAAATTGATGTGCCACTCCGGCAAATTGGCGAACTGAAAAATAGCCCTGATTCCCCTTAATATTTACATAGTAATATTAATTTCCCCTGTTTATACTAGCATGCTAAATTGTTCAAACTTTCCATAAATTAATCAATGTTTTTTGTTAAAATCGGCAATCTTTTTCTTTACTTTAGTTTACGAAATTTATCTAAAATTAGTTTATCAAGACTATTATCATTAAGCCCAGTGTTTTCAATTCCGAATCTGCAACTTTCGTTGACAATCTGTTTGGAACTTACTATACAGACGCTTGAGTTTTGTTGTGAACATTGAGAAAGTTTGTTTCTTTTCCCTTGCTCACTAATTACAACAAAACCTATAGGCGTGAATCGACTCTGTTTTCGAGTAGCAAACAATCTCACGAACCACTACAATACGCAGGGCAACAAGCCAAAGTTTTAGATTACTAATAATATAGACTCGTACCATTGGTACTTCATAAGTGTACTATACTTTAAATATGTTTTGCGATTTGTTGAAATTTTGTAACTAATTATTGAATTAATTTCCATACTTTCCAGTTCTAACCTGTTGCTCTTATCATCTTCAAGGGTTCTCGAGTTATATCGCCGACGACGGAATGCCATCGCGTGAAACGGGTTTTAGGCACGCGAGATTTTATTGCCTGTTACCTTAATTAGAGCTAGGTGCACAAAAGCTGAGAGCTATAAACACGGTCCAATAAATTTATTCCGTACGGAAGCCCTGTTGACATTTGGGCAAACAGATTTCAAATCGTTTGTGTTTCAAGAGGTTCCAGTCGTATCGTATATAGGTTTTATTACGCGGGGTTCTTTGAGAAATCTTTTACTATAGTTACATACCATCGATTGTAGTTAATTGGATTTTGTTTGTGTAACAAGTATCTTGGGAAAAGAAGAAATTAGTTAAATCCCGGCTCTGATTCGCTTTCCAGTTAGACTTTATCTATGATTGTTAAGTGACAACTACTAACGCTAGCACAATTGGATATGTTTTGAAATGGTCGTTTTTCGCATGCAATATTTGTTTAGCATGTAGTGTGTTAATAGTAATTGCCACAATTTAAAAGTACCAATTCTTTCCCGTGGTATTAAGCAAATTTTCTGCCGACAAATTAGCTAGCATGAAAAATGATTGTGGGGACGCCACCGTAGTCTACATAACGCCGCGTATATTTAGCTAGCAAATTAAATAGGGAAAAGAAATTCGATCCGGTGTTTATAAGTTTACTTAAAGCTGTTAGAAAGTCATTCATAAATAATAGGTGAATTCCCTGCTGCTGCTACTTCTATTTTGTCCAGGCTGTATGGCAATAATCTCGAAATACTTAAGACGACCTAAAATATAAAAGACCTTTTCTCATAAGGGATGAAACCCGGATGGACTTACTCCCAAAAGGAGCGGTTCTATACTGTTGTTGTATCCATTTTGATTGGCCCTATTTCAAATTATATCGATAGTTGAAAACACGCAAATAAATAAATACAAATAAAAATTACATAACAATTCTTACTAGCTGGAAGAAAACGAAAGACTAGATATTCTGTCAATAAAAGGATTTAAGTATGGTATTGCTCGTAGTTACAGTTAAGACTAAGAGTCTTCTAATCTCTAACTCAAAATGTACAAAGCTGTATTCACTTCCCAGGAAAAAGGCCTCTCAGTGTCAACGTTAGACCCAATTGCTCGAGCTAATACTAAAAGAAATAAGAAAGTGGGAGAACAGCCAAAATTCCACGGGTCGACAGCAAGTAGGGGAATGTAAGACGCAAAGCTGAGAGCTAGGGAAAGTTTTAATGCCTTTAGAAATAAATCGGGCTATTTATCTTTATAACCTACCCTTGATACCGACACTGGCCTAATAGGTAACCCGAGAGTCAAGAACTTGCGGACTTGTTCAATATGAATTCTACAATTTACTATAAAAGTTGAAGTCTTGGTATGAAAATTCATTAGGGAGTTAGAGAAATTAAGTATACCGTGGGTTTTAAGCGATTTAACGTTTACTGTGATTGTTCCTTTCTGTGACTTTTGATGGCCTTTCGAATTTATTTGGTCGAAATTTTAATTCTTTAAGATTTAAAGACATAGACTTATTGATATAAATTTTATATTGAAATCTCAAAACCCAATTTTCATGTTGCGACTGGCTGGAATTGGGACGAAAGGTGCCTTTTTTACATTTATATTCATGTTGAACTCAAATTAAGTGGAATTTATTTTGAGTAAGTGTTTCATACCGGTTTCTTTCTTGACCTTCAGAGGTATAGCTTTAATTGTATTTAGAAACCTTTCATCAGTTAAATTGAAATACTGGTTTTCAATCTTACTTGTTATACATGCCGTCATCATTATCTTCCAACGCACATAAGAAGCGTTATGTTGGGTTCGATTTTTATAAGCTTTTATTTTACATTGCCTATTTATTCAATTGTTGTGGTCTAAATTTGCACATCAATAATACATTTTCGGGTAAATCACCAAATCTGGCTATTTGGATAAAAACTTGAAGTGAATGTGATGCAAATCGCGCCCTAGGGGAAAGGCTTATGGCCAATAGTGGATTGATATCGTGTGTGATAAGAAAACTGAATTCTGGTTCTTTTTAACATTATCTATTAAACTCTTTTAACATGTAACAACAATGTAAGCGATTGTATAATTACCTCACAGATTTCATGTCGTGTCTAGTATTTGAAGTTAAGACGGGACGTTGGTCATCGTCTAGATTGGCTCTAACCCAATCTAGACGATGACTTTGCTTGACGCTAACATTATGTTGTTTCTCTAAGCTCGGGGCAGTTAAAACTTTAAGGGTTATTTTATTCACCGTGACTTGAGCATGCCCAAGTTATTATCTTTACGAGGGGTTGAAAGCTCTCAGTTTTTTATTATTGCCTTTTATATTGTGTTGTGGCGAGCACTTAACTGTTTAAGCAAGGTCAAATGGAAGGGCCCGTATGAAACAAAACCTTTATGCCGTTACGACTGTAATAGTAGGTTATTTGAGATTGTGAAAATTATTCTTTTCACTTCATGGTGCGTTACGAATTGCGATTTGTTGGATGTTACATTAGAAGGGTTGTAGGCCCGGAGTCAATTATTTAATAATGTATGTGTCACTTGGGACGCGTTAACCTTTTAGTTTCCTTCGATTAGCTGTACCTTCATGAGGCGTTGCGTTAGAAGGTTTCTAAAGTTTAAGGCTTTTATGTAACAAAGTCAAAGGCCTTAGTTGTATGAATGTGTATATATCACCGTGGGTATCCGAAACGCTGATTATCTGATACGCAGTCGAGTGGTCTGAATCGCCGCTGGTAATTACATCGGTCATCGGTTAATCTTCGAAGACTGAAATTACGACTTTACCAAAAAATCCTAGTGACAAAAGCACGCCGGGTTCTATATTTGTTATTATATTATATTAAACATACTACAGAGATTTGCTAACTTACTATACAAAACTGATCTTACTGATCTTCGAAACTCTTAACCGAGCAAAATAGCTAAGAAGAACCCAGCCCCGAGTTTAATTTTTTTTATAAAAAAAAATTGAAAACCCTCCACAGATTCTGACTTCATCCAAAAAAACTGTTTAGAAGTAATTATATGCGACTTCATCGATTTTCATCAAACATGGCTAATAAACTCCCCTAATACTAGACACACACATACGCACAGATGAACATACATAAAGCCGCCAAACACAGTACCTTCCTTTTTTCGTCGGGGAGTAAACATTATTATAAGACAGCATATTTACAACAGGTAAACACCGAAGACGACTTATGAATTATTTCAGTATTATTGCAACCTACTGCCAGTCGTACAACAGACATTTTGAGTGGAAATAAAATAAAATTTAGAAAATAATGCCGTAAATCATATCAACTTAGATTCTCACAAACACCTTCATCCGTAGCATGACATCTTTTGTTGCGTGCGACGTAGGAGTGAGAATGGGATAGTTGTATATTTCGTCCAAGCGATTGAGCAGGACAAATATTATCTCGCGCGACATAAACATATATCGCGCCTATCATGGTACTAGTGCAGTTTATTTTATCTATACTTATATGCTCTATGCGCGAATCCATTCGCTCTGCTTTAAATCTTAAAGTTTTAAAGCTATAACATTTTTCATATATGTTTTTCATACAAACACATCGCTATATTGGTAGGGTTACCTTAAGCTTTTATTAATAAAATACAGAAAATAAAACGTAATTTCGTTGTCGACTATACGAGTAGTTTGTATGAAACATAGTTGCTATAGATGACACATGCTTAGACGCCGTACAGGCGGAGCGAGTATGTGGTCCGTCACTTTGCCTTCTGAATTTAGTAGCAGCGGTCGCCGTCGTCGTAACGATCGAACAAAATCTTTAAATGACTCAGTGACCACAAGTGAATCACATCACAACTATTTACAACCTCTCGACTCTATAGGTAAATGACTCAGCTCGAACACGTCTTTCCAATCAACATAATTCACCATGCAAAAAAAGGAAAACACATGAAGTAAGTCAATCCGAATGGCGTAAACATTTATACAAGGATTTCACTTCTGCGGGAGTTTTACCTTACACAACACAAGTATACGAGAATGGTAATTTCTATCAAACAATAGGATTAAAAGATAAACAACCGTTCATTCATCCGAATTGTCGGCCAAGAGAGTCTCTCTGACCGACTGGATCCCCTGGCGTTACGAAGAGACGTCGCGTCCCTCTGCATCCTCTATCGCATATTTCATGGGGAGTGTTCGAGCTAATACCCGCTGCTCAATTTAACCGTTACACTTCTCGCCGAAAATTAAAATTCCATCCACATCACCTGGATGAGTGGAAGTCTACCACTGTACGTTTCTCAAGAAACTTATTACCACGTACGACCACCCTGTGGAACGGACTTCCTGCAGCGGTATTGCCGAACGAGTACGACATTGGAACCTTCAAGAAACGAGCTTACACCGTCCTTAAAGGCCGTCAACGCATCTGTGACCCTTTTGGTGTTGTCCATGGGCGGCGGTGATTGCTTTCCATCAGGTGACCCGCATGCTCGTTTGCCGCCCTCTAAAATAAAAAAAAAAACAATAATGTTATAAAAATTAATTTGCCAAGAAAACACAAAAGTGATGACAGAAAGGTCGATGGTCGCTGGGAACTGGGATTTTCAGCTTAAACTCGCAGTTATATACACCAATCATGTGGACGACCATGCAACCATTCTTCATTATATACGGAACTCTAGAAACGGCAAGCTAAAATTGGTCACGATAACGTTCAGCCCTAGGTAATATCTTTAGTGGTTGGCGAGTATCGGGAATGCCTCTAATAGTATTATTAGTGAGTTAAAGAGGGTCGGTAACTAGATTATTCTACCAACGTCCGGTAGCAGAGACGAAAATTACATAGACATAAATAAATAAATGACCGACGACGAGGACCTAAGTTAATATGACCGAAGGCTGACCGGTAATTGTCGTGTTAAGGATCAAGAGACCAGAATAATTGGGTTTAGCACTAACTGGACACGTATTAAACCCGATAACTATGAAGTTACCTATGACGATGTTGATGACTATATCATAGGTAACGTTGGCCAATGAGGAAACGTTATATTGCCGAGCGATCGATGAGCCGACCAATCACACGTTAGAACGTAATATGATGAAATCGATGAATTTACATTAGTAGTTAGTGAATCCCGAAATAAGTAAAATTTGTTGTTTACTGAACGCGACACACTAAGGCCTGTATATGTTAATGAAAAGATCTCAAGAATGATATCTAATTTGAGTTTCGATATTGTTTTTGATACGGTTTATTACGACATTATCTCTGTATGAGTCGATCTTGGTACGTAATCCTAAAACTTATCTCTTAAATGTAATGAAGTAGTGCTGCTGTGCAATTCAATTAATGAAGCTAGTTAGGAATTGATATTTAGGATACAATTTATCCACTACCATATAGTCGAAGCCTCGTGGAAACCTAGTCTCGAAGCAACGTTTGTGGCCTTGACAAGCAAATGCAATTATACAAGGTGCCTTGCGGAATGCAAAGTGCACGGATAATTCTAGAAAGAGACACATAGATTACGTATGAATGACTAAGAATTAGGTAGTTACAGTACGGTACATTATCTATTATGTTGTGTAATTGTACAATGATTAAAGGAATACAACTTATGTATGAGTCACATGAAAGATAAAGCGAATGAGGTTAAAAACATTTCAAGTCAATTATTGAAGTATAATACTGTATTGAATAACGATTGTAATACGAAATTGAGCACAACTTTAATTCAGAAGGATAAATATAATAACAATAGTTATTTAACAATCTACAACTATTATTCTATTTAGGGAAATAAAGTGTTGCCAACTTAACGTAATTACAGTGTTTCCATATCAAAAATACAGTAGAACTACAGAAAATATATATAGCATCTGTAAAAACTGCGGGGAAAATACGAAAATATAGTGTAAATTGGACAAAATAATTAATAACAATTGAAGAAAGAATCAGCATAGGCTTCATATAGGCCGTTTTTTGCTAAAAATTTCATCTCGGTTCTTTGTATCTCTCGCTCGCTCCGCTTATCTATATATATATATGGAATCCTATGATTCGAGTTTGGAATCCCTTTATGTAAAGTACCCTTTTTCAACTTGTTGTATATTCTACTCTTTCATCACCATGAACACGAAAGTTATTATGTATATCACCATATTTGATATCATCATCAGCCCGTAAACATCCCACTGCAGGGATATAGGCCTTCCCTCGTATATGAGGCAGTATGGGTTGTAGTCCACCACGCTGGCCCAATGCGGGTTGGCGGACTTCACATGCCTTTTCCTTCACCGTTTAGGGGCATTCGGATAAATGGACATAAGAAAGTAAATATCCCGTCTTAACCGCTGAGCCACCGACACTCCCTTTGATATAGACACCACCTATCTTAGGAAGCACTCGTGGCGCATTCGCATTTTCTAATCGTTTCGATTAGCGAAGTTAAGCAATGACTGTCGCGGTTAGTCCTTGGTTGGGTGACCTCTAGTAACATTTTAATACCGAGTGTTTTCGTGCTTCGGAGGACACGTTAAATAGTCGGTCGCAGTTGTTTTCAATTGAAGGCAGTCGTTAAGCTAAGTCGGTGGCCTTTAGAGGCGGATTAAAAACACTGACTTCAGGTGCCCGCTAGTCAGATTCGCACTGAGCCCGCGTGGTTGATTATGGCCCATACCCACTCTTAGTGATAGGAGGCTGTGCCCCAAAAGTGGGGACGTGTAAGGCTATTGATGATCTTAGGTATAACTGATAGAATTAGTAGATAACCCTAAAAAAATACATAGTGCAACTGCTGCAGCCTATTAAGTGTAATGCGCTCCGTTTATACTCGCATTTGGCGAACAGCTGCTGCAAAAGGCCACACCTTTTGAACAGATTAAGAAATTTTCTGAAGAAATAAACAAATCAATGAGAGTTTGCTCCTAATTTCGGAGAGAAACAAAACTTTCCGGACGGCATTAAAATTAGGTGCCTTGTTGAATTAATTGCATAATTACTCATCTAAGCACTGAGTGAGGGAATGTCTGTTGTTATTAGATGTGATTTTCAAAACAAATGCTGGGTCAGAGAGAATAATATGTATACTTCCTTTCTGCCCTCGGGGAATTACTATTTCGGTATGTAAGGTAGGCTACCTTCTCTAAGTCCAAGCTACCTGTCTGCCAAATTTCAATAACGTTTAGGCGTGAAAGCCGAACAGACAAGCAGACTTTCGTAGTTATAGTAATTGAATTGACATCGCCATCAACTCTTATAATTTCTCCATTTACAAACACTTGCTATTTTTGTGATATAAAGACTGATTGTTTATGAAATTAATTGTCCAATTAGTAAACGACTTGTATGGTCTAGACCATAGCATGAGAAAAAAAACAAGGCAATTAGATATATCATTATTGTTTTATTTGACTTTGAAGTAGTTAAGTAGTATTTTGAGTTAATTGTGACTATTCCTGTTACAAAAAGCTGTTTAATTGATTGTATAATAAGTATTTAAAATAATAATAACCCGACTGAATATGAAAAACGAATAGGGACTACAATTAATACTTCTAAATCTGCAAGTTATTCACTGGAACTGCTTGGAATCAGACGCCATTTTGTTTTTTACTGGCGCCATGTTGTATTTTTTACCTTAAAATGTATCCTATGACACTCTTTATACATAGATACCTACATATACCCGAAAACATTATCCACCCTCCTGGAGCCGTCAGGTAAAAATATTCTGATCACTAACTACATGAATGATACTTTCTTATTTTAAGAAAAACGATGTTAAGATAGTCTGAGCTTTGTATACTGAACCCGATATAAATCAAAGAAAGGCGGATTATGTATTGCAATTTTTTAAGGTTACCCTATTTTTTTGGCTTCTATTGAACTGGCTATCGTATCTCTGACGACCGGAACACAACAACGCTATTAACATTGCTGTTTGGCGGCAGATTTAGATGAGATGGTGGTAGCTTGCCAAGCGGACATTTAAAATACCATACCACCAATCGAACGAGTATTAAACATGTACCCGCGACCTCTCCGATTCGTACACCCTACGTTGTTTACATTGAGCTACGGAGGCGGTTAAAACATTGCTAAGATTTAAAAGTCTCTTACAAGAGCAAACCCATGTATTAAATTCCCATACACTTTTATATAAAACTTTTTTGTCTGGATCTCCATCAGATCTATGTATACACTTTGAAGGACCTTGGACTGTTCTTATATTCATATACTACTTTTTAGTGGACGGCGCCGCCATGCCGCTCTCACCATTTTGTTCTTTTGCGACGGTGCTTTGGATTAACAAATTACGTGAAGTAAATGGAACTGCGAGGTCTTTAGAAATAATATAGCAATTTTTGGAGTTAACGAGGAGGCTAGTGACCGCACATGAACTTCGCTTTGCTATTATAGGTGCAAGTTGTTATGCCTTTTAACAACAAATTTTGGTACTGCTGTCAGTTTAGAGCGACGTTATCGTTGCGATGTTCTTAAGGTGGTAAATTTTACATAATAGCGGCAAAATTTGAGACAGTTTCTTACTAATTTGTAGCCATATCGGGTAACTACCAAGTAATATTAAAGTTCTTTGCTATTATTTAACAATCGTTGGGTCTTTTGGCTGGGATCTATGTGGTCTACCACATGATGATGCCTTTACAAAAACTTATCAAGCATTAAGGGGCTGACATAGGGTATTTCTCATCATTTAAAACCAAACTTCGAAAACTACACGTCATTCGGCAGTGCAAAAAATGTATATCAATATACATAATTTGCTCGATACAATCGCGGTATCTGAAAAATAAACGGACAAATTTGGCTCAATAGAAAATAATCGCAAAGATGACTTTGAAACTACTCAAAATTCACAACCTTATTCCTCTCAGTCTGTAATATTGTTTGACTGATTGTTTAAAACTTCGCTGTTACCTTTTTATTATACAACGTTTGATTTTCGGGTTTTCGCCTGCGCGCAGGTTATCGTTATATCTTTTCTGTTGCAAATTAAGATGTCGTCATCGTCTTAACAAAGTTAATGTTATAACTTATCACCAAGAACAGAACTCAACTCTATAATTGAATTACCATCTTTAGGCGCGTAATCTAATAAAGCACTTGCGTTTACATGTGTTGCAGAGCTTTCGTAATTTCACGGATTACGGGCGCGTTATATTTGTATACTGCTTTATATGATTTGTTCATTTCCGGTCCATTTATACTTATAGATTATACTAACATCATGTATATGGTCCTAGCGTTCAACTACAATTCTAAAATCACTGAAAGACCTTTTTAGATATTTAAATTTCTGGGTTTGTTTGTCTTCTACCGGCTGTTTGAAAAGGGTTAGATAAATTCATATCTTTGCGGCGAGACAGAGCTGGTAGTAACACTCAGACCCTACGCTTGAATTTTATTGTTTGGTTTAAGACACCCAGTATATTCATGTTTTTATTATTTGTTGCTAAAACTCTTCTTCACATTATAAAGAAAGACTACACTCTCTCTGTATACATAATAGTATCAATTTATAGTGTCCCAAAATTATACTTCTACTAATGTGATAAACAATAACTCCAAAACGTATATTTTTAGCATGAGTTTGAACGTTTCGCTTTCGTACCTGGTCAGAAGTTCCGACTTGATGCGATTAAGTTTATTTACAAGTCTGATTTACATATAATTTAGCATTTCAGATGTTTGTTGTTTATTAGTCAGATTGATTAGATCAAATATCAACTTAAGCATACTGATATTTGATCTACTTATATTATTGAATTTACCTATGTTTCATACGTGATCCGATGGTAATAATAGTATCCCATACTTAAGGCGTACTTCAGGGTTACCAATTCTTCTAAAAAATACCCCAAGAACAAAACGAAATGCAACCCTAATTAACTCGAAATCCAATAATTAAAAGCCCCAATGAAACCATTGTAATCAATAAGCATAAAGCCCTATAAAATATTACTTTGATTTTTAACCGACTGCCCAAGAAAGGAGGGATTTTTTTTCGAGTGTATGTATGTGTGTCTGTTCGTATGGCGCATCTTGTAGCCTAAACGGCTTGACCGATTTCAAAGTGTGTGTTGTCGTTAAAGTCGTCTTTATACCTGGTGTGTCATAGGATATAGTATTTGGTAAAAAATTCAGCATGGCGTGGGGTCAAAATATGCTATCCATAATATATAGTATCCATAATTACTTGTCTCGTTTGAGGATACCGAGTTTAAGTGGGTATGTCTGGCGTCCGCTAACCTCCCATAGCCGAAGATTTGACTGTTCATGTTACTATTAATAATCAAGCGTCGGATCCCAGCAACGGTTAAAACCACAGATGCATTAATTATTATGTATGTGGTTGGCAACTCCGGACTTGTTTTAAAAACCTGTTTCGTAATGTATACGTTGGTTGGCGCCTCTTATAATGTCAATTGTATCTAATGAAGGTTTTTCTTTTTACAGGTAAACTAGTGTTACTACGTGGCTTGTAAGTCTTCAGTAGTTTTTTGGTTTACATATTTAATGGTTCGTGTAAATAACAATGCGACTTAGAACTTTTAGAAACTATAACCCGACTACGACAAGTGATTTTGTGGTATTACACACATACTCTTCTGTTACTTGATTTACCTGGTAAAGAAAGTTTATATTCATTAAGAAATTCTTGTTTTTGTTCACAAAGTCATTTCCGAAGTCGGATTTTAGTTTGTAAACTTTATGTTTTATTTTTTTTCACTTCGCTGTATTTAGTGTAGTTCGATTATGTAGAACCAATCACGCAAACTCACCTTTCAAACCAGTTACATTTGGGAATTTTTCTTTTGATTTTCTGTCATTTAAGAACAACTTGTGTTGGAATATTTTTGCAGATGTTAGGTACGAAACCCCTTTACACATTTTATGCCTTCACTTGGGTCAAAAGACCTTTTTGCCACACTTCATGATTTGTTGGTAATCGGGAAGCACCCTATAGGTTTTCATCATATGTCAGTGAGTGTAACTTTAGTATGAAAATAAGCTTGAAATGACGTATCTTTTTGTGACGTTATAATAGAAACTGATCTTTTTAGAGTAGTAGATGAGGTCGCATTAATTTCACCTTGATACCTCTAGCCGGTTTTGAGAAATAGGCAAGATTTTTTTACATGGTTTACTCTCCTTTCCCTAATAGGTACTGATTTCTGAAATATAGATATATATCTAGAGAGTCTTATTTATTTACTTCTGAAATGCGGTCTATGTTTGCATTTAATTAATTTTAATGAAACAGTGATTAATTTGTACGTACGTGTCGTAGTATTCGGGTGCCTACTTACTATCTTTGTAAATTTAGTTAATTACATATTTAAAGACATGTAACATTTATTTGCATTAAAATCCAGCATCTCCGGATGTCCAAAATCATTTATTAAACTGGTATAGAGATCGGCTGTGAATTCACAGGATTCGCTATACGATGCCTTTTGAAATACAATGAAATGTTTGGCTGTAGAGATATTTTTACTAGGTACTTAAGATCTAGTTTATGTTAATAATATTATGTAATATAATACCAGTCTTCACCCGCGGCTTCGTTCACTTTATCTGGATAAAAAATATTATAAATCCTGTCCTGGCCATATTCTAACCATGTACTGTGTTCATCCAAACTAACGCACTTATTATATTAGTTATTTTGATTGTCACATAAAGAGTTTTAATTGGAAAAGACAATAATATCAAATGTTATAGATTTGGAAATTCTTAAGGTATTTGACCTGGAAGTAGACCATTTAGATAGTATAGTGAAAACTCGAACACGGTTTGAACTGCATTCATAATTTGCACAATTACGAATCGTGTATAGACAATATTCATACCTGCGCGAGGTAGACCTTGACATGTTTAGTCAATTGGTCGTTTGTAGTATTCTATTGTGTCCGTATGTGTTCCATAAACACGTGACATTTGTAACATTACGATACGTTATGAGAGTACAATGTTTATATAACATTATCACAATCCAGAACAATGTATGAAGATGCGTCTGCGCAGACGTCAAATACAACCAGAGTACGGTAGCTTGATAAAAGAAAAACTTTTATTGTACCACTACGGCATAATATTTTTAAGAGCAGGGCACTTTTTACATCGGTTTTATTCGTAAATTTTGGATGTATAAAAATTAAATTTCGTTAAAAATACGGTATGTTTTATATCCATCCATCTAAAAATATCTCGAAACTTTGGTCGAAATGTGATTTAATCTGATTTTATTTCAGTTGTATAATATGGCATTGAAAATATACTAAAGTAATTTGTCGTTCAATTAACGGCGGACACTTTATCATTTATCAATTTTGTAAAAAAATAATATATTCTCTGCAAACGTGTTTCATATATTCATTTGTAAAAGCGAGACGCAGCGCAATGGGATAGCCGGACCGAAAATTACAACACTACTGTCTCCGCTGTTAGTGTTTCCTACTTCTTACATGATAAAATAAAATTTATTTATATATAATTAATTAATTATACTCCTTGGTAAGAATCATCTAGTCTAAACCACTAAGATATTCTTTGAGCTAATACTGTCCTTTGCGTATACATTACAGCTCGGTGTTGTACAAAACAATAATATTGTAACGTTAATACCATGGAAATGTATAATAGGGCCCATAATAATTTAGTCGGACAATGGCAACCCGTGCAAAGCAGACCACGACCGAAACCGGTTTTGAAGTCTAGTCTCGCTGCAACCGAGCTCTCGTATTCTATGTAGCCTACTATCATAGAGTAGTGAATCTGTTAATCGTGGTTTTCGTAAGCTGAATAATAATAAATTATTAGATTCAAATTATTTAGTTAGTGCTTGATACGAACCGTAATTGGGAATTGCTGCATCTCATACTGAGATGGAGTCCATTTTTGACATCATATTGCAGTCGCTCCATTTCAAAATCTCTCTATTCTCTGTATTGTGTTGTAACTTACTTCTCATTATTATTGTCGTCTTATCTACATTATTGAGTGATGTCGAATAAATATATGTCTAGATCTAAAAACGCTACCCTTCTTCTGTTGCAATTGGGTAAAAATAGGTTATCACTTTCGGTTTCTGAATACTGCGCTATTTTAGTAACCCTGTACATTTTAAGGATAGTTAGAATTTTTTGTAAAATTCAGTTGGAAATCTCACGTATATGTATATGGTAGAATATGGACCATGGTATAATAATAATAGGTATAAACAAGACTGTATACTACACATATACTTATATTTTTACAAAATAAAATTGTCACAGATTTTATGACAATTATGAATTAGAGCAGGCGTCAGTTTTTTACATTAAGATCTGGCTCTCGGGTCAAGTAGACAAGTAGACTCAGGTCAACTTAAAAAGATCAGACATTGTTTTGGATGAATCTTCTGATTGTGAATGTGGAAGAGTGCAATCTATGGGAATGCAAAAATTATCCTTGACACCTGTATTCAGAAGAACGTCCGGTGTTCTACGGCGATCTGGTTTTAAGCCTTCACAACTTCTCCTACTCTCCACAAGTCTACTTTTAAAGCTTTTATGTATTATTTTAGATTTTAAACATCTTATCGCTTTTGTGCAATTGTCTGTTATTTTTATGTGGCTGTGCGATTTTATGGCTTATTTTTGCATGATATTACCTTGTTGTTATAAAGATGGACTTCCACTCAGAAAATCTCGATATATTCTAATAGCAACCTTAATTGATATAACAATATTTACAGATTTAGTTTAAAATTTCAAACTTGCCCTTTTCAAACTGAATTTAAAAGGCAAATATCTCTCTGGACATGTTATTACTCTAGAGCCAACTTTCACGTACATTTCAAGTAAAGTGTATGAATCAGATAAATAGTAAAGTACCTAATAATCCATAGCAAATTATCTTCTCAATTTCAACAGCAGCTTGTAAATGCGAAGCGAGTTTATTTAGGTACTGATTTATTTTGTTTTGTTGCGATTTTTTTTACTCGGCCTGTGCTTTGCGAAACCTAAATTATTTTCACAATGACCCGTCAAATCAGCATGTCTGTCTAGCGTCTAACTTTTATCTTGTGTAACTTGACTTATTTTAAGATTTTAACCGTCACTTTGGTCGAGTGGCTAGTTACGACGTTGAGCTTAGAGCTTGGAGTTAGAGAATATTTATAACTCTTTTTTTGTGAGTACGAAGACTGAAGCTGGCATTAACAGAAAAGTGGAGACGTTGCTGTCTCATAAATGACAGCAGTGGTATGGATGTTGGGATGCCATCAGCACTTATACATATGTTCGTTCCTGCTCTTACATATATTTGTATAATCAAAAAAAGATAGGTAGGAAGTAGAAGCATTTGGTAGGTGAATTAAAGATACTGTTTTAGATCTAACTGATTCGATTTAAAAAACAATATTATATAAGCTAAACTATTACTATATTCTTGGACCTGTCAAATGCTTTTGATACTGTCGCTGTCTCCATTTTGTTTTTTAAATTACAGAACATCGGCATAGGAAGACTAGTTCTTGATATCTTTTAAAGTTACCTTACTCACCGATCCAAAGTTAGAAGGTTTTGTTAGCCGTGACGTTCCCTCGCTCCCTCACTCATTGGGAACCACAGGGTAGTGTTTTAGGTCCTACTTTGTTCCCTTGTTATATAAATGATCTCTGCATATTCCCTACAACATACTGCATAATAATAATCTACGCAGATGACACAATTTCACTAGTAGTGAAACCTGGGACGAGTTATGCCTTGCTAACTATGACGGAATGACTCAAATGTTTTAACTATAAATCTAGACAAAACTATTTTTTTCCCAAATTCCACTACTGTACTACTGCAACGTCTTCATTCATATTTCTATTTTTAGTTCTGATATTTATACCCGTCATTGTGTCCAAATCAAACGTATGTCTAGCATAAAATATCTTAGATTCATGATCGACCACAATACCTTGAAGAATGTTGTCCATTGAAGCAACCATTTCCAGAGCTAAACATACGTCTTTAACAATCTCAGAGCAGATTGTGATTTCTCCCTAAAAATCATTCTAAAAACTATACACTTAACATTTGCACAATCATTAGTATCTTGTTGCTGCTTGGGGTGGTTCTTGTAAGACACTGTTACTAAGGTTGAAGAGAGCTCATGAAGCTGTATTAAAGGCCATGACTTTAAAAGGATTTGTATTGTCACTGCAAAATTTTAACAGCTTGACAATTATTTATTCTTTTTGTCACCATGCAAAACATTCGAAAAAAAAATAAGCGCAAACTTGACAAGAGTATAAAAATTTGTAGAATTGCTGTTGTTAGGCGTAATTACTTTTATAGTAAATTCTCTCAAGACAATCACTGTGCAGGTAAAAATGATAAGGTATCTGTTAAACAAAATATTAGCATAAGTATTAATGTGCTTTCCCAGGCTTTTACAAGACTAAGTTACTATGATATCCGACTACAGACAGTAATCCTTGAAACGTATTGCGGATTGTGTAAAGTATGAGTAATACTGTCCAACATTCCAAGGTCTGTGTGAGTCAGTACATACCTAACCTACCTACCACTAATTTTCCCAACTAGGCCAGCTGCCCACTTTAAATCTCTTTGGCCGCCTGTCAATTCATCTCAACTCTCCGAATTCGTCAAGTCAGATACTGATGAAATTCGTGATTCGTCAAGTTTGTGTTTTGCTTTATTTTATTACCAGAATTATTCAATTCAAACCGGTTTGTCCAATAAAGTCGCGGTCTAGTTGCTGCGAGATCATAACTTAAGTCCTAACTCATAAGATATGTACCTACGCTAAGGTGAAAAGTATGATGGCTGCTTGCAACGGTTGCGGGTTCGGGCCCCGGCTGTGTTTTTGTGTTACAAACCAGACACTTATTCCCGAGTAAAGAATATTTATATAATATAAATATTTATGTAGGTTTATCCGTTACCTAGTATCTATACATAAGGGTGCTTAGCTTAGGACTAGATTTGGGTTTGTGTCCCAAATTTTCTTTTATTTTGGGAATGATGCTAAACCAAGAAATTAGCTCACAGCGGAATTGAGCGGACAAAAGGTTAGCAGAAAATTTGTCCTGGGTACGCATACTGGCTGCGTGACCGGCAGCCGGAGTACGTTCTTGGGAGCGCGTATGGAATTTATTTTTATTCTGCCCATGATTTATAACATTTTTCATAGTTAATATTCACCAGGTCAACGTTGGATAGTGCATGGGGATTCTAAGAAGTTGTTAATGTAAAACGCGAATATGAAATGCGCGCGCGCCGGTCAGCGCGGGGTCAACGACCTGAGGCCGCTCGACAACCTTTGTAGTCACAACGGGTTGTTACTTGGTGCGCGTGTCCATTCGCCGTGAAATACGAGATATTTTTCAAGTGTATCTGTTTCGTGTTATTGCTACATTCAGAGTTTATTATTATGTATAAGTTCACTGCGGGACAAAGCCCTGTCCCAAGTTACGATTTACTTCTCGAAAGTTTGACCTAATCGTTCTTGGGGCAGACGGGTCATTCGCTGGACGGGACGGATAACCCAGCTTCGTATTAAAAGGTAAAAGAACTCGTTGCTGGCGTCAGGGTTCGCCAAATAATGCAATATTTGGGGTTTATAAATTTAGGGCAAGATTAGACGCTTAGGCTTCATATTGAGGTACATCGTCACATTATCATAAGAACAAGGGGTTTTGACTTAATCAATAAACACAAAGTACTAACACACATTCATCACATGCAAATAACCGTATACCGATGTATGGTATACAAAATGCGGTGTACTTATAGGTTAGGCAGGCACAAACTGACTTTGTTATAAGAGTGATGATGGTATTGTAACATAAATTAAACAAATAAATCAATTTCAATAAAATAAATAATAGTTAAAATAAATTTCCAACTCACCCGGCTGATATATTTAGTGGTCTGCCTACAAAAATGCAAGGGTACAATGCCTACAAAAAAATATAAAAATGACCATTTTCTGTACCAACTTTCAACTCCTATTTCACCCACTTTGGGTAGATATTCCGAAAACCCTAAAATACGTCTCATTTAATATCTAACTAAAGTCCAAATCGCAAATTATACGTCTCTAACTTCTATACAAACCTGTTGCAAAAAAAAAATCATATCAAAATGAATAATCTGAAATAATTAGTCCTGTAGATTAGTCCCATTATTTCAAGAGGAACAAAACGATGTCACCACCTAACGTAGTTTTAGGGAAATCCGCAAAAATTCTTTCTCATACGAAATTCCGGACTCTTATACTGTCGCATGCTATTTATAATTGAATAATAAACAAAAATAACAAAAAAAATATTGTTTATTTGCTTAGCGTGTAGGTATTTTTGAAATTGTAGAAATATATTTTTTTACGATTTTTACTTATAGATAGTTTAATTTGTAGTTTTTTGTGTGTAGACTAGATCACTGACATTTGAATCAATATAAATTTTGTAGTAATGTGAGAATTTCAAATTTTTACTCTTTCCATGGTTGTGAATACCAAAATGACTATTGATTATTTCTCTATCCCTTTTCACCTAGTGAAGCTGTTTGCCAATGTTTCTGTAATACTTAGGTCAACAATTCTTTCAACGCGATTAGAGTCCCGAGAAAATCTAATTCGTTTTTCAATGCCATGTACTAATTGAGGCCTACCACATGTCCGCTAAATACGACATAATCCCGACATTTATTCGACATGTACACCCACAACGCAGCCGTAATGTACTAAAGAATACCAGAAACACATGTACTAAACAATACCAGAAATACATACAAGAATACCACAGAATACCAGCGTCGTGGTTACTCCAACCCGACACATGCTGAGTGGAGACCTTTTTGGATTTAGGTATTGTAAACTTACGTATGTATGCATCTTTATAACAGAAATTCAAATAAATACTTTCTTTCATTCTACTTTCTTTCTAAAGGTGTAGGGATAGAAATTGTACGAAGAAAGCAATTCACGATTTTCATTTCGTATCACGATCAACTTGGCCTTTACCATAATTCTACATTCATCCAATTTTTCTTATCTTCTTTGTTTTTTCGTCGTTCCTCAGCGCGCTGCTCTGAAACCATTGTTTGCTTGTTTGTATACGCATTATGAGTGTAAATATTTTGATACGCGGATTTTATTAGTCTCGGAATTGCATTAGACCATGACGAAGATTACGTCGCCCTAATCACGAAAGTCTTTTGTACTAAATTGAAAAAAAAGTATATTTTTATAGCAGTCATTTTTTATATCAAGGAAAGACTGTGAGCAAAATCCTCACATGCAGCTCCACCACGTAATTAGACAAATAGTAATGAAACCGCGAAATACGACGTAATAATAGAACTGTACAAATTGATACAGCGATCTGAAATCATGTACGTTTTCATTGCATTCGCTAAAAAGAACGAATGGAAAGAAAAGCATGTTTCTTGAATGCATTGACGATTATGTATGAGGGAGTTTTCGCGGTCACGCTATTGTTGCTAGTTATCCTAATAAATATATACATTTAATTTTGTTATAAAACTGTCATCATATTGAAAGAGGCGAGAAACTGAAAGCAGCAAAAGAAATCGTATTCTATAGAGGTGTAACGAGATCACATAAGCGATATGAAGGTCTGCTTGTGTGACATGATCAAAATTTTGTTAAACAAGCAAACGCTTTATTGTACAAAAAGGCAACACATATTTATACGCCCATTACTCCGCTTGCCGCACAGGGCACCTCTTTCAGTGGGACGAAGGCTTTACCAGTCTTCGAATCTGACGATCCCTTTTTATACTCGAGGATTGGACAGACTCCAACAATACTTGTAGTCAATGATACATGTAATTTAAAAATAAATAATATTTTATTGTGTTATATTAAGGCTAAAACTAAAGGGAACCTCTGGATCCGCCGCTGTCTCAGGCATAAGGTCATCATTTTCACCGTCGGGTATCCACAACGCGCATTTTGTACATAAATAAATCATAGATCGAGGCTGACCTGGGACCACTATTAATGCATGCACGATTTGTTTAGATTGCTTCCATTTCGTGCCTACTCATTATCGTTCGTCATCTACAACAGACGTAACTGTCAAATGACATAATATTAAACAAAACTCGTTGGAAAACCTCTCAATGGAAACAGTCTTCTCGCGATGTCACGGTCATATGCTATACGAACTTTTATATTTCGTGCTTCTAAATATAGGTACTTACAAGTAGTTTTACTACGTTTGCATTTATCGAATAAACTAACGTATCATGTTTTGTTTGTAACCAATAACATTTAATGGCTACTATTACTCCATAGGAATACAAGCCTCTTTATTAAATGGGAGCTAGGTTTAAAGGATTACAGAATTCAAATTTATAATAATTATACTGTTATTAGAATTTAGTGAAGAAATCCAATCTTGCTTTATTATAGGTACCTATTGCTAGCAAAACTTTTGATAGACAGGTAATGGAAAGACATTTTCACTGTTTCCTTTGTTAAGTAGGTATATAAGTCTTCGTTCTTTGAACAACACACGTAGATGGATGTGCGCGGATTATGTTCCTTATTCCGAATTCCCTTCAAAATAATCGTGGGAGATTGTTCGGAATTTAACGACAAACACATTTAATACAAATTTCTGAATTGTAATATTGTGGCAGAAGATTACTACCTAATTCGGTCGTCCTTTTCGTAACGAATTAATAATAGGCGCATGTCGCGCCCCTTGCGGCGCGTCAGGGAAGCCTGCAGGAAGTGGCCCGCGACCGTGACGAGCGAGCGAGTTGCTCATTTTGATGGTGTAGCCTCTCTGTTTTCGGTTGTTGTTTCTTTGGTGCCTTTGTTCTTTTCTAGAGTTCCGTAAGCACGAATGAAGATTAAATTGGCGATTTTAAAATAAACATTCTCAAATTATAGTATCAATAGTTTGTTATACCGTTTTGGTAAATCATGTTGATTGGTGCGTAACATTTTACGTTTCAAACTACGCTCATTTCAATTAAAATTGGACACAACTAACTATGCCATAAGCCTACTTTAACGATGATATTTTTATTTTTGATACCTCGTCTCGTCTACATGTTTTCACACTTATTCATGCACATAATGATGGCGTATATCGAAAGGAAACCCATAAAGAAATGACATATTTATTTTCGTATTTTTGTTGCGAATATATAAAATAACGGACAGGACAAATATTTAAATATTATGATTCAATTGCAAACACTTTTGGTATCTGAAGTATTTGGCGCGATAATATTGTTCTTAAAAACGTGGCCGTACGTGCTCAGCGGTATGAATACGGAACCATTCGTCACCGATAGCCTTGCACTTGACCGATTTTTTGTTCTGTATTTCTCCAATCTTCGCGGTAGTTCTTATAGCTAGTAACGAGGTTTAAAAAATATCCTCGTCTACCTTCGAGTTTTTCTTACTTATATTGAGTTGAGCTCACTTATTATCTAACGGATAAACGACGGGTTATGGAACTGTTTTTGGAATTAATGATAGTTGGATAAAGCGCAACATCTTCATAGAGCTTTCATATAAATTTTCTACCTTGCTTAGATTTCGGGGCTGAATACGTGATTTGGAGTCTTTGGTTTGATTGGTTTTCTTCTATTTTTCTAGTTTTTTTTTTGGTGTATAATAAATAAATATTTCGGACACTTACACCAATTATCTAGTCCCAAAATAAGCACATCTTGTGGTATGGATACTATATAAGTAGTTTAGTTTGTTTAACTAGTAAATAATTTTATTTAATGTGTCTTCTGTTGTAAATAAATAAATTATCACCAATTTCCGCAATTTGAAAATGATAAGAAAATAATAAGTAACGTTTGTAATTTTAAAATAATTCAGAATTTATATATAGAAAAATTTATTCTTTTATTTTTCTCATTATTTGTTCTTTTTTCAATAATTTTAAAGATACAGTAAAATGGAAACTCATTAAGAAAGCATATTATAAATAAATTATCAGGCTTTTGTAAAGTAATCCATGATTCTTTTATATAATATGTGGTTCCGGCATTCAAATAAAGAAAACTAACCCGTTTCTTTGTTTTAATTACGTACGAAAATACACCAAAACGTCGTCAAGTAAAATTGACATGAATAATTTTTTTTATGCGCAACGGGTGGCTTCAGCTCTGTCACACCTTTTGTTAAGTGAAGATGAGCTGATGGTGGAAGCAGTGGCGTACACAGCGTTTAGTCACAGGGTAGGCAGAATGATAAAATTTGCTATTACCCAAATAAAAAAAAATACAACAACAAAATAATAGCAATGCTCACAACTATTTAGAATATTTCTGTTTACATTAGTAGGAATCAGCTGTCTGGACAATGCATTTAGAGGAAAGTTTACAATTGTCTAGGTAAGTCTAAGTGCACGCCACTGGGTGGAAGGGGCCTCATCCAGAACCCTCACCTCAAACAGCTGAACACAACAATCCATAACGACTTCAACATTGCTCTGCCACCAATTAGCATTGATGATGGTCTAGAGATGATCAGGCGGACATTTAAGAATGCCACTCTTACACACACACCACAAGAAGTACGTACCCTTAAATCTTTAACTAAGAGTACTAAACATATACCCTGCTGGAATTCAAACACGCGACCTCCTTGTATACCTTATGTTGTATTAGCAGCGGCAGCAGTTGAATTAATTTCAATTTGAAATAAATAAAAAACTAAGCGAATAGACTACGTCACAACCCTCGAATGCAGGCTTTTAATGAGTTCATAGGTAAATCTTTTCACACCATTAGCGCTTGATTAAATTGTGGATATTAAGACGCTCCCGACAGAAATTTATTTAGAAATTAATTTAATTTAACCCGTTTCAAAAGTTTTCCCGGGTTTTGGGTGGATTTGGAGAACACGGCTGTTGTCATAGGATAGATTAAGAAAGTAAAGTGGTTAAAGGAAAAAATTCCGAATTTTTGTGTTATTTTGGGTTCATACCAATTTTTAACGGAAAGTGATTCTGTAATCACTTTGTTATCCGTCTCTTTGTCATTGTATCATGATTCCTTTTCTCAGAATTAGCTGGATAGATCCATTTGAAATTATGTCGAATACTAAGGTCGGCGGTCTCATACTGCTGTAAAAAATGTTCATGTCTGTCAAAGCGCATTTTCATGCCATTCTCATCCAATAATAGGGAACTTTCCGCTGCCCTACAATCTTGAAATCTAGCACTATATGAAGATTTTTTTATATCTATATTTATTTAGGGATTTTTGTCCACCAGGACATGGCAATCTCATCGTAGTTTAACCTATGTAAACATACATAAAGTTAACTAATTCTTATTAATTAGTCAGTAAGGGAGTCACTGGTGAGAAGCCTTCACCAACTGACACAGTCAAAACTACATCCGAAGTCGGATCAGTGAGAGAATATTGAATTAAGCCTAATTTGTATCTTCTCATCAGTCTCCCTTTAAAAAGAAGTTCAAAAAGAGGTGACATTAATGAAAGAACACTAACGAAAGAGATATACGATGCGAATGTGGATGGTATAGTGTTGGTAGGGGAAGACCACGGCGAACGTACCATGAACAAATCGGGGACGTTTTAAAGAAAGGCCAAGTCAAGAGTACCCTAAACCGACGAGCATGTATGAACAACCTTATGAGAGTGAATGAAGCAAAGAGATGTGTCAGGATCGTAGCAAGTGGAACTGCCTACCCCTACGGGAAACAAACTTGACTTTATGTATGTCAAAAGAGCCTTCAGCGGTTTGTCAATAGCGTTGTTATGTCGGTACAGAACACACAGGGCACGTGCTCTACTCGCACGTGACCGTTTTTTTGTTATTGAGTTTGCGTCAACGCTTCATTGTGTATAAACGAAATTTTGTCCAAAAGTAATTATTTCGTCGTCACCACGTCAAAGGGAAACCATAAGTTATTCGAATTAAGAAAAGAATGGCTAATAATTTGGTGAAAAAAATTCCTAAATTAGCTCAATGCAGAATGATTAGTATAAAGAAGTTCCGTTATAAACCCATTATATATAGTTATCATGATTAACATGATAATTATGATAATCGGTTATCCAGTATCCATCACAGTCAATAGTTTGGGAATGGATAAAATTAAGGGCAATGCTCGGCGTTACACATGATCGAATCAGGAATTAAAAAATCCGTAGACGAACGAAACCACCGACATAGCCCAGCGTATTAGCAAATGGAAGTGGGCAGGGCACATAGCTCGAAGAAGTGATGATGGCCGGTGGAGCATTAAAGTTCCATGGAGACCATGCACTGTCAAGAGCAACGTAGGACATCCATTCACAAGGTCTCGATGATGAAGGTCGCGGATTGCAGGCCGCTTCCAACGGTTCGTTCTGGAAATCTATGGGGGAGGAGCTGTGGACGTCCTGTGGCTGTTATGATAATGAGATTAAATTGATGAAGTGTCCAAATTATTCCATTTATCCTCTAAGAAAAATTAGGGAGTCGAGCTTCACTTTACTATCTCTCCCCCATAGGGTTAGCCGCTTTGGCTTTTTGCGTCACATTACCTACAGTCCCATTTGCTGGGGGGGATCCCACCTCCGCTCTCTTCCCAATGTAACTCCTGTAAGCCAGGATCAACAGTAGTACTCTGCACGGCGCCTACTGAACGTTAGTCTGGGGTCCAAGGTAGCAATAGAGTCACGTAGGGCACCGACTACCTTCAGTAGGCGCCGTGCAGAGTACCACTGTTGATCCTGGCTTACAGGAGTTATAGTGGTGGTGGGCACCGCACCGCACACTATGAAACAGCATATCACTTTTATTATCCAACTATACGTCGAAGTTAAAAGGATTCTTTTTATTGTGTATGTGTAGTTATGTTACCTAAGAGACTTAGTTGATTTAGACAAGTGAGGTGTCATTAGATTCGTACTGTTCCCCGGTAGTGTCATAATTTACGTCCTCACGATAAATGCAGTGTGCCGCACATTAGCAACAATTTCGTAGCATTAGACATTAAATAATTCCTTTCAGAATCTAATGATAGGTCTCGATGAAATATTCAAAAGCATGTAGGTAGTATGTATTTATAATAAACTATTTAAATAAGAATAGTAAAAAAAATAAATATTGAATTTGACAAAAGGGGATACATAAATCAACGTTTATGTGCTACTACATCCTACATAATGAGAGGCATTATCTGTGGTTCCCACACTAGGCAGAGCCCATGACGCAGAAGGCACTAAAGCTTTTTGTAAAGATTTAGTCCGGAGATATTCGAGTCTACTGATTGGTAGGCTAACGTGACCTACGTTAGCCTACGAATCAATAGGCACGAATTAATATTACCTATGAAGGAAGCCTCCTGGATTTAGACTCAATCTTAATTTATATGTTTATTAAAATGACCGATATGTTTATTCCTACAACAAAGGAAAACCTTATTGTTTGTTACAACACTAGCTATTCACAGCTGAGTAAGACGCGTTTAACCCTAAAATAACATCAAGTATTTGCGAGTCACCATTATTCATTCACCTCGAGGTGCGTTCAAGGAGCCAATTTTAACCCCAACGATATTTTAAGCAAACTGATCCATTTGAATCACGTTGTTAAAACCGTCTGAATTACTCATTTCCACTTGCCTTCTCTGTACAAGTACGGTTTATATTCAAATGTCAGGGGTGTCGCAAAGCACTTTTGGGAATCATCTCAGCCCGTAAACAGCCCACTGCAGGGATATAGGCCTTCCCTCGTATAATGAGGGAGTATGGGCCATAGTCCACCATGCTGGCCCAATACGGGTTGGGGACTTCACATGCCTTAGAATTTTTATTTCTCAGTCATGCAGGTTTCCTCGCGATGTTTACTTCACCGTTTAAGATCAGTCTGTAACAGCACATAAGTAATTAAATTAAATTTAAAAACTCATTGATACATGGCCTGCCTGGGAATCGAACCCGAAAAATTGGGAGACCGCGAGACTGAGCCACCGACGCTCAGTGGTTAAGACGAAGTTGTTAATAAGAGGTTAAGGTTAAGTGGTTATTTGGGAACGTGTGTTTGAAATATGCACTGTATTATAAGCTTCTTAAGTTATTTAAGAATGTAATAGTGATTTTTATGACTATAATTAAAATATTTATGAAATTGTTACTCGCGACTTCGTTCGCATAGAATTCATCACTGTATCACTCCAAAGCAATTCCACTAATAATACCTATCGTACAGAACCAATCCGGGATAAAAAGTAACTACTAAATTTCATCCAAATCTGTTCTGCCGTTTAGGTGTGACGAGGTAATAAACCTACATACAAGATGACCAATGGAATACGACGAAAAAGGCATCAATCGACCAAAATACCTGACCGCTTATTTTGTAATTTGCGAACGCCATGTTGGATTTTTTACTATAAAATGTATCTTTGACACTCCGGTTACCAATACGAATCTAACGACACCATGCACTTCGAAATCGGTCAAGTCGTTTAGGTTACAGGATGCGCCAAAGGAACGGACATACATAGACACTCGAAAAACATTACCCTCTTCCTTGGGCAGTCCGGTAAAAATAGATGTGTCAGATATTTGAAGTCTATTTTTTTTAAATTTATTCATACGAAATCAACAGCATAATCACAGAATTAATATAGTACCATAATCACAAAATATTTATACAGTACCTACAAATATTACTAATTTGAAGCCAATTACAGATTATTATTTCGTTTAATTACGTAAGTTTAATTTAGGAGGACGGAAAGCCTTGAAAATATTAGTTTTCAGGGTAATATAAATTATCAATGAACAAAGTGTCACTTGATATTTACTCAAAATTCCGAGTTTAGTCATTTGTAAATAGAAATTTTAAAGTCACAAATTATAAATATATGAGCAGTTAGATGACAATATTGAAACAAATCAATGTCTATGTCGTGGCATGGTAGCGCCAAAATGGCTGATCCGATTTGAAAACGATTTGTTTATTTCCGAAAGCAATATTTCTTCGCTCTTATATTTGATGGAAATCTGTTACGACGCGGCGGTTCAAATATATTTTTCTCAATCATGCTTGGAAATTTCGAAATACAAGAGAACAGCGGCCGTCAAAGTTGTATAGACATCCTTATCTGATGTGTTTAGCGCCCGCATAAATTACTTATTATTATATGTGCCGCGTAATTTAAAAATGGAACTATTCTTTTTACTTCGAAACATGGCAACTTATCGAAGATTTTATTTAAATTTCGAATTCTTTGCTAATAAAAAGCTGTTTTATAAAAAAAAAAACAATTGAATATTTTGGCGCTTGAAAAATTATTGTTCGTCATTGATTTTGTTTGGAATTTAATAATTGTGTAGATTATTTGACAAAATGAGTATACAAGCGAAGAAAGTACTACCTACTACTTATTTTTAATTTCTGCGCATTATTTGATAAAGGACTATACAAGTTATATTGCAGTAATTTACTTAGCTTTACTTTAAAAGGAATGGAAAAAACCCGTCGCTTGCCGTGGGTGTCGAAGTAAATCGAAGGTGACTTTCCATCAAAAAACATATATAGATTAACCCCTGACACGTGTGCACTTCTGTATATTCTGTAAAGGTGAACTGTAGATGTTGTTTCAAGCATTAAACTTGTCATGTTTAGAAATGTCGCCTGTCTCTCAGTTTTTTACAGGATACATTTCGGAGAGTGTGCGTTGGAATTACATAATCTTATTCCACCGTCACCCTTCCATCTTCGGACCACTAGGCGTGGGGAGGGACTCCACCCATATATAGTTAATATACCGAACATTCGCACTAAGAAGTTCGATTCCTCATTCATCATCCGAACCGCCAAGGCATGGAACTCCCTTCCGGCGTCAGTCTTTCCTGAATTCTACAACCTTGGGATCTTCAAGAGCAGAGTGAATAGGCATTTACTGAGATCGCGTGCTTCATCTCCGACCACATCGTCACTTTCCATCAGGTGAGATTGTGGTCAAACGCGAATCCAGTCAATCATTTGGGATATCTCTGACCACCGTATTTGGGACCAAGGTTGTGACAATTTAGAGTTACTGTTTACATTAGTGACAGTGAGTCTACGTTCTACCTCGATATGAGACCGGCGGCTGTGACCTAGCCAATTAGGAAGCTCGATAACTGAGATAGGGAGTAGTTTGGCCGTTTGACCGTGCAGTAAGTAGGTGACACATATTTTTGCTGCTTTTTTACTTTGTGAACATATTGCTGGTAATATTCCACTGCTTGTCACAGGCTTGCTCCAAAATGCGCCTCAGAATTCACGCTACGTTTGCCTATCTATATTTTATCTGCTCATTGCCATTTCTTCTTCACTTTCAAAGCTTGACTATCATAAATGTCCATCTGGCCAGCTAACACCATCCTATATAAATCTGCGCCACGCAGCAGTATTGATGGCATTGTTGTAATCTAGATGTTTGAGATAAGATAGTCAGGCCTCATATAAGTTTGGCGTTGGGGTGTGTACCACCTTGGACCTCATCTTTACGTAACATCAGGTGTGATTGTGATTGAATTAAATGTTTTTACGTTGTAAATGAAGCTTACAAACCACGATCATCTATTTGAAATCATTGTTATTTATATATTTTATGATTGTTACATATATTTTGAATGTATTTCATTTTTAATATGTTTGCATACCTACCAATTATATGTTCGTTAAGTCTGAAATGCAAAGCATGTGATATACCTATAAATAATGTGGTACCATATTTAATTCAAATAAATATTTCTATTCTTAAATTCCTTTTCAAAACTATCCTCATTACTTGGACCGTCACTGAACTATTTCCACAGCCACGTAACAAGCATAAGTACCAGCTTATAGTGGCTTTTCAACATATAAATTGTCACCATACGTCCATTGAAACTTGGTTATTAATGGAAACTGTCATCGTTAAAATGTTGCGTCGATATTATCAGTCTAAAAGGCATTCAAAATGTCACACAGGGTTATGTACGCTTTCCCATTGATTGTATTGTAACACTGGCGTTGAATTTGCGTTCTACAGCGTAGGATGAAACATCGTCAATTTCGACTTAGCATTTGCTTTCCAATAGCTCTCGTTAGTCTGTTTTAGTTATCATAGTTATTTTAGGCTTTGGTATCTATTATGTCACGAGTCGTCAAAAACGCTGTTCTGTGTCTAGGGTATATGTATGTACAATAAAAATAGCTTGACTAATAAAGTTAAATGAAAATTTTGAAAACCCGACAAACCAAACATAATAATATCGTCCAGGGTGTGTTAAAAAATAAATTATTGACACGGCTGGAAGGATTTTCATTAAACATGACTAAGAACTTGACTCTAGAAAAGAACACCACACTCCAATCGGGCCACGCATTATTGAGGTACATCCGGACACTGACTGGACACACGCACACACACACAACGCTGTCAAACACAACATATATTAAACCTCCTATTTACCATCATTTTTCTAATTTTTTCAGCCAAGCTGTTCACATAGGTAGGAACCTATGTGAATAACTTTGTTCATTCCTTCGAAAAGACCAAAACTGCTGAATCGATTTTGTTTTATGACATTTTGGTATAAGTACAATATGTTCGCAATTTATGCTCAATAATATAATATATAACGGCACTGCACTTACCGCAAAGTGGACGGACCTCATGTAGGTCGGGGGAACTCGCTGAATGCAGGCCGCCTCCAACCGGTCGCTCTGAAAATGTATGGAGGAGACGTATGTTCAGTAATGGATGTCCTGTGGGTACTATAAACACATTAGTGGTATGACGACAGCGCGACCTCCGAGTTTTTAATTTTTGAAATATTTTACGTTATAAAGAAAGCGGAGATAAGTTTCACTATTAAATTAGTACGGATTGTAGTGACCCTGTCGCCTCTATAAAGCGGTGTGTGTTACGTACATTCACAGAATACATAATAGTACTATGAAATGAAATGAAAATCATTTATTCATGTAGGCAATACAATATGCACTTATGACGTCATTTGTTTTTTAAACTACCACTAGCTCGGAACGCGACCACTACTGAGAAGAGCTAGCGAGAAACACAGAGGGTTTGTCTCTTTTCAATCAGTCATTTACAATCTAGAAAGGTTACAACAATTTTTATATATCCTGTAGAGGAGCCGTTTAATATATAAAATTACTATCATTAATGTAGCCTGAAAAAAATATGAGGAAATTGTATGCACTTTGAGGAGATATCGAAGCGCAACTCTGCGCCATTGGCCCTATTTTACCCTTGTATAATGTTTTTGAGTTGTAATACAATTTGGATTATCGCATTCGAAATGTTTTTGATAATATAATATTAGGTATTTACCTCTGAAATTGGAGTTCTTTTTCTTCGTTAATCATATGTACCAATTCCTGCGATTTTCAAAGCTATATCCACATTTGTTTTTTATATGGAAAATGGAATATTATTTCAAGGTTTCATATGAAATATTTTTTAATTTGTGGGCTAAATCACATAATAAAAAAAAATTGAACACCTTTTATAAAGCGGTTACTTTTAAAAATTAACGCTGCCTATATGTATACTTAACTTAATGTTATCCGATAATACACACAAAGTTTAGCGAAATTCGGATTTGCCGTTCCCAAAAATAAATCAAAAATGTTTGTATGGAGAAAACAGTCTTAATGAAATTCTTCATACAAAACGCCAATTTCATTGGTAAGGACCTAATATTAACAATTTAATATTATTATTTTTGTTTCAAACATTCTCATTCGTATTTATTATGTTTATATGTAATGCATGATCAGCATGATATAGGTATCCTCCCCCATGGAAACATGACAACGTACCACGTTTACATGAATAATTACTCGTCCGTCGTGACTTGCAGTAAGTCGTTCCAACAGGCATTAGAACTTACTATAATCATTTATGAACTTTGTTTCAATAGCCCGTGGTCTTTAGTGGCTCGTTGGCATACATTTCCAGTATTTCCGTGTAAGGAGCACGACGTCAACTGCTGAACATAGGTCTTCCCTCGTTGATTTCCAGTGCGACCTTGTGGAATGTGACTTCTGTAGCGATCTTCATTAGGTAGCTAGGCCATCTTGCCTGTTCTTATTGGTGTATGGGCTCCACTTTAAAATTACCTACTAATCCGCCTGGTTATGCCGGTGACTTTCGTTTATCTACAAATTGTTTCATTCGTGATTCCATCTCGTAGTGAAACAACGAGCACGTGAAATGTTTTTATTTTTTTTCTGTGGTGCAAAGTGATTGTGGGAGCAACAATTATTTTACCGTCGTATTATATGTATAATGATACAAATATATATATATATATATATATATATATATATATATTATGCACAACGGGTTGGTACTTGACCTCAATCACACCTGATGTTAAGTGAAGATGAGGTCGAAGGTTGAAGCGTACTGACCCGGAAACCCCAACACACACACACACACAACAAATAATACCACGGTAAAATAATTGTTGCTCCCACAATAGGGTTCACTTTCTAAATATTAATGACCAATCATTTCAACTCCGCATCGATCACTTTTGTAATCAAATTCTGTGATTCTACACCGAAAGTGTACAAACTTGAATCCAAGTAAGGATTTCCATTTCAAATTCAACGCCAACAAACAATCACTGTAACAATAAGAGGCACAAAAGAAATCTTCGCTCTCAAACATAAAGGCATAATGAAATTCATCCCCAAGTGTGTTGCAGGCTATTATTCAACCACATACAATATGTAGTGAGCCTGTTATAAATGCTTCTGGGTTGCGGTGTGAAGGAACGCCGATATGTTTCTGGAAGAGGCTGCGTGTTTTGAATTATTACGCAGGAAGTTTGAAAGTTATGGTTTTCATTGAAATCAAAAGTTATTATGAGTAAAAGAATGTCTGACATTGAATATCGTCATCATATCAGTCATAAATTTCCAAAAAACGGCAATGAGAAAGAAGAATTGAGCCGTACCATCTCTTTCCATGGGTGCCGTAAACATAGAATGGTATTTCTAAAAAATCTGCGACTGTCCAGTGAAATATAATTAGGACACTTATTATATATAGGATAATTATGTAATAGCCCCGACTTTTCCAGTAAACTTTAATTCTCACCTCGCTCACCCTGATTTGTATACAAATAATTTCACAGTTGTGTGTGCTGCCGTTGCGTCCCGTATACCTACATCTTGTCGGTTGTAATTTGCCTCAACATTTAACAAACATTTACAAAGGTTCGTTGCGTCTCCGTATACACACTATATAAGGCCGTGAAGCCTGTCGATGTACAAAACTATTTGTTTAAAATTTGAAACAGGTGTACACCTAGACAAATTATCTATGAGTTGGTTATCGAGCGAACTTCTATTGGATGTTTGCTGCACCAAAAATGTGTCTATTTAAATGTGAAAAGGGGCCAGGTTCGCTTAAAGAACACGTATGTCAGTCTTTAAATACATTGAGATGATTTAAATGAGTGCCAAGTATAGAACTTGTTTCTTTAAATTTATACTCATGATTTAGAAAAAGCAATAAGAAAAGTGTGTAGTAATGTGAGTGTAGATAATGCCTAACTAAATCTGTAACTAATTATTACTGAATCTCAAATGATTTGAGCATTTAACAGTGGCCTTATCACGAAGGTATGGCATTGCAAGTGAATTTGACCTCTGTAAACTGCTTATCACGACCTATATCAGATAACTGACATATCCCACGAAAACGTCGGTAATTCGGCAAGTTACGCGTGAAGTTCGTGGCAAAGGGTGCCTTATCGGGCTTTGAATGTAACACTTTGTAGTAATTTATGTTTTGAGTACCTTTTTAGTTCATTCACTCCACTTTATACTTTTAGAGATACCCTCAAAAGCATTTTTTGTTGCTGAAATTTGGTTATCTTTCAAATGCCGCAGCAGAAAATGTTGCGGTGCTGTCAAGTTGGGTTTATTTATAGTTTCTCTGGTTGTCGGGTGCCTTTTTTTACTAAACTATTTTTTTTTCGAAAGGTCTTTGCGGCTATGCTTTACAAATTGAGGTGGGTCATGTTACTAGACTCTAGTATCTGTGTCGTTTTACATTCAGCTAAACAATGCGAAATTGTGCTCACAAATAATTTTATAACGATTAAATACATTTGAATTCAGCTCGTTGAAAGAATTAAGGAGTCGCAGCAGTGGTGTGGCTGATGTAATCTGTAGAACTTATCCGTCTCTGTGGTAAATTGTAAGGTTTACAAAACGGAGGTCGCGAGTTCGATATCACATCGGGATTCATATTTAGTCTGTGGTTTGGTTGATGGTAGCATATGTTCACAAAAGTTCGCCTGGTACCACCATCCTTATAAGGCCCGTATTAAAGAATGTTACTCAAGCAGACATCTCCGCTTGATGACAGTTAAAACGGGAAAGCTTTAAGTAACTTGTATATTGGCATATATGGCATGGCATATACAATCTACGTCGATATGACTCTCTTCGGGACAGGTTCAAAGAAATTAATATTTTAACATTTCCTTCACAATTTATTTATGAGAATATTTTGGGGAGATCCGTCTGTACGTACGAAAAAATATTTCTGCATTCCCAAAAAATTGTGATAAGCATAACTTAAATTTGAGATATAAGGACAACTTAGCCACCCCTATGTTCAGACTGAGTAAAGTTAATACATCATTTATGGGACACTGTATACGCTTTTATAACCATATACCTGAGAAAATCTAAATGAAAAACAATTTAAAAACCATGTCAAAACAACATTAACAAAAAAAGGTTATTACAAAATTAGTGACTACCTGAATGACAAAAACGCTTGGTATACTTTGCCCAGCTCCCAAAAATTATAAAATTGTATTAGTTGTATACTTTTATATATATATATAAAAAAAGAAAAAAAGAAAATGGTCCTGTGGGTTTCTTGCGCCGCTTCTTTTCCCATAGATGATTTCCCTTTCCGAAGCGGTGGTAGCTTGGACATACTGACTGACCGAAAAATGCTTAGCCCTATTTTTATTTCCAATAGATTTAAATTGACATTCAACAAATGATATCATGTATCTTACGTTGAAATAAATGCTTCAAGTTAAGTTTTGAAGTTTGCATCTCTTTCTAACTATTCTGAACTAACATTCTGAAATACAAGCCTTAGGCGTCACAATGTTGATTTTTGTGACTATTTAGGCAATTACACTGTTTCGGTTTCTTAACACTACAAACACATAGGCATATATGGAATAGAGAACATAAATGCAGCAATTTGTATGAAACCATGTCTCAGTTTCCGTACTAATTATGCATCCCAGGTTCCGTATCTTCTCGAGATCAATTTAGTAATGAAATTGCATCCCGGACACGTCGTACTAAGCCAATTCAAAGGATCCGTCCCCACCCCGCTACCAGTCGGACTCGTCCCGCTCCAGTATGCCCGTGAGCCTTTACAGTGGGAATGAATGTTGCAGCATACGAGCCGGCGCTTTATGCCAATTAAGGGCACGAAAGGGACACGCAAATTGCTAGCGTTATCTAGTCCAATGTACGTCTGGGCCACAGACGTATAAATACCGTGGTAGCCCGATGTAGTGTATTGATAACCTTGCCCTATTTTGGTGTTTCACCGTAGCGTAATGGTTTACTGCAATATAAACGCATAACGCTTAGTCAGCGCCATATTACCCATATTATATATACGCTTGTAAATAATTAAAGGGCCTTGTTCGTGCAACATCACAATAGACAACGAGTCTTATTTACGGAACCCCCCCGTCCTTCGACTAACCACCATCTTTAACACCACATGGCGACCCTGCCACGTTCCTGCCTGGAAGAAGAAATGAAGCTACCCTAGCCAGTTTCCTGGAGAAAAGAATAACGAAGCTAACATTATGGAAGAAGGAAGCTACACTATTCAAGAAAGAAGAGACAAATTATAGAAGAATAAAGTTAGAAGAAAGAAAATTATTCCAGGTAGAAGACTACGGCAATTTAAATCTTCTGCCACCGGCAGGAACGAGTGGAGGATGAGGAAGAAAGCTGAAAAATCAGCGTTGGGGTTCCGCGCACGGACAAGCCGCGGACAAGAGCGAAGACCATCATGGAGCGTTCCGGCTAAGCAGTTAGAGTCCGGTGTCCAGGTTTATCCCGGCCCACTTGAAGAGACCCCACCCAGCACACAGCACGTGTTCGCCGTGCTGGCAGCCGCTCCACACCATACCATTTCCATAGTGGTAGCGAAACGTCTTAGAAATGGTTTCTAATTATGTACCGTATCAGATTACGAATTTGTAATTTCTTATCTATACTACATCTTAAGTATTTTGTTTGGAAAAAAAACAATATTGACACCAATATAAAATGTCTCGATAGTGGCATAGGCTTCAAGGGGTTGCGGATCGGCTTTTGTATAAGCATATTAATTCCCTCAGCCACTTTTTTTAAGTCTGTGGTCTGTGCTCACGAAGTATCGTATTACTTGAAAGTGACACCAGTTTCGTCACTATGCTGAGCACGTTAGCGTACGTCAGCGATTACAGATAACCACCGTTCAACTAGATTTGTGGCCCGAATCCGACTCAACCCCACGTGCGGGCTTTTTAACTTTATGCGGCAATCTGTTTGATGTTTGATTGGGTTCTCTCCGTAGAGTAATCAGTCACTAGGCGAAGTTGATTTATTCATTTCATGTGGTGATATGCCGAGACAGGGATTTTTTGTACTCGAGCAAAATGGTACTCCATTCAAAAAGAATCGAATTAGGATGGAACCAAGCCAGGATACTCGAATTATATACTCCAAAGACAAATGTATGGCAGTCATATAATCTATATAAAAAAATGTAGAACCGGAACTTCGGAAATGTCTATACATAGAATTTTTAGGCATTAAATACATACTGTAAGCTTATCGTTTTGATTCTTCTTGTACAACCTACCTACTATATAAGGATCCGAGATTTAGTCAAGTAAAATGTATTCGAATACCGTCCTCGAGTGCTGTTCAATTTCAAACTTAAGTATCTACTCGAGTCACTCAAGTATTCGAGTACCGTTTAACAGTTTCGCTCGGCCCATCACTAGTGCCATGCATGTTTCTAAGAGTATTTTCATTATTCGCGCATCATTGCTGCTTTCAACAAAGTTTCGGTTTTAGTAGCAATAGAATGTGATTAATGCACTCTTCACACGTACGTACAGTTAGTTTGTACCACATCGTCACCTACATTACGCGTCAATCTTAATCCCGGTATTGAATCACTAACTTATTTAAATCTATTGTTGGTATGAGGATTGGTTGGGCGATTATTCCTTGCTTTATTGCAATGCATACAAGTCCTCTATATTTGTTTACATCTAACATTAAATAAAATGTGTTTGTTTTCAGGTAAATTTCCCGGGTTTAGACTAAGTGCCACGCGTGGTAAGAAATCTTTATATTTATACAGTAGGTTGTACTGCGATGCATTTGCGACTGTTATTGTATTGCCCCTACCTATATAGGTATGCGAATTGTGTACTTACACATAAGGCTCGTTGGTGCTGATTCATGATAAAATGTATAAGTACCTTGATGAACACGGTAGCAGTGTTTTACAGGGTACATTTTCAGTGAGAGACAAATCACAAGTATACATCGATACACACAGTTATGACCACACACGACAGTACTGCCTTCCCTGCAGGGTTCATATAAATCGCCAAAGCACTAAAAACGCCTGTTAATTTTTGAATTAACCGTCGTGACTGCCGCCGACTAACTGAAGCCGATGGTTGGCGTTGTTTCGGCGACAGATTATGCAACGCCATCGTGCAGGGCTGCACATCGTAGGGTCGTATTGACTAACCATTTTCAGAACTGAGATCGAGTATTTGTTTATATCACTAAAAATGTATCTCAAGTACAACTGTTCATTTCAATCTTAAGATCGTTTTATAAAAGGCGCCGTTCTTACCGGAGCAGCTAAAGACGAAGCCATTCCAATAATTGCGCATAATTTACCATTTCAATTCAAAAGGCTGCAATTCCCGTTGAAATTTAATAAGTCCCAAGAATAAATACTTAAAGCGATAGAAATTCTGGGAAGAAAAATCAATTGTTCCCTACATTTTCATCGGTGTAAAATTTCACCAATATGGTACAAAACTGTGGTAAGTTGCAATGGTACAAAAGAAAATTAGTGAATCGATTGTTGGCTCTGTAGTGATAAATTAGTTAATTTAAATCATCAGAACAGCCAAGGCATGGAACTCCCTTCCGGCATCAGTCTTTCCTGAATCCTACAACATTGAGATGTTCAAGAGCAGAGTGAATAAGCATTTACTGGGATCGCGTGCTTCATCTTCGACCACATCGTCACTTTCCATCAGGTGAGATTGTGGTCAAAGAATCCAGTCAATCATAAAAGAAAAAATAATAACTAGTTTTTATACAAACTATAATCTACTACATGTATAAAGTTATGCGTAATTTTCTGTATTTTAGAAATAAAATTATAATATTTTTTTTTATTTTATGGTTAACTGGATAATATTTATTATACAGGTTGCACATTTTAATTCTATCACAGAACACTAAAAACATAATCCCAGGAATAACTATAAATTTAAACCTACTTTATTCACGCAAAGTAGGACCTGCTAATTATAATTTTTATCACTAAAATACAGATAATACCGTTTACTCTTAATTTTACTATTTTAATGGTAGAGTGTCACGTTAAGTATGTATGAGACAGTGTCTACAATATTGGGATCAACGTAGTAACCATTCCGGGTGTGTAAACACAGCTCGATCTTTGCACAGCTTGCCTTGCAGCAACAAGTACAGTCAGCAACAGATGTTTAATCCATTGGTCTAACGTCGAACATTAAGTACACTAATGATACCTACATATAAAACAATAAAATAAAGTTTTATTAATATATTTCCAAAAATGTACCTACATATAATAGTTGAACCACCAAAAATTGCAAAAATAAAGTTTCTATAGCCTTAGTGCAAACAAAACAAAATTATTATGGAAATCGGTTCACAAACGGTAGAGATGTCGCGAAACATACCTAAAAAAAGACTATCGAATTGATAACTTCATCCTTTTTAGAATTTTTGTAGCATTGTGTGTGTATATTAATTTTATTGAACGCGAATGATAAAGTTGGGGCGAAAAATGAGTGACCACTGGTTCTTTATAGATAAAATACTGTCTCTTCTTTTAATATTCTTCAGTATTTCTTATTAATGCAGCATTATCATATGATAATGAAAGACATATATATGTCTGCTGTTAAACACCTTGTATTAAACAAAATTGTAATTTAAGGAAATCTATTAGATACTCATCTCTTAAAGTAATTTCAAAAAGTTACGTTAAGTTAAGGTTGTGAGCGTCGGTGGCTCAGTGGAGAAGACACAGTCTCCCAATTTGGGAGGTCAAGGTTCGATCTCCAGGCAGGCCATGTACCAATGAGTTTTTAATTTTAATTGTGCATTTATCCGTCTGCTTTTAAACGGTAAAGCAAAACATCGTGAGGACACCTACATGCCTGAGATATAACACATGTGAAGTCCCCAACCCGCCCTGGGCCAGCGTGGCGGCCCATACTCCCTAAATATGAGGGAAAGTCTATATCCCTGCAGTGGGATGTCTATGGACTGATTATGATGATGAGGTTTCCATACTGAATTGTCAACCAAAAAAATTTAACCACTATATCACGGAGGCCGTCAGTTATACGGTGGAACAGTAAATAATCATCAGCTGATTATTTTATATTATACGCGTAGATATGTATTACACACGAGCAAATAAAGTTAGCCAAAACATTTACCTTTTATAAAAAATAGGACTTACGATTGACGTTATTTACTGTAATTCACACCGTGCATGTAAGTTAGCGAGTTGAATTTCTGTATCTGACTGTACGACAATCACATGGTGTCGTGTGTTGCCAGCTTCATATTGACTGAACTGATACGAATGGCGTAGCGCTCTGAACCGAATGCTCTATTCCAGTTCACGTTGCATGTAGACTAGGATTGCCTTGTTTGCCTACGTTGCGGCAACGCTTATTGGATCAGTACATCTTCGTGTATCAGCATTTAGCGCCCTGGTTTAACAAGGCTCGCTGGCCTACGCTTACGAATTTGATTCTGTAATTGAACGAATTTGATCCTGGAATTATCTGTGCAGTAGATATGGTAATTTCTGATCCTATCATGTTGCTTTGTAATATGCTGTCGAGGTAAATGTTAGGGTTATCCACATATTAATCGTGTATGATATAATTCAATAAAGTAAGAATTTGAAGTTATTGCCTTTCTATACAAAAAAAAATTTAACTTCTAGTTGTAAGCGCGGGCGTACACAAGAAATATTTAAAAATATGTAATCCAAATAAGTTGAAAAAAGAGGGGATCTTTTTGATGTCGATAAAAATTAATGTCTATAGAAACTGGCGGTCATAAATGTGAAATATTCTCTTATAATTAATGTGTATTGATAAAAAGGGATCATTTAGTTAATAATAAATATTCTTTTACATATACACAGCGCCATCTAGTTCCACACTAAGCAACTAGGCTTGTATTATGGATACCATTTCAACGGGTCGTTGATACCGTTATCCGAAATCTTTGTTAATACGTCTTGAATACAAATTCTGTGTGAGCTAGCTACTTGGGGCTGTCTAATACATTCACTGGAAGTCTGCAACTCTAATACCGCCGGAAACGTGAGATGCAAGGAATTAGAAATAGGTTCTCTTCCCGTCGATGGCGTTAAATGCTGCTATGAGGAATAAATTTCCAGATTTTAAGATAGTAGATTTTGGTATATGAAAATAGGTATAACTTATATTTAAGACACACTCGACTGTCTATTCGAAAATTATGCTGAACCTGTGGATAGAAGTTTTTGCATCGAAAATGACGTCATTGACGAGAAAATATATAAAGATAGGATATGCGCTGTGTAAATTATTCCCACCAAAACCAGATTAATCAATCAATCAATCAATCAATCAATCCAGTACACTGTATTGCACAAAATTTTACAATACACTTCTTAAATATAGCTTCAAAAGAAAATAATAATTGTACAACCAGGCGGTCTTTTCGCTATTAATTTCTACCAGACAACCTTTGGGTAGAGAAAAAAGTAGAACGGGATAAAAGCAAGTGGGTTTGTGCACCAATGATTTAAAAAAATATATAAAAAATAATAGATACTAAACAATAGATATAAACATACATACGTTAGATATGAACATCAACTTACATGAAATGATAGTGTAAAAAATACCTAGATATATATAGTGATAAATTATTATATGTGACACCAAACAAAGAAAATAATGGATACGATAATTATCAAATCTCAGAACCACGAATATGGCAACAGTCAAGACGCTAGAAAATGTGCCTTGACTTGTGCTTTAAAAGTAAATGATGATTGTGCACGACGGCGACGTATAGACTCGGGAAGGGCGTTCCATAAACGGATTGCTTGCAGAGTATATATATATTAATGTGACTATATTCGATAAAAAAACTGCGATGTAACCTATCAAAAAGTTTTTGTTAAAAATCTACTTGAAAAGTTGGTCTATCAAGTGAAATTGTGCTATAGAATATTCGTTGGGTGTCTTTTTTTTTATTCAAATAACTAACTAATATTTAAATATCTGGCTAGCTACTAAAGGATACGGATGAAACAATGGGTTCTTTTTAAGGAACGCAATTATAACGACACGATGTTAGCGCGCTGTAACAATTTTTATAGTTACTATTGTCATAGTCGTATTTAAAAGCGAAAGCGAATTGCGATTACGATACCCATTCATGGTCGCACAACAGGACTGCACTCGTTGCACGCGACAGTGACGGCTAATGCCTGTTGCTGGATGGACCTGTGTTGCTCTGCTCTCGGTGACTGCGAAATATCATACGATTTCTTTCGAAATGCTCAAGGTCGCAGTAACATGCCTAATAAATAACTGACAAACAATTAATCCTAAAACGATACAAAAGTGGATACGATCACGATAGTTACAAATTGTTGCTTACACGGCATCCTTCAATAGCAATACACTAACAAAAATTTAAATATTTTTTATATATTCAAACATAATAGTTCCTGCAAAATATGAAGTTATATGCGTTCTAGAAATACTTTGCTAAAACTATTTCGGCATAGGTTTTTGTTAAATTTCCGATGTTTAATTAAAAAAGTACAAACATTTTTTATAGACAGCATTACTTCACATGTAGAAGGTAAAATTGAAACATCATTAAGACTTGCTAAATATCAACGATAGGCTTCGTGCATTTCTGTTATATTTTGAAAGGTGTAACGTAGATTTTTTTTGCTTTGACCTTATAAGGTTCGGCACACCCAAACGCTTGTGTTTGAGGTTTCACTGACCGGTCCATATAGGATAAAGTTTGTGGAATTCATGTCAAATGTCCTAACCTACATGCTAACCTACATGTGCAAGCACATTTTTTGAATTGGTTGAAGTTTCTAGAGTAGCAATTCTTGTTAAACGGAATAACTTTTGTTTGTACTAGGTCTTAAAAAACCTTTGTATGAGACAGATCAAATTTTTTCTTGGCGTATTTTTTAAAGACGAAGTAGAGTTTATTTTTTTTAAGGACTCAAATCGATACATGTTCTGGAAGCTCAAACTCGAACCACATGTATACATTTTTTTAAAGACGAAGTAGAGTTTATTTTTTTTTAGGACTCAAATCGATACATGTTCTGGAAGCTCAAACTCGAACCACATGTATACATAGCTACATGTACCTACAGTTGCGCAAAGTCAATAGTAGCAAGCAACGTGTTAGCGCGTTGTCCAATCCAAACATTGCATTAGTTAGGCCAATTAGTCGCAGTAAACCCGACTTAACGTACGCAACGTTAACGCAGCGTTTAGTTATAGGACCTTTTGGGTCGTGTTCGAGTCGAGTTAGGGATGCGCTTGAAAAATACAATTTGTTCATTGTATTTTATTTCGCATCTAAATTATTTCATGTCGGTTGATTTATCTATGTGGTAGTATGATTTGTAACAAACAATAACATATAGCAATAACATGAAAAAAAAAAAACAGAAAGCCCGAAAAAACAGGGTCATTCAAATAAACCAAACAAACTCCATCAATATCTAAACATCTTGAAAACGGCTTAACCTATTTCATTAAACACATTATTCCTGAGATCAGTCTATAATATTTAGAAAAACATTTTTGCAAACCCTGTGTTAAAAGCTAAATATCTACGAACCAGCTTAACATTTTCATATAAAAAACCGTACTCAAAACGGACCACGCATTACTGAGATTTTCGTCGGGACTTAATAAATAAAATCTGAAATATTCAGTAATATGGTGGTTAGAAAAGTATGCCACCTCACCTATAATTAGGGTGACCAAATTCGCTTACTACACGGGCTTGCCTTTAGATAGATACAAAATGTATAAAAAAGAAAATCTTAAAATAAATTGTAATTGAATGCCTAACGTCATCCCTGCATCGTATCTAGATGGCAGGTAATGAGGCCATGGGAATGACCCCGTAAGTCACAGGGAAAAAGAATCGTTACCAGTAAAGTGAGGCGATAAGAGAAATGTAAAAACAAACAAGGAGTTTTCATTTGTATTATGCCTAAATACATCCATCCATGTCTATGATACATCTACCTTTTTTATTTTAAAATATTATTATTATATTAGCTATTATTGAAGTGTGATTTGATGATGATTATGAAGTATGATTAGTAGCGTTGGGTATCTTCAACAGGGCACGTCCCCACTGGTGGGGTAGTGAAGATGAGGTCGAAGGTGGAAGCGTACTGACCCGGAAACCCCAACACATTTGGGGGACTGGCTATCTTATCTCTGACAACCGGAACACAAGAATGCTATTAACATTGCTGCTTGGCGGCAGATTTAGATAAGATGGTGGTAGCTAGCCAAGCACATGTACCCCGCTGGGGATCGTACCCGCGACCTCCGAATTTCAAACCCAATGTTGTTTACATTGAGCCACTGAGGCGGTTAAAACTTCATTTCTTCTTTCATTACGAGAGAGGTTGGCCATAAACCCAGTGCGGATTGTTTAGGTATAATGACGACGAACTAAAATACATACCATCAAACAAAGGTGTTCACTTTGAACCTAGTTAGGTACCTATTATAACTCTCTTCGCAGGATGATCAAATGTAACATACCGATTTTACACGCAAATAAATAAGCATACATACCTTGTTCCAAAACGACTACGGAATTTCTTACGCATCTTGCAATATTATAGTCCCCATTACGAACGATCGTGACTTATTTTGCAACAGATGTTCATTTAAAAACAATAGTTGTTATCTCTAAGTACCTACACATGGCGCTACATACATGTGACTAATATTGGTACAGTAAGCGAATGATTTTTACTTGCTATAGTCTTATAGTTCCTAATATTTTGCACATGGACAGAGTACTTGTATAGGTAAAAATGTTTTCTAACAAATGGATAGTTTGCTTTAGATATAGTATACTACTACTACTGCGAATGTCCTTGTGTCGGAGAATATACTTAGGCCCGTATTAATAAACCACTCTCAAGATTGAGAACAGTCTTGTGACTGGTCTCAAGTAAACGTGTTGATTAATAAAGCTAACTTGAGACCTGAAACGCACGTGCTTACTTAAGCCGTACTTATTTGAGTTTCACGTATTAATAAACGGAACTCAAGACTATCATTCATTCACCGCTGAGCCGAATACTCGAGAAGTGATCTCAGCTGAGTAGAACTCAAGATTGGTTTATAAATTAGCACGGAGCTTGAGATAGCGTTAACTTCTTAAGACGCATCTCTGTTGATACAGCCTCAAGGCTTGTATTGATATTGGTTTATTAATACGGGCCCTAGAACTCTAGTGTAAACTCCTGTATTTTCAAATGTTTTGCGTCAATGATTGAATGCTGAATTTTTTACATGTCAAGAAAATTTCTGTCGTCTGTTAACCCTACCTGTGGTCGTAATGAACTCGCCAATTTACCGCGTACACCCTTGCTGGATAAGGTTACAGGTTTAAATAGCGGTTTAATTAACGTTTTAGCGCTCATCCGATACCAACACGCCATGCGTTCTCTGTTCACAGTTGCCAGTAGTGTTGCCGCTCGATAGTCCACTACCGATAGCATTTCGATAGTCTTATCGATAGTTTAAGCAAAAACAATAGTATCGATAGTTTTCGATAGTATCGATACTATTGATCTCCCTTTTATATATATGTTTATGCAATATTAAATAGCAATACTTACTATCGATACTATTGCTGCTTACCGATAGTATTGTACTGACTAAGAGATCGATACTATAGATAGGCCTATCGAGAGTTTGGTATTTTTCGATTAAAACTATCGATAGCTCGACAACACTAGTTGCCAGTTTGTAGAGCCCGATATTAAAGGTGTACGGGATGGCGATGCAATGCTAATAAAACGAACAGTTTAGTATGTACCAATATTTTATTATATGTATGATGAACGAAATAACAACTACGCTATGATTATTTACACTACATCAAAAAACTATAGCAAAACCCAAAGTTGACGGGCAAAGAATACAAATAATTCTAGAAAGTTCAAGAAGTAAAACAACAGGTAAACCGCAAAGCCAATGCAATTTCGTCGAAGGTAGATCATACAGTTATGTTGATTAACATTTAAACAGGCGGACGGCGTATTTTTACTATAACATATATATTTATTAAGAGATAATATTGACAAATAATTTGAGGTAGCGAAAGTATTATATTGTTGCATTAATTAGGATAAACATTGATAAATAAATATTACGTCCTTACCTATGAAATTGACGTTTTGTATGAAGAATTTCATTAAGACTGTTTTCGCCATACAAACATTTTTGATTTTTTTTTGGGAACGGCAAATACAAATTTAGCTAAACTTTGTGTGTATTATCGGATAACATTAAGTTAAATAAGGGCAGTGTTAATTTTTAAAATAACCGCTTTATAAAAGTTTCTGCTAATCTAAGAAATAATATGGGAAGCTCATGAAAAGAGCTGTGTTCAAGTTTTTTTTATTATGTGATTTAGCTCAGACATTAAAAAATATTTCATGTGCAACCTTGAAAATATATTCTATTTTCCAAATAAAACACAAATTTGGAAATAGATATAGAATCGTAGGAGTTGGTACATTATGATTAACGAAGAAAAAAATCTCCAATTTCATAGGTAAATATGTGAATGTTTGGATAAAAAAGAAATTTTAATATTATTGCTATATGAGGAGCCATTGAACAAAAAACGATATCCCAGAATCCCTATTGAAAGGAGTTAAAATAGAGCTTGTTTCTATAAACAATAGCACAATTTATAGAGTTTGTTTTTTTTATGTATGGTATTTTGACGTCAGAATTATTCAAATCAGCAGACGGGACCAGACAAATCAAGTTGCATTGTCATATAATTCATACGAGTATTTATACTATGAACCAGTTCTAACCCTCTAGTGCACCTGTTGTAAATCAACTCACTATTCAAACTCGTTCTTCCGCATACTCGGGTTTATTTTGCATTTCTATTCGTCATTTATCGCGGGACTGATTGTCCCACATTTGGATTACAATATAAATTTTGGAATGATTTAAGTAGCTAATACAACTGCGACGGATTTAGAGGGGTTCCAAAAAATGTCGATCGATCGTTGTGCTCTTCCGTTTGTGGTTAAATGAACCATGATTGTGTTAGGGAAGTCCCTTAAATTGGATTGGATTGTCTGCTAGGGATATTTATTACAAATCACAACTGACGATTTGTTCGTCGACTCTGGGGATTTGCTGCTAAAAGAAGTTGGAGAATTAGGTTATAAAATTTATTCTAAATATAAAAAAATATTACACTAATTACATTTAATCCTGTTCTTACGCGTAGGTACCTCAATTATGGGCGAACATTTGTCTCCTTTGTTAACATAACTAAGGCCCATATTTCAGAATGTTGCTGAAGCGTAAATATGCGCTTGAGCATGGTTAGAAAGAGAATATAAGTTATTTAAAGCGGTTCTTTTTTAATTGTCCTCAAGCGGAGAGCTCTGCTTGAGTAACTTTCTGTAATACGGCCGTTAATCTCTAAAAATTTTAAAGTTCAGACATCACATTTATGCAATAAAATAGTTAATGATCAATTAAGTAAACACGACAATACACAACAGAAACAGTTTTAGTTGTAAAAAAATATTGCTACACCGGCGATGTTCCTAATGAAAAAATAACGCATGCATTTATTTGAGTATTGTAAACAAACGCATGAATTTATTCAATCTCTCAAGACTGCGTCAAAAATCTATCGATTAGATATATAAAAACACATAATATAACATTGGCAAATTTGTTAAAAAATACTTGCAACCCGTTGTAATATTGAAGTAGTTTGGGATTTTCCCGCACTATACTCAATGACCCATTTAAAAGGATCGCAGTGATCTAAAGTTACTCATAAGGTACATACTGTTTAAATGAATCGAAGCAAAACATTCTCTGAGTAATCCTGTTCAAATTGTCAAGTACTTATGTATAGGTACTTGTATTTACCAAGTCTCATACACCATAAATTTATTTACGGTTCTTTGTGTCGGAGAGTTGGGTGTAAAAATTTTCGGTAAATACGTACGTATTCATGTTTGAACTGTTATTGTTCATTGTTTGAATCTTATTTATACTTATTAGGTTGGTATTGTGCTACTACATTACCTACAGCAACGTGCAGTGGTCTTTCTTCAAAGATTTAAAGTGAACAAGTATTGTCGCCAACTATTAAATGGCCTACAGATTTGACAGAGAGCGATCGCTTTTACTGGGTAAGGGTACACTTTTTAAGAGATGAGTGAGATTACTTGATTGTTCAAGTTCTTCATATGTCACCTATCACTCGTGGCGCAGTCGCTGTCGATTAGCGAAGTCAAGCAATGTCTGGCACGGCAATGTTTGGAATAGTGTTACCGTGCATCGGATGGCACGTTAAATAGTCGGTCCCGGTTGTTTTCAATTGAAGGCAGTTATTAAGCCAAATCGGTGGCTTACAGGGGCAGCTTGAAATCACTGTCAGGTGGGTACTATGCTGACACAAAACCACAAATTAGCACTGGGCCCGCGTGGTGGGTCCACACCCTCCCCCAACACTATAGAGACGTGATGAGGATATACATTACATTACATACTAGGTTTTCAATCATGTCATAAAAATCCTTCGCAAACAAAATATTTGCCGCATCTGTACATTTTTCACCGTTATACTTGCAGGGTCTATAGTGTAAGTATGCACGTGTATGGGCGTTTGTTTAGAGCTATTTGCATATATATTGTTCCGAGTACCATGAATTCTAGTACGGAAATCGCATCAGATTTCGACTTATCGTTGTAAAAGGTTGTCGATTGCAAAGACAAGTCTCGAGAAGTTTGCTATTTGTTGATATCCTGTCACGTAAATACCGTTATGTATGTAATACTTGCGAGATGGAATCTGATTCGAATCATGATTATGAGCTGAGTTTCATTGCATCCCAATTGTGTAATCACATGGAATTAGAAAAACAAAGGTTAGGTATAGTTATTAGACCTATTAATAAAAAAATGTTAGCTTATGAATGACGTAGTAATTATGATGACCGATTGGTGTAGTGGACAGCAACCCTGTCAGTGAAACCAACGGTTGCGGATTGGAATCCCACAAGGGGTAAATGAATACGAACATTTATTCCCGATTCATGGATGTTTATATAAATATTTATGCATGTTTATCCGTTATCTAGCAAAAGTACAAGCTTTGCTTAGTTTGGGACTAGATGATGGGTGTAAGCATCCGAAATATTTATGTAGCCTCTGTTAAAATCGAGGTCAATCAATAGAACTCTATATCAATCATATTCGACCAATAGTAGGACTTTTAAATGTCAAATTCGACCATCGTTACAACTTAGGACTGAGAACTCCTTTGTAAAGAATACTTCGCTAAAGAATACCTCGCTCTTCCCTAATTAAAATAAATAAAATTACATACAGAAACCAAAAAGATTACTCAACGCAAAAAAAACACCACAGAGGGTATATCTGTATGAAGTTCATTACCACTGAAGTAAGTCAATAGGTCCCCAGTATAATACGTACAGTCAAGCCAGTATCGAGGCGGTACAGATTGTTAACACTTATATAAAATACGGACTCAGGATTTAGAGGTGCCGCTGAATTTGTTCTGCGATATGAGCAGATCTCTTCGCGAATTTTTCAGTCACCGATAAATATACATACATGGAGAGCAATACAGTGCTACCGCGATATTTGCGTCTCCATACCGGATGTGTTTTTTTACCGTAAGGAAAAAGGTAGAGCATATTAGGTAAGTGAAATAGAAGGTATTGGCATAGGTATTTTTTTTTTCAAAACAAGCATAGAATAAAGCATTAATTGTGTCACTTGATGGTCGCGTTTGTAGCCTATTCTACTTAATTACACCATTAAATTAAATGAATAAAGAAAACTTGGAGAAATTTGAATTCCAAATATTTTTTTTTTATGCATGGTACTTGACCTCAATCACACCTGATGTTAAATTTAACATGGTTGGAACCTTACGAATCACGCCAGTCGCATATCAATTTCGGGTCGGCGCTGAGTCGATTATGGTTTTGAAAAAACAAAATTAACCTACCTATGCCAATAACTCTTATTTCACTCACCTAATATGCCCTATTTTTTTCCTTACGGTAAAAACGCATCCGGTATAATATCACTTTATTTATTAGACTGGTCCACGCCACCAGAGATGGCTGGCGCTTACTTTGCTCAGCCGCTATGCTAGCGTGCGTTTTGGAAAAATTAAAATTAAATTACCTATGCCAAAGTTCCGTTCTCGTTCGCAGCAGCCCAGTTGTCTTGTTGCCTAAGTTCCTTCGGTCGATCATTTGCCCATGTTCACACAAACAACTATTTAAATACCACTAGTTGTAAATTCGTTTAAAATTGCAGTATATGAAATGTAAAAACATTCAAAAATTAAATAATATAAACTGTGTGATGTACGGTAAAGAACTAAGTGTTATATGCCGTGTGGCTTAGATTGCGTTTGTCGCGATTTTAAAGCGACAAAATAATCAACTGGACACACGGACTTGGACACACGCGGGTCCAATTAGTGAAACTCGAAATAATGAATATTTTTCTTTTGTCAACTATACCCACGGACCTGAGAAAGATTATATCTATTGCGCCGCGCAAAAATTTTCTTTCAGGTGTAGTCCTATTTTTTCGGAGCTCTGTAGCTCAAAAGGTTTTTGTTTGGTTGACGATAGGACATTTGCTAGATACATGGTTACGTATCACCAATCTAAGTTTGTCGCCTAGCAGCAAAGTTCGGATTATTGAAAATAGAGGGAAAATAAAATCTGGTGTAATAAGGTGTCTTTAAATGGCATAAAATATATATATAAAGCTAGTCGTAGTATAAAATAAAGTCACTGCGAGATCATTTTGATATCCCCGACACGTAAAAATGAGGTTAAGAAACACCGATATCTCAGTTCTGAATATACAGAAAGAGTGCTTTAGAATATCTGATGTTGGATGTGTATCTGAGGAACCAAAGCTCGCAACATAATCGTCAAGGGCGTCGTCGTTCTTCCTGATTTCGGCAAGTTTAATAAACGGCTTAACTTAGCGCATTATAGAATGACGGTACACGTTCAAGGAACTTCATCATGATGAATTTCGAGATTTAAAATCTTAGCCCTAATTTGCTCGCGTGGCGTATATTATGCCCCAAGAGATGTTTGAACGCACCTTTATCTTTTAATTTGCCACGATGTTGTTCCCAGTCACTATGCCTCATACGTAGTTCAGTCAGTTGCAAACATTGCTCGAGATTGTGTGGTTGTACAGGAAGACGGCGATTGGGATAAATATCGGCCGACACGAGCGTAAGTGTAATTTTTTTTCACTGTGTCAATGCTTGTGCTTAATATAAATATGCCGTAATTTCTATTATATCCTACAGTAACTCTGACAAATTACAAATCGTTGGATAAGAAGGCTGATACGTCTTAACTGTTAAAAGTTAGTTTAATGTTGACTTGTTTAAAAGTAAATAACGCCCCACGCGTGCAACGTTTTTTTTTTATGCACTACGGGTTCGTACTTGACCTCAATCACACCTGATGTTAAGTGAAGATGAGGTCGAAGGTGGAAGCGTACTGACCCGGAAACCCCAACACATTTGGGGGACTGGTTATCTTATCTCTGACAACGTTTTTTTAACTTTGTGTTAACGTTTTTTTTCGCGAGTAGTTTAAGCTTGAAATCTCTGTAGTAGTCAATTTATTATTCAGTCGGAACACAAGGCAAGAGTCAGACTAATAATAAGATATGAATAATGTAAAAGAAAACATCACTAGGTAACTATTCTGTTTTGGCTCTAACAATAAGTTGCCTTGTAAAGGAAGAGGCTATCTTCACGGCCGCTCCCTCCGGACTCGCTTCGTGGACGAACATATTTTTTTATATACAATATTATCAACGATCTGCCCTAAGAATTTTCACAACAACTGTTCTTTCCAAGTCTGTTCAAATAAAGGAATGAGTCATGGTTGTACGTAGGTAGTTATTTTACATAATTAAGCGGAACCACGATACAGTAAAACTGAGAGATAAAATAGATTTCTTTTATTTTTGTATTTAGGTTTAAAAGTTGGGCAGGCCCTTTTAACTCACGATGATGAATGCAAGGACTAGGTTACAATTTTCTAGTTTGTCTAGATATGGTGATCCGCACGGCCTCATTCTCTTTACCAGGACACTGGCTGAATTGATGCCTGCCATCTCTTATGTACTTCTGCCGTTAAGCATTAAAGAATACTAACAAGTTACTAGAGGAGCCGTAATAGCTGCTTGCCTTGACATAATAAAGTACATGGTTCCCTTTCCTACACATTACAGTCAATGCAAGCAATATTAAGGCTTGCCCTTGCTGGGATTCTATTCATTTCAGAACCCATGCAGTAGTCGCTCTAAATAGACCTTGAATATTTACCAGTCTACAAATGACCTATTTAACAATATCACTCCCTGGAAATCCTCAGAAGGGGCGTAAATTGTTGTAAGTCAAAAACGCGGTTTCATCGCAGCCCAGCGTTTTGCGGAATTTACATTTGGGGTCGAGGCCCGTTCGCGTACTAAATCATTGTAATTTCATTTTGCCCTCAGCTCCTTTTCGTATCATGGACATAGATTCATGTCGATTAGTTTAGTGTAACATCTATTTCTAAAGTAACAGAAGACTTTTGTGTTCCACTTCTGAGCTGTTCTGTTCTCGTCTGGTATATTTTTGTGATTTTGTGTTTCACTACAATTTCACCTTAGGGTAATAACAATCGGAACAATGATAGATAAAGCACACAATCCCAGTTCATTATATTCATTCACCTAGCATAGTTCTAGGATCTGTGGACGCAATCCAATTTGTACCTTACCAAAATAGGATCCAATTTGTACCTTGTAAATTGTTATGGTGTTATTCAGGATACTCATCATTCACGTGCTTAATAAATGGTTTGCTTTTAAGTGTTTACTAAATTCAAACTAAATATAGTACTTATATCAAACAAAGTTCTTCATTATCATATCACCCACAGTACCCATGTATGGTGAATACAAACATTTATTCCCGAGTCTTGGAATATTTATGTATGTTTATCCGTTATCTAGTATCCATAACACAAGCTTTGCTTAGTTTGGGACTAGATGATTGGAGTAAGCGTCCGAAATGTAAAAAAAAAAGTACGTTCACTGCTGAACATAGGCGTCCTCCTCCTCATAGGGTAAAAACAAGGAATTCCATCGCATAAAGAGTACTATTTTACATCAATCACATTTATTGCAAATTTCTTATTTTAGGTCCTTTAACCTTATTCGTCTTTATAAAGTATGTGCATAACATCACGACTCATCCTAAATAGGGTGGTCAGAGACATTCCAAACATTAGCGTTTGGGTGTTCCAAACCTTAAAAAAAAAATAATCTTGAAACATTATTAACGGTTCGCCTATCGAAGTATACAGAAATGCACACGTGACAGGAGGCGAGACCATCGCCTTTGAAACGTGCAAATAAGTACCTTCGCTGTTACGACAGTCACGTGAAGAGGGTTAGTTCCATTCTTTTTACGTGGAGAAACTACAGCAGTGGTTTCAAATATAGTAAATGTTCATCAAATTTGAACTTTGCTCCTAAAAACCGTAAATCCAATTTCAATCATCTACAATTCAATTCAGCATTGGTAAAAAACGTACATCAGTTAAGTATCCTTTAACGTTTGGCATTTCCTAATATGACCATACTACATTATATGATGCGCCTTTATTTATACATAAATTAATAAAAGTGTTGGCTTTGACTTCCTTATATATTCAAAATTACCTGCAGACACTCCTAAAATAATCCAATTTTCTATTTGTCTAGATATGTGATGTATAATATTCATAACAAGTCGCTTTCCAAATGGATACAACATAAATTTTGGTAAACATTAATAAATTAGTGTGTAGCTCACGACTCCTCTGTTGGAAATAGGTTTTAGATGACTGTTTACTCGCTTGGGATATTACTTGCTATATATTTCTGACGACAAACAGCAAAGCCTACCTTGCAATTGTTACACAAGAAAATTGTTTATACCTGTGAATTACTTTTACATTCAACGGATTTGTAAAAAAAAAATAGTATTATGTACGAAACTCATTAAAATAACGCTGTAAAAACCTTATTCGTTACTGAAATGCTCGATAAAAACGCGAATTTTATGCATCTACCTACAAAACTTTATAGATGTACAGTAAAACAAGAAGTGCGTTCCATATAGGTGTTCATATGATGAAAAATCGCCTGGATTCTGATCAACATCGTGCAAAAGCCAAAGTTTTTGACAACCAGCAGCGTTGAAACTTTCGTATAAAATTGGCATATACAGTGTAATATAATTTCTGTTGCAGCTAAAAATATTTCACTCATTTCCTCTAGAATTTTATACAACTCAATGCAGAGTGAATAGACGAAAACGAAGTAGCTCGTGCTAGCTAGCCTTTTAAAAACATACGTGGACGAAAGGAAACGAAACGAATTTGATTCTTGCAAAAATTTAAGAAGGAAAGCTACAACTCTGATTCCAGTAGTGGTAATTAAATTTTTCAGCAGGTACATAAATTGGACAATCAGTGTCGTGTTGTGGTATGTATGATGCTCGGTGTTTCACTACGAGATCGAATAATACCGAAAGTCACCGACGTACCAATGGGGAATAAAATTTCTAGATTGCAGATCACACAATGGCAGTGCAGCGTAGACACAAGGTGGACAGACCTTGACCTTAATCTGATTAAGTTGTTTAAACCGCTTTAAAAATCTATGAGGCAGGCCTATATAGCAGCAGATGTCCTTTAGCTGATGATGATGAAGTGGTTTTTTACTGGGTTGATCTAGTTCATTTCTACCGTGATTACAGCTCGACAAAAACGATGTAGCCTTTATTATTAGCCAAGTGTTTCTTCTCTTAACGACCGTATTACTGTATTCACTTGTATACGAGCCGTTTACGGTCTCTTAATATCTACCGCAGTGCCGAATGGGGTGGTGCTTTAAATTGCTATGAAAAACGTTGAATGTTTGCATTATGAACGTACGTTAAATCATGAATGACTACTTATGGGTCATGACTTGTGAATTTGGTTGTTACGAGTTGATGGTAAGATTGTGTGACTGAAGCGGTCTGCTTTAGCTAGCGTGACTAGCTCATTGGGTAGAAGGGTACGAACTATATTGTTATAATCTGTTGCCACTTAATACACACAGACGGTCGCCACTTAGGCACACCGCTAGGATCCGTATTTTGTATGGTAATCTCTGGCAAACTTATCCATTATTGGAATTGGATTAATATCAATTCAGACTAATCATCGAAGAAACCATGGCGGGTTTCTCAAGTCTCTTCCAGCCTTCTGAAGCACATCGTCGCTCCATCTAGCTGGGACATGGATTATTTGTCCAGTCGTGATCTCCTTAAGACGCTTACTCCAACGATTGTTGGTTCTACGACCTGCTTGCTACTTCATCCTGCTACCTTTCAGAGTTATGGTGACTACTGTTGCACTCTTACGGATGTGTTGTCCGTTGCGTCGTTACCGTCGGTAGTCCTGTTAAAAAATAAATTTAACCTTAATATTATCGATTGATATTCAAAGTTACCCGTCCGAATACAAGCACTTAACTCAGCTGTTAAATCCCGGCACCGACCAGTCAATTAGGATCCGTGAAGGTCGTAGTTAATTCTGCCCCCTCCTCCGCCCGTCCACCCCAATCGTCTTCAACGAGACGTTTTATGGCTTCGCCTAGTTCAATTAACATCGAATTTAGTTTCCCCTCGTGTTTGATTGCGACAATGATACCGGATTTGAAAATTTGAAATGTAAAGTTTTATTATGAAATTATTTTTAACCGACTTAAATATTGGGTCTTTACCTATGAAATTGGAGTTTTTTTTTTCTTCGTTAATCATATGTACCAATTCCTGCGATTTTCAAAGCTTTTGTATTTTATAAAAAATGTATTTTATTTGGAAAATGGAATATTATTTCAAGGTTTCACATGAAATATTTTTTAATTTCTGGGCTAAATCACATAATAAAAAAATTTAAACAGAGCTCTTTTCATGTGCTTCCCATAATCATTTCTTAGATTCGCTGAAACTTTTATAAAGCGGTTACTTTTAAAAATTAACGCTGCCTATACATAACTTAATGTTATCAGATAAAACACACAAAGTTTAGCTAAATTTGAATTTGCCGTTCCCAAAAAAAATCAGAAATGTTTGTATGGAGAAAACAGTTTTAATGAAATTCTTCATACAAAACGTCAATTTCATAGGTAAGGGCCTAATATTAAGTCGTCGCAGGTTCGATCCCCAGCGGGGTACATGTTTAGTAATCGGTTTGGTTAGCTACCCCAATCTTATCTAAAGTCTGCCGCCAAAACAGCAACGTTATTAACATTGTTTTGTTCCGGTTGTCAGAGAAATGATAGCCAGTCTCCCAAATAAGATGAGATTTCCGGGTCCACTTCCACCTTCGGCTTCCACTTAACATCAGGTTTGATTGAGGTCAAGTACTACCCCGTTCTGGATAAAAAATACATTGCTAGATACTGGAGGAACCCAACTGATTGTCTGACAGTCTAGAGATGGCTATTTTGGCGTGGTGGTAGTCTAACATCCTAATACAGTTATAGTTATTCCGTAGATTGTTGGCCTATTTATTTTGATTAAGCATCGTGATTTTTTTGCTTAGTCATGGTTTTGAAGTGATTCTAGATATGGTATACAAGTAATTTGAATATCCTGAATTTAGGGAAAACGTTAATCCTGGTAACACTGAATACCAAAACCCTGCGAGGGGTAATTCGTTAGATCGCTGCCTAAACTGGGTCGTGTTATTAAATTTGATTTCTTTCTCGCCACTATGTAAGCACAGACAGGCTTCGGGTAACCAGTTTTTATTAATACAGATCCGGAGTGCGGTGGTAGAGGCATTGGTGATTAGAATATTGTTTCACCGTGTAAATACTAGAAATACACTTGCTCGTCAGGTAGTTTACATAAACTAAGTGATTTCGAATTTATTTGACGACCGATTGGTGTAGTGGATAGTGACCCTGTCAGCGAAACCAACGGTTGCGTGCTCGATTCCCGCAACGGGCAAATGTTTGTGTGATGAATATGAACATTTATTCCTGAGTCATGGATGTTTATATAAATATTTATGTATGTTTATCCGTTATCTAGAATTCATAGTACAAGCTTTGTGAGTTTGGGACTAGATGATTGGTGTAAGTGTCCGAAATATTTATTTATTTATTAAGAGGCCTGGATAATTTCATGGACTGACTGAACTGGGCTCACTGTAACCAATGCTCCGCAAAGGGATAGGATGGAATAGTCTATCTAGTGGACCCGATCACGCGTCTGAATCCCACAGACGTACGCGTTGTTGTCTCTATCAATTAACTTTTGATTCTATACAACTAACATATTTTTTCGAATCTACTTTATCTGCGCTGTTTACCCAGTTGTATATAATACCCTGATCATACGAAACCATGCTCTCAAAACGGTTGCGGGTTCGAATCCCGCTAGTGGTAAATGTTTGTGTGATGAATCCGATCATTTATTCCCGAGTCATGGATGCTTATGTAAATATTTATGTTTGTCGTACTTTATAATTAAAGTGATATTCATCAAAAGTTACAGATAAGTGGCAAACCATCTCAATATACGTATCCATGCCTGCAAACGCTGACGTTCTCAGGTGATTAGCTGTCAGCGAGAGATAGGTGTTCATGTATAGCGCAGCGTCACTAATCAAAGACCCTGACTGTGGAAAAAAGCGATCGTGTTATTCGTTGCATTTTGTTATTTCGTCCAATCAACGTGGAGTTGACGGTATACCCGTACACTAATTCGTAGTTATAGATTACCTACTATTGACAAATAATCCAAAAGATAATGTATCGACCACTGGACTATATTTCATCATAATCAAATATAACTTCACTATCACACTACAAAGTTTTAGCAACGTAGGAATTATTATCACGGCATACAAGGAGAATTCATGTTGATTGTGTTAATTTTCCGACACCAGTCTAGTAATCCATCAAAACCAAGCATCCAATCCGATCAAATTATGAAAGTAATCAGAACATCGACAGTTATTGTCAAAGAAAAGTATAATTTGAACTGAATCATCGAACGCAATGAAAAACATCGGTGAACCAACTGGTTTTTGTAGAACAAAATTCTAAAGCGAAAGGTTTATGATCTACGGTGCTCGGCTTAAAATAAATATTGGGCGTTTATCTCCAGGCGACTACCGATCGAATAAAAAAGGTAGGAAGTGCAAACAGTTAGCAAGTACTGTGGAATTTCCTTTTTGAATGCTTTGAGTTTCCTGATTCTATACGATTTTGTGCTATAACCGTAAATAAATGCAGGTAGTGATATATTTTATTGACTAGCGTAGTTTCCATTGTAATTTATATACAGTATATAGTTTTTGAATATAAAAGTGACTAATTGATTGCTGGTTGATTACATTGTCTATATTACCACGGTAAAATGATGAGGAATGAAAATCAGAAGAATTGTCGAAACTATCATATCCAATTACACAAAACAACGTGTGAATAGTTGAAATTTTCGAAACGGCTTAACCGATTTTCATCTGATATGACTAATAAACCTGTTCCTTTGTGTAGTCTTTATTATAAAACAAAACCGCACTTTAATCGCACCACGCATTACTGACATAAGGACAAAGACGTCAAGCACATACCAGCCGTTTTTGCTGAGGGTTAAAATAGGATCATGCATTTGAGTTTTTTTATATAAAATTTCAATCAGTTCTAATTTCGTTTGTTTAACCTCAAACGATCAAATAAGTAGCTTGAAACTAAGCTACTTAGAGTTAGTCTTCTACTTATGTAGAACTTTAACAACTACTCTTTTCAAATAAATGAGACCCTGAATAATCCTTTTGAGGAAATGTATTTATAATAAGTCATTAAACGTTATTCTTGACTTGCTTTGACTGCCATTTGCATTGGCCGTATCGGTACCGGTCTCTAGGGATAGTTAGTTACCTGGTGGGCCCTCCGGCGAACTGTTAACGGGACGAGGTTCTTGCCTCAATCGAAGTTTAAGCAATTAACTGCTTTATCAACTAAATTACGATCTTATTTGTTGTGCATAAATACAAAAAATAACTTAATGTTAGTTTGCATCTTTATGAAATACAATATTAGATGTTTGCAAATGTCTCGAATTTTTTTATTATATGAGAGGGCGGCAACTAGCATGCGGGTCACCTGATGGAAAGCAATCACCGCCGCCCATGGACTCCCGCAACACCAAAAAGGGTCACAGATGCGTTGCCCGCCTTTGAGGAAGGTGTAGGCTCGTTTCTTGAAGGTTCCAATGTCGTACTCGTTCGGGAATGCCGCTGCAGGAAGTCCGTTTCACAGGGTGGTCGTACGTGGTCGTATGCTTAATCTAGAAGTCCGTTCCACGGTGGTCGTACGTGGTCGTATGCTTAATCTAGGAATGTTGATAAAGAACACTATTAGTAAGTAATGTCTATAGACAGGTTCTTTCAGAAATAATGATATATTTTAATAATTGTCAGTGCGAAAGCATGCCTGTGTGATGTCGCGGCCTTTAACGGCCTGGGGAGATGACTAGCAACGTTTAAATCGCGTGAGATAATATTTCTCCGGCTCATTCGCTTGTACGAAATATACAACTATCCCACTCTCACAACTACGTCGCGCGCGACAAACGATGTCATGCTACGGAGACAGGACGATCGCAAAAAAGTGGCTCAGTTTTTTGTAATTTGTATTGTTTGGCGCGTTTCGAGTTGATTATTAAAGGTCTCCTTTAAAAACAACAAATTAAGTACGTAAAAGCTAGTGTTAATTAAGCGGTTCGTTTCATTCGCAGCATGCATCCTCAGTGCTCTCTTGGGACTTCAGTGAAATAAGGCCGCACATAAGACCGTCGTCGGTTTGCACAATTTTATATATATATATATACAATAGTTAGCTATCGTACAACCATCAGCGAAGGTCTTCATACTTCTAGATAGTTATCTTGCGTTGAGGATCTCCATGCGGTTGCCAACTTTTGTGGCAAACGGTAAACCATTTTCGAAGAACCAACACGCTTTGAGGTTAAACCGCGAGTTCTCAAACTTTGTTGACGAAGCAAACAGTAGAATCCTGTGCAAAAACTAGTAGGGGAGACCCGTCCAAAACCGTATACCGGGGTAAAAACGTACGACCCGTCAATACGCGTCAATAATTTGAATTTCCCGCGCCCGTGCCTTGTCAGTGGTGTCAACCAATCGGAACGATTCAGCAACGAAAACTTGTCGCTACAGGCACGAGGATTTTCGTAATAATTAATTTTATTGTTTTTTCATAGTGCTGATGTTATTTTTGAATAAATCTAATCAGGAATTGCATCTTGATCGTGTTATACAAGTAAGTGGCCTATAAACTATGTTGTAGTGTATCTATTTCACGCAATTAAATAATATTTCACCGGCAACTTTGCTTGGCAGAAGTAGGTACTTTAATGAATTGTTCGTAAACCGAGTATTGGGTCAGAACCGTATGGGGTAAAACCGTACCATATACGATTTTGCCTCGGTATTAGCATATGAAATTATATTGGGTTTTTATTTTTAAGATGCTTCAAAAATGCCGCGAAAATATATAAGATCAACCAATAGACAAAATTGGGACTCAGATAAGATGAAACTAGCCATTGAAGCTGTTATTGACGGTAGTATGGGCTACTTAAAAGCTGCTGCAACCTACCAGGTACCAAAATCTACATTGCAGGACCGAGTCAATAAATACAAGGAGACTAACGATTTGGAAGCTTCAATAAGAAAAGGCCTAGGAAGATTTAAGCCTGTGTTTTCGATCACACAAGAACAAGACTTATATGAACATGTTTTGTTGATGGAGAGAAGGTTGTTTGGCCTGACTTATAAAGACTTTCGTCATTTAGCATACCAGCTGGCAAAAATGAACAACCTTCCAAATAATTTTAATGATACTACCGAACTAGCAGGAGAAGATTGGCTTGCTGGGTTCATGAAGCGACACAGTACTTTATCTCTACGTGCTGCTGAGCCAACATCCATTGCAAGAGCGATGGGATTTAACATGGTCAGCGTAAACTCATTCTTTGACTTGCTTGAGGAACTTATAGATAAATACAAATTTTTGCCAACTCATATTTTTAACGTGGATGAAACAGGTCTAACAACGGTGCCTAAGAAACAGAGCAGAATAATCGCCTTAAAAGGAAAGAAACAGGTCGGTCTGGCGAGTTCAGCGGAAAGAGGCCAACTTACCACCGCTATCCTATGTGTCTCATCTTCAGGGTTTTATGTTCCTCCACTTTTGATATTCCCTCGTATCCGTATGAAGGCAGAACTTCTCGATGGTGCTCCACCAGGAACAATAGCAGTATGTCATCCAAGTGGCTGGGTTCAAAGCGACATTTTCGTACAATGGTTAGATCACTTCATATCATCAGTGAAACCCAAAAAAGAATCGCCTGTTCTTCTTTTGCTGGACGGACACTCGACCCATACAAAAAATCTCCCATTAATTTTGAAGGCTAGGGACAATGGTGTTATCATGTTAAGCTTTCCACCGCATTGTACCCACAGGTTACAACCCCTTGATGTGAGTATTATGGGGCCAATGAGCACATATTATACCCAAGAAGTGAATATGTGGCTACGAAATAATCCCGGGCGAGTAGTTACACAGTTTCAAATTGCGAGACTTTTTGGAGCAGCTTATTGTAAGTCAGCTTCGATGCAGAACGCATTGTCTGGTTTTTCCAAAACAGGCATCTTTCCAACAAATCGCAACGTATTTAGCGAATATGATTTTGCTGCAGCTGAAACAACAGACATACCTTTAGCTTCGGCTCGGCCGTTTGATGCCTCGCCAACTTCTTCGTCTATTGATGCTTTGTCGACTACTGCACCTGTCGTTAGAACTGGATCGTTAAAGGTTACTGCACTGCTTGTTAAACAGGAGCAAGAAATATCAACTTCTGCTGCGACACCGGAGCCGAAACCACTATCAGCTGTGACGTTAACGTCGACTACGTTAAAAACTGTGACGTGTGCAGATATAATGCCAATTCCCAAAATAAACAGAGAAGACAAAAGAAAAAGTGACCGTCGCAGAGGGAAAACTGCTGTAATTACTTCGTCTCCATATAAAAATGAGTTGAATACCATTTCAAAGAACAAAAAACCGATATTCGATCTGAAAAAAGCGCCAAAAGTTAAGCAAATCCAGATAAATGAGAACATTTGCTTGTACTGTCTTGAAGAATACGGCACAAGTCGTATGAATGACGGTTGGGTGCAATGTATAGATTGCAAAGGCTGGGCACATGAAGGCTGCACTGATTACGAGTCGGAGAATTTAGACGATTTTCTGTGTAGAGGATGTTTAGCAGCTCGTTAACTTCTGGGGTAATATCGTATATAGTATACGGTTTTGTCCACATCACGGGGCAAAACCGGAAAAGTTAGAGGTTTTTTTTTTGTTGTCGATTTTCATTTTATATTGAAATTTTTGAAAAGTACTTACATTATTATATAGCTTATGAGCCTAAGTAATAAATAACGTTGATTTGATGTGTCTGTGTTTTGTACTTAATGAACTACGGCTTGCAATGCTTAGCTATACGACTTTGCCCCGGTCTCCCCTATACTTAGTTCGTGTTGTGCTCGCTAATCCGATACAGTCAAGGTAAATTTTATGTTAAAACTAATTCGCTACAACTTTTTATGTTAGTAGCTTGCGAATTCAATATGTAGAGACACCTATAGACAATATAAAATACCGCATTCAAAGCCGATCACGCACTGAGATACGTCCGGCCAAAGGTTGGCACACGTACAATGCCATCAACACATAACACCTGTCGTTTGAGCTCAAAGCTCACTAAGCAATGTGAGCAAGCTTGGTGTCCCATTATCTAATCTAACTATAGAATTATAAATGCGAATGTTGAACTATGAACGGCGAAACGGATGATTATATATAGCTTTTAATTTCTTTATCCAGTGTGAACTACTCATTTTATCGGGATCAAAAATCCTGTCTTAATCCAGGGTATTTTCTACCTATATACCAAATTTCATCCGAACCCAAGAGCAAGAAACAAGCAAAGAAACAAGCAAAGAAAAAATAAACAAATATCCAAACGTTTGCATTTATAATATTAGTTAGCTTTCCACCCGCGGTTTAGCCTGCTTCGAATAACTTTAATTTGTTAATCTCGCGGGAACTACTCACTTTATTGGGATAAGGAATATCCTAAAATTCCCCGTGATTGAGCCACAAATAAACGTCCAATCTTTCGCATTTATAATATCAGTTAGATTAGATTAGTAAAAAGTCTGTGCTGGGAACCAAACTAAAGTTAAATATAATTAACCTTTGATGGATACCAAGCCACTACCACCCATCGTGAAGGATAAATCTGATTATACTCGTAACATTAATCCTAGAAATTTAACCCACAAAAGTTGAAAATCCCAACAAACTCTTCGAGATGAGACTTTAAAATTTCTTTGTGTAACAAACTGTCTTACTAGATGTGGCGGATACGCCTGATTTATTAACTTCGTGCTGCAAGGGGATCGTGCATAAAACTCGTCGCTGACGCCGGCGCCTCGTGACCGGGGGGACCACATGTCCGCATACGTACCTCGCAGTTATATAAATTAGCTAAAGTAGGGACACCACTGACGTATACGTACTATATCCATGGACAAAATATTATTTTATTACAGAAATTTACACACAAAATTTATGTAGGTAGGTTTAGTTATATATTTATATGTTCGCTTTGCCTGCTGTCACCATCTTATTTAAGTCTGCTGCCCAGCAGATATGTTGCTAATGTTTGCTATTGTTTTTATTTTTGAGTTAGGGAGCCAGGTCTCTGAATAAGTTCGGGGTCGGGGTAAGCGTGCGTCCACCATCGGCCTTTTTTTTAATTACCTATCATATATGATGAGGTCAAGCGCTAACCCGTTGTGCATAAAACAATTTTAAAAAGTACTGAATGTTTATTTAAAAAAATAATGGAAATCCCCCGAAGTCTATGATATCATCCAAATGTACCAACATTCAACAACTTTAATATTTAATATAAAAGAAATCGCACTGTAATCGTATCTACCGAGATTCATCCGGTCACACACAGTTTTCGTTGGGGTTTAAATAAATCGTTCAATTGACATTCGAACACCAAAAGCTTCCATATAAATAACGGAGTATTCAAAAGCAAATATCAGTGCGAATGTTGATGAATAAATAAACATTTAATTACACTAGTAAATAGTTTACCAATCGTATTGAATATGCGCAAAGAGGGCGGGATGATAAATACCTAGCCTAGCATAGAAAAACTTGAATTAGTATGTTAAAAGTATATTTATTTTTCGACATAGTCTCCTTGAAGCGCTATGCACTTCATCCATCTATGCTCTAAAGCTTTGATACCATCCCTGAAATGGTTTTCTTCAAGCCCATCAAAATAACGGTCCACGGCAGACATCACCTCGCTATTATTTTCAAATCTTTGTCCACCTAAAATTTTTTTGAATAGATGAAAGTCAGATGGTGCCAGATCAGGAGAATAAGCTGGGTGTGGTAGCAAATCATAATTTAATTCTATGAATTTCGCCATGGCAGTGATGCACGTGTGAACGCAGGCATTATCCTGATGAAAGATTATTTTTGTTTTAGCCAGGCCGGGTCTTTTTTCACGAATACACAGTTGTACTTTATCAAGTAGATCAGCCTAATATTCGCCATTTATGTTTTGTCCTTTTGGAAGGTAATCAATCATCAATATACCCTTCGAATCCTAAAATACTGACGCATGACTTTTCCCGCTGATTTCACGGCTTTTGCTTTCTTTGGAGCCGGGGATCCTTTTTCCGTCCATTGTTTAGTCTGAATTTTTGATTCAGGTATATAGTGGTGAACCCAAGTCTCGTCTGTAGTAACAAACCGTCGCAGAAAATCAGTTGTATTGCTCTTAAAGCGGTCCAAACACTCTTGTGAAATTTGCATACGAACATAATTCTTGAGTCAAAATGTAATGCGCCCGTTCTTTAGAGATGCCTACAGTATCAGCTATCTCGGAGAGTTTCAATCTTCGGTCAGCTAAAACTACATCATGAATTTTGGTCACAATTTCTGGAGTAGTGGCACTTTTTGGACGTCCTGGAGGATGTTCATCTTGGATGCTGGTACGGCCACGTTTAAATTCAGCCACCCAATTTTTTATGGTCACATATGAAGGAGCATTTTCCCCCAAAACATCCTTCATCACCGAAAAAATCTCTCCACCTTTTAATCCTTTTAAATGCAAAAACTTTATCACAGCTCGTAGCTCAATTTTATCCATTTTTCAGGAAAAACAAAACAATGCTTTTTGAAATGTCAATATTTAAAAGAAAAACTATACGATCAATTTGAAATTTGGAACACTGGCAGCTAATGAACCAATGAGTAAAATACTAAGGAGATTTTATGTCGTCATTATACAAAATATGGGTTAGGCTAGCTATTTATCATCCTGCCTGCGTAATTACTTACATGTGAAATTCGTACGGCTCTATCGGATCAACCAGACCGGAAAAGCCCCTTCGTATCAGTGTCGACAGCTCTTGATGGAAGGGCTTCAAATAAGCACTGTCCGCTCTGTCCAGGGGAATTAACATACGTGCTTGCAAAATTAATATTACTTCACGCTGTAATGACGTTCTCATTGTTTCGTTTTCGATAACCCTTTTATACCTTTCCCCTTCGAGCAATTCCAATCATTTTAAATACACGTTTGAGGGTGAAAGCCAGCTTGGAGGGACTAATTCTTTTTGTTTATGGGATGTTCTTTTTGACTAAAATTACTGCTGGTAGACTAATGCTTTGCCGGGTGGGGCGTCAATCACACTTGATGTACTACCCCACCGAATATTCCTCTCATTATCCCGACCTACTCAATACGTTTTCTTCTGTGATTTCCCTGTATCAGAACTCACTTCTTACCCATGCTATTTTTTTCTTTTGGTTACCTCAACTGATTTATGACATGTTTGGATATATTAACACTTGATCTCAAGAACGTCACGTGACATAAGCGGTTTGACGTTTGGCTTTAGCCGTTTTTTCTCAATTCAATTGTTTATACAGGTTCGTACTATGTAAGAAAATTTTGACAACTTAGTGGAGGTTTTATAAATAAATTGAATTGAAGCCGAAGCCATCACACTCACAGTTAGCTTTGGCTTGCCTCTTACTTAGTCAATTCTTAGATAATGCCTAAGTGATGTTATACTTGCCCTAATGGCTGCCACGGCGTTAATGGCCACTCTTTTAACGGGCCACATTCATCATTCATCCGTAATGAGGCCAATGACACAGCGACAGCTGTAGTGCACCGTGCTGACGTCACCCACGAAGCTCGTGGACGAATGGTTGGGAACGTTTAACTACTACCAGGTTCGAGTAAAATGAAATATGGACAGACGTAAAGTAATAAATAGATGAAGTACCTGGAATGTAATTAAGCCAATAATTGAATTTAATAAGTTTACGAATCGGAGGTGGCGGGTTCAATCCCCGGCGGCGTACATGTTTAGTACTTGGTTTGGTTGGTGGTTGGTCATTTTAAATGTCCGCCTGGCTAGCTACCACCATCGTATATAAGTCTGCCGCCAAACAGCAATGTTAATAGCATTGTTGTGTTCCAGTTGTCAGAGATAAGTTATCCAGTCCCCCATATAAGCTAGAGATTCCGGATCAGTACGCTTCCACCTTCAGCCACAACTTCTCTTAACAACAGGTGTGATTGAGGTAAAGTGAAAAAAATAATAGCATTGTTGTGTTTCGGCTGTTTGAGATGAGACTTTTCATCTTCGGTCTCAATCTGGGGGCCAATCGCTTTATGTTTGAACGATTTTGTATTGCGCTAGTCATTTGAACAGTGACTAGGTTAGTATTTTTTAATACTCGTGGAGCCCGTGGAGTATTTCTCGGAATTTTGTTTTATATATTTAGTAATCTTTAGGTGGTTAAGCTTATTTCATTATTAGCTATAGATTTCGGATTAAATATGCTGTCTTCCTGTAATATTTTAGGCCCTATACAAATGATACCTTTCTGAAGGACAGTGATAGGTACTACATGGGAAGTGTGCTAAATAATCCATATTTCTCAAATTTATGATACCTATGTACGACCCTTTTACTTTTAAATAAATGAATATTTGTTTTTATCAATACCAGTGCTACTGTATTTTACTATTTTTACGTTATCGAATTAACTTTTTTAACATTACGATTTAGACTCGTAATTGTGCACAGAGGGGTTAAAAGTAAAGTGAAACACAACAAACACAAGTGTATTTGTGCAGATGAAACATAGCGTCATATTCATTATCCATCTCACATAATATAAATTGAGGATAAGGACTCCATTCTTTTATAATGGCTCAAGTTATTACTCAGATACACGGTAACACTGCATTCCTGTGCCAACGCTGAATAAAAGAATGTTAAAAAAGTAACGAATGAAGCAAGGGTTGCGCCTGCGCAGCTCTGTGATAGAGAGATAAAAGTCCTTACACGCCCGAGTTGCTCCGAAGACACCCGAAGAACACCGAACCCGAGAACGAGGTCATTCAACGTTTATTTTAATTGTTGTTCCTTATCAACGCGTGCCGCCCATCTATCTACCCGTCCTCTTTCCACCTATTTGAATATTTCAACTTTATAAGATGTTTATAAGAGACAGAATGCAGTTTGACATTGATTTAGAAAAGCCGTGAGCTCACTATATCATTTACGCTAGAAAAGGGAACCCTGTGGCATGAATTGAATTAATCAGGCAGACGAATGTAGCATCTTCTAAATGGGATAGTGCAGTGACAATAAAATAATTTTTATACCTTCATTGTAAAATGCTGATAGGATAGGATATACTACTGATATAAGGATCCTGTTGATATACAAAATCTACCTTTCAATAAATTTAAAGATATTATAAAACAGACTCTTATTAAGAAAGCATATTATAAAATATCAGACTATCTAGATGCTAAACATATTTGCATATAACCAGCTCGTTCGCATGCCACGCTATTTCACAATTAATAATGATATATAAAAACCTATTTGGAATATAAAAACCTGTTTTGAAGAGAGCAACCCCTCGAGCTTCTTCCTTGTTCTTATCAGGGGAAAATTACATTTTGAAAAAGCAGAAGGTTATAAAGTTAAAAGTGACTATTTTAATTGTAACCTGTATACCTACAATATAAAGCATTTTTGAGTTTGACGTATCAACCGCCTAGATAAAACCACTGCTGGATGTAAAATTTCTCCCATGGCGCGTTTTGAGACTTTTGAGAGCCGACCAATGACGCTACTACCCATCACTGGGTCTGCTGCTACGAACAGCCTGCGCCGAGGGAAATGTGCTAAAACAGCAGTTACTGTTAAGTTGATAAATTCAACAATACTTGATATACACATTTAAAAAAAATACTTTTACCATGACGAAGAATGTCTAAATATTTACTCCGTGGAAAAATGTTAAAATTATTTATACATTACTCTACAAAATTACGGAAAGTTAGACAAAAATGCAAAAAACGTATGGTGGCGTTAAGTATTTTTTTAGTTTATAACATTAGAAATCTACGCTTATTTTTAGTTCAACCGAAACAGGAGTGTTTATACTACAAATTTACCGTCTCCAATATAAAAAATAGTATTAGGCAATTAAGATATGAATTTATCAAAATGCGCTTCAAATCCGCCATACATTTTTACTATGGCGGCCGCGCGGCGATATAAAATAATGTCGCGCATCGCTGTGATTCAGTCGCCCACAAGTGTTCAGAGCGAGCGCACGTCACTTTGTTGAGCGCCACTATACACACCGATCGCGTCATTTCGTGTACCGGCGACGGCCGAAAACGGTGTAAGTATATTTTTCGGAGTTTTAAATAGACTGCTAACTTTTTCTTGCATACAAAAAATACCAAGAGACGTTACAGTAGTTAAGTATATGTGATGTATGTACATATTACATTTAGGTTATTGTTCTGTACTTTCATTAAGACATTGGTCAGTTGCGTAGCAACTTAATTCTGGTTTTGTCTGTCATGTTATAATTATCATATATTTTTAGTAAAGCTGTCCTTTTTAATAACCTCTCTTTTTTTTTTAATTTTTAATTTTAATTTTCTTTTAACCACCGGTTGTCCGGAAGAGGTCACCGCAGTTGTACAATGTAGTTTATCATAACTGTAGTACCTATATTACTGTTGTTTCATTTCTTGTGCAATAAAGAGTATTCTTTCACTTATTTAATCATTCATTATTTTTTCGAAATAAAATTTCGGATTGACAATTATATTGGTCTAATTGGGTGGAGTTCGACAAGATGAGCCAAGTTAAGAAAACTGCAATGGCGTCATTCATTACAGTAATAAACTATTATTTGTTTCAGTAAAATGGGAAACCGTAAAAAAAGATATTATAAATTAATAAGCAAGACGAGATTCAAGAAAAAAAATAAAACTACAACGCAAATTGATAATGAACAGGTCAGTTCTTGTAATTGTAGCAAATATAAGGTCCAATTTGTACGGTGAATGTAGGTATGTAACATAACAAACGACTTTCACTGTGGCGACATGGTTGAAAAAAAATAACAAAAAATTTATTTCCCATCCTAATTTCGATCAGCCGATTGCCGATTTGTTTGGGGATTGGGGAGTGAATTTTTTTTTCGACAAAGTCGCCATAGTGTAAGTTCTTTGTTATGTTACATAGATACATTCACCGTACACAAGGAACGCACTTAATTCAATTGGACATTTGATAAGAGTTTTCATAATTGACTGAATAACTTATTTTGGACAACTACTAGTAATGCTGTTTTTTTAGGAATCTCCGCAAGAAACGTCTGATTTTGAATTAAATATAGATATTGAAAATGAAAAGCAAGAAGAAATTACAATAAACGGAAACAGAATTATAAATTTTACTTACATTTATCAACAACTACAAGAAATTTCAAGTCATAACTCAGCACTTGGTTGTATACATACATACAATCCTATACATCTGGAACTAGACATGTGCACTACGGTGTACCTCAAGGCCAGTGTATTAGGCCCACTCCTTTTTCTAATATATATAAATGACATTCCGAAATCTACAAATCATCCTATGGTGTTATTTGCCGATGATAGCACTGTGGTATATGAGGATGAAGAGGATATCAACAGCAGTCTTTCATCTATCATTGACTGGTTGGAATGTAATAACCTTAAGATTAACCTAGACAAAACGAAAATAATGAACTTTAAACAAAGAAACCATTTAAATATGACAACAAATGTACAATATAATAGTAAAAGGGTGGATGAAGCATCAGTAACTCAATTCTTGGGTATTAGTATTGACAGTAACATGGAATGGACGACACAAATAAATGAAGTATGCAAAAAAGTAACAAAGTTCTCATATGCATTACATATCTTAAGCAAAACTGTTAACCGCGGAGCTGTACTTACGGCCTATCATGGCTACGTAGCTTCTACTCTGAGATATACCTAGTATAATTTTCTGGGGGAATGCCACAGACAATGAACAAGTGTTTATAGCCCAGAAGCGATGTATAAGAGTTATTTGTAATTTGCGACGCACAGATTCTTGCAAACCCTTCTATAAGCAGCTGAATTTACTCACGGTTCCTTCTATTTATATTTACGAGACTGCAATTTTTGTTCGGTCTAATCCTGAGCATTTTGAACATGTTAAACGAGCACGGCGACGTGATCAGTTACGTTTAGTATCCTGTAAAACTACACTTTTTAGAAATAGCATCTTTGCAATGGCACCAATAATATACAATAAGATACCTAAATTCATTCGAGAATTTCATGATCTAAGTACATTCAAGAGTTCGTTGTTTAAATATTTAATAGAAAAACACATTATTCCATTAAAGATTTCTTGAATGACAAATCTGCTTGATTGTTTCTGAGCGGGAAAACAGCACCTAATTTAAATTTGCAGTTGTTAATTTGCATTAAGTTACTATTTGACTTGTTATATTATTATTGACTCTATGTGTTGAATAATGTATAAATGACTGAATATAATTCATGTTAAATATTCCATGACTATGTAATTTTAATCTAATTTCATTTCAATTTGACATTTTTATTTACCAATTTCAATCGTATTTTACAATTTTAACATTGTCCTTAATAATTGACATGGAATTATAATATTAATTTTCGAAACTAAGCTAATGGGTATCTACTGTAATATATTTGTTTTTTTTTTTTGCAAAAAATTCCTACCATCTTAGATAAGCCTATGTACCTACCTCAGATAAATAACTAACCATTTTTTTTGTATGCCAAAATGGATCACAATCATCAAAATGGAGTAGATCACAGTGTTACTTATACCATAATATTTACTAACATCTTTTATACCCGTGTTTCACATTAATAAATTGAATTGAATTGAACTTTTGCGTTTTATAATCTGTAGATTTTGCAACATCACCAATAGTTTTACATTATTGATAAACTTTCCTAAAAGATCAATAAAAATTAAATTTAACAAGGATTTTGTTTTAATTTTTAGCACATTTGGTCAATATTAAAAAGGAGTAGACAAAGTAAAAATAATTGATACTAAATAGCCCTGAAAATTATTGCGAGAAGAAATCCAATACAACCCCCAATAAAGAAAATGTGAGTTACATATGTTTACGCTCGGACGGTGTTCGGTCTACCATACGCACATTCGCATCAAGCGAAATACCTAAACAGCGCGCGCGTCTTTCGCTCGGCGCAGCCTTAAGCATTACGAAAAGAGATAGGTTGGTCTAATCGCCGCCATCTACCAGAACGACTACGTCCAGACTATTACGAGTAAAGCAAAGAAACTTGTAAATAGCAAATATGAATTTGTTGAATTGTTTACATATTAAACCATTAATCACTCACTGCCTGATAGTTTGTCGCATTACCTACTTAAAAAAGAAACTAGTTTTCGAAGATCCAAAGTCCTATCGAATCTTCCGAAGTTTGTGTTCCAATTTCAACTTGTAAGTTTGGTAAGTAAGGTAAACTGTCACGTTTGATGTTGTCCAATGAAGGATGGGTACAGATGGGTAAGTTATGCAGTCAAGAACCAATTCCAAGTTTACATTACATGGGTTACACGAGGAATTTATAAAAATTAACGATGCGCAGTTAAAGAAAAAAGTGGAGTTCATAATTTGCAGTCGTTTTAAATAAATTGAACTGTTTTTTATATCTCAATTGAACGAAAAATTTTCAATGTTGCAACGTTTTAGATTCAACTATTATACTAAGTAAGATATAAACCGTCATGTTTCTGCTCTGTTTACAAATATCATCTATGGAAATTATTTTGTCTGTGTTCTTACTTAAACTAATTTGTAGTAATTGTAAATATGCCGAAATTAAACATCGAAAGAAAATCTTTTTAATACCGTCAAAAAATTTGGAGGAATTGCTGCTTAAATTGCCACAGATCCACATAGTCAGCGGAAATGGCTTGTTTCCATTTTATATCCGGAGGTTCAATTCCCTTTGTTTTAATTCAATCAAATTTACAACTAAGAAATCTTCACAAATTGTTTAATATGCAAATTTTATTCTAATGAATAAGACGTTTTTAAAATCTACATAGCGTAATGTTTTGTGGATAAAAAATTTTCTTAATCGAGTTTTTTTTAACATTTATTCTAAAATTTAATTTGAAAGTCGTGTACATTTTCGATGTTCGAAAAAGCATTCGAATTCAGATACACGTAATATTTCCTTCGTTATTGGCTCCCGAGACGCTTGAATAGAAACAATTCTCATAATCTAGTACCAGACGCAGTTGACGTGCTCATGATGTATGACTACGACAAGCAGTAATTGATCGTCGATATGTGCGCCTGCACCGGGCCGGACCCGATCTTACTATAGATACACGGGACATTGAACCCCATGCTCTTGGACTTTTTATTATCAAGGATCTAATCCATCGACTCAATATGGCATGATCGATTTCAATGGAACTTGTTACTATATATCTGATTGCTCCAACAATTCCTCTAATTTAGCATGAATTGGTGTTCTACTTTCTTAGTGGTTCCAGATGATTGTCACGTTAAAAAGAAACTTGCTCTCGTGAATTGATGATGTATGTGGGTTGACGATTTGTGATGTGACTCGCTAAGCTAATAGAAATGAACTAGGTTGAAGAAAAACGATTGATGGAAAGTGTCTAACGAAACATTTAACGTTAGAGATATTTTACTCATCCCCTCTGGGTCTGAATTAAAAAATGCGTTTTATGGGTGTAACAAAAAGTCCTCTATTCCAATAAGTTCCGCCTCGTCCTTTTTTTACTGACAATCGTTCAGCGTTACAGATTGAACGTTTCATAAAACTCATCGATGTTTCTATTGCGTTTGCTCGATTTTTCTAATATTTTAGTATAAAATTCAGTACGTTGGATTCACGTTACTTGTTTAGTTAGTTTAGTTTAAATAAGTTTAGTAAATTTAGTATTTTTGTCATCTTTATGAAAATCTGTTTCTGTCATTATTTACACTTGGATGTATTCTAATCTTATAGATTTGTTTCCATTTGAATAAATTACTTGCTCATAGGTGCAAGTTCGAATGCTAGCCATTAAATTTTAGTTTCTAATTTTCTGTAAGAGCGAACGTTGCTGGGTTTCGCTGTAAATTTTTTTATCGAGAAAACATTTTATTTTAAAATAACATTAGGAAGCAACAGGTTTATAATATTAAAGGTGAAATAATGATGACCTGCATCTTAGAAGACATCGCTTCGCTCGACGATCGCAGTTCCTATGCAACTAAAGCAGCCTTACTATTTAAATATAAATAATTTGTAGACGCTCCCATCTGTTAGAAGTTAAATGTTCATCTTTGTATATAGTATTCTATATTACTGGGAAATAAAAGTGTTACCTCAGTAATGAATAGGGATCTATTTAGCGGATCATAGCTTTGTTTCCCAGACATATTCCGGTGAATAACAGGGTCGGCCAATCAATTTTCGGCTTCCCATATAAATCATCTTCGCCGTCAACCGGAGCTCCTGACGGCTGTGGGCAAGAAGAATGTTCTGATTAATTTGGACAATGAATTCTTCTGAATATTTTGCATTCGTACGTTATTATATTATTTATGATATATGTTCAATCTACATATAAGTAACATCATGGATAAATACATTTATCTTTCAAAGTCTACAACTTCACAGCTTTACCGTAACACTAATTTGATATAGAAATTTTTAAAGTATCTAATATCAAATCAATTTCACGTTGTCTTGGTCTGTCTGATTGTAATGTATTGGGACCTGCCTACATAGCTTATTTGCAAGCTCCTAAGACAATCTCTAAAGCAATACTCGTAAGTATTCAGTTCCCAGAAGACATTTCCAATCTATTACAGCTTTCCGGTTTCATAAATTAATAGTCTTTGGAACGCACCTCTTTGCTGTAAATGAAATTTCCAATTCAATGCTAACCTACAAAGCTTACAGGGAATGTGAAAATCAAGATTTACGAGTGAATGCTATTTAAATCAGATTCACTGAGGTGGTAAACGTATTTTTATTTGGAAGAGAGTACATTACTTGAAACAGAGTCAGTCTGTTTCAAGTAATACGTATTATAAATAATATTGTGGTATATGAATTTGTTGTGAAGTCTTACATAATAAATCCAACGTTGGGAGTGATTTTTTTACCTTAGCATCTACTGTTATGCAATTTTAATCATCTACAATGTTACGCAAAAATACTCGTGGAGATGGGATATAACATATCTCCCAAGTATTCGGAGGATAAGATATATTTATCCCACACTACTGACAGTAGGATTGACGTAAGTCCGCCAGCCGTCTCTAGAAAGCCCTGTGTCAACTCGGGTCCAATATTAATTTCTTAATGCACGCTATCGCCGGAAACATTGTCCTGTTCTTCAATTTACTAGATGGCGACCGTCATCATTATTGATGAAGGACACGTATGTTTTTACAGCGCTATTTATATCACAAGAAAATTGTCAGTCCGCAAAATTATAGTAATTTACTTAGAACGGCACCATTTACATACTAGTATATACTCTATGACGCATTACAATCGCTCTCTTTCTAATTTTCCGTTCAGTATAAACTGAGCAATGTATAAACATTGCTCATTGGCAGAAAGACCATCACGTTCTCCTCGTCTAAAATTTCATTAATGAAAATTAGATGAATAAAGGACAAGAAAAGACTATTTAAAAAAACCATAGCCAAACTCACTGTTTTGTTTACCTTGTTTATTTTTTTACAAAGCCTTCCGGTCAGGGTACGAGAAGGTGGATTATTTAGGGTCCGAAGGGATTTAGTTGTATTCGTAAAAGGCCAGTGGATGAATGTTGCAAACAAACTCTGAGTTGTTTTTACCCAAAAGCATCTTGGTGACCCATCAAAATTCAAGAGAGTTTTGAAACAGCTGTAGTGAATTGAGGTTTTTGCAAAATGTGACTTCGAATATATTCTGTAGTATTCAAGAAAAAGATTTACCAAAAACACCATAGAAAGTAATTTAAAAATTGCTCAATATAGTAATACAATTGATATATGAGAATAATGTTACTTGTTGTTTTTTTTATGTTACTTGTTGTTGTTGATTTAGGAGTCAACTAGCATATCGTTAAATTTAAACATCATTAAATATTACATTATATTATGAACTTTGTCAGTTATACCTATTATAGTTTATTGTCGAAACGTGAAATCTCATCATTCCCTCAACTCAATACCATCAACTTTTCCTATTCACCGTCCAATTTTGTCGGACTATCATTAACTTTTTGTTTTTCTTGAGTTACTGAGGCTTTTTTCTAAACTTTCCAAGTCAGTTCCCACGTCTGTTATGTTTTATTAATCTTCATACAAAATTGACTTTGTTGTAAATACTTGTCTTATACATGCTTATAAAGTAAGATGTGAGACACACTTTATCCTTGACTATGCAAAAAATGTCATTAACAGCTTATAGAAGTTCAAAAAATTCTTCAGAATAATCAGATAAAGACGTGTAACAACAAGAAGTGTAATCTCTATTAATTTCGAAATCCATTAGATATTTTATTTTGAATAAATCAGTTACCTCTTACCGCCACCTTTGTTGTTGCAAAGAGTCAGACTGAGACAAACATTGCGTGGAACTTCTAGTAGCAACTTGTTCAAAAGTTTTACATCGCGCAAAAATGTCCCTCAGGGAAGATGAAGCACAATAACAATACGAAGTATTTTGTTTTACTACCGTACTTTACGATTGAAGTGGAAGAGAAGCGTCAAATAACAGTCCGAACTGCCTGATGTCCGACCGACAACATTCACTCCATCATGAAAAGTTGCTTGACAACCTTAGCAGAGTAACAAAATTTTGCCAGGTTCTGTAAAGTTGTCTTAAGTATAGTGCTTACTTTGTCTAACATTTTGTCGTTTTAGAGTAACAAAGTAACTTTGTTTTTGTCGCCTATATTAATTACGTCTTGGGAATCCGTTTTATATTTATTACTGTCTATTTAAAATGTACGATCGTTTAATGCGCGTAATGTAAACCAACGTGATGTAATTCTAGCTAGCCCATGCATATCATTTTCAACTCGCATCTTAAAACCACACACAGCAACTCGTTTGTAACTTGCTTGTTATTTGATGCGAAGTCGATACCATCGCTGTTATCAATAGCACGTGACGCGAATCCAATAAAATCCCACCAATTCCTACTTGATCTCGTGTATCCATCACCATTAGTCAAGTGTAATATGAAATTCAGACGATTATAGAGCTCTTCGTATAACGGTAGATCACCGACATTACTATATATGTGTTTTGTGTCGCATATGAAACCGAAACTGTGGGTATATTGTATGGCTGTTGGAGGTATGCATGAATTTATATTTAATTTTAAGTCTTGTCGGCTTATTTGTCAAATATTACTTGAAATTAATTTTCCATGAAAACTCGATTTTTACTGCTCAAACTCAAATTAAATAAATAATTCGGATACACCAATTATCTAATCCCAAATTAAACAAAGCCTGTGCTATGGATAATAGACAACAGGTAAACATGCATGCAAATAAACCTCCATGACTCTGGAATAGATGTTCGTATTCATAACACAAACATTTACTCCTGGTGGGATTCGGACCCGCGTTTCGAAGACAGGCCCACTGTCCACTACATCAATCGGTCGTCTAAATACTTTAATGAATGATCTTCGTACTTAAAGCAACAACCTTAACGGCAACAATCGACCAGCAGAAATGGCTTGTAGCTACAATCATGTATGCCGCAAGTTAAATCCTCCGAATGTAACCCGACGCTGAAAAAATCTCTAGCCAAAAAAAATCTGGTCTCTAACATCGTATCTTGAACCTTAAAAGGCTCAATTCACTATTTTTTTTTTTGGTAAAGCAAGGCGAATTTACTATTTTTTAAATGCGTGTCATTAGTTACTGTTGAAAGAAAAAAGCAAACTGGCCCAATCATTAGATATGTATACTTGAATATCTTTTTAATGGCGTAATAAATAACAATCACAAAACGGCTGTATATCGTGAATGAATCTGAAAGTCATGATCAGATTTGTTAATAGAAGAACTTCCGGTCGTTCAAACCCAATCGCATGGAAACCCTCTGAAACATTTACGGAATAGTTTTGGGAGGTACGTCTTGAAATCGGGTTAACTGTGCTATCACTGGGCTACCGTATAAGCAGGTCTCTCTGCGTTCATAAGTCAGGTAGCATCGCGCGGCCAGCTTTAACTGGCGGTGTTACGTTCGTCAGGCAGGCAACTGTACAATCAGGACGAGTGTCTGGATGGACCCAACTCCCGCGGGAGTACACCGACTCTCCATTTTTAGATCCCCACGCAATAACAATTGACGATTTTTTCATTTGAGCGTTACCTTTTTTTTCTCAAAATGTCCGCAATATTTTCAATTATGAACGAATTTCATGTCATCGACTACCAAGCTGCCAACCAAGCTATTGTGCCGTGCTGTGTCAGCACACAGCTTTATAAATTGTTTATAAATATGATTCGATTTATGTGTTATTTTCTTTTTTAATTGATTACTCTACTGTTTTGGATGACAACTCTATTAGTCCCTTTTATAAATATCGTATTGTATTATCAGGAAGCGTTTTATTGTCTCAGTTTTTACCGCTAACAGTGAATTCTTTGGCGTTCGACAATCAGGGCAGAACACAAACAAAACACCACTGTTTCGCTTCTATCATTGTACGTGGAAAATGGTACCTATTCCTTTTCCAGCGCTCGATGAGTATTTCTCGATTTGTGAAAAGTCTGCTGTCGATTCTTATCTTTAGTATTATTGCTGTTATCAATGACGTTTGGGGTATTGTATGAAATGAAAGTAAACTCGCATTTTTTTTAAGAACATATCGTAACTTGTATATCTTTATTATATTACATTTTGGCGACTTCAAAATCAGACACAAACAATGATGAAATGTAACTGTGAAAATTAGAATGGAAGATGAAATTAGGTTGTTTAACATTCCCGACTTTCCCTCTCTTGACTCTAATTATTTTACAGTCAAACACAGCGATGGTTCGGAAGGCGCTAAAATTCATCATAAACATACTCCTGGTGAGAACATGACATGCTTTACTAATTGCTCACATGAAAAAACAAACGTAACCTACTTAGCTGCAACTGTGCAAACATTAAAACGTAATTTTTGCAACCGCCTCATACATACATATACACAGGTCGCGGGTTCGGATCGGGGCACATGTTTAGTACTTCGTTTGGATGCGCCTGACCAGCTACCACCATCTTATCTAAATCTGCCCCTTGCTGCTTGGGGCAGATTGACAGCATTGTTGTGTTCTGGCTGTTATACTCGTAGATAAGATAGTTTGTGGCTTTCGAGTGAGCGCGCTTCCACCTTCGGCCTCATCTTCACTGCACGATTGATTGAGGTCAAGCGCTAACCCGATATGCACAGAAACATTAGTAGGTAAGAGGGACTTTATTGTAAATGTTTTAGATCAATAAATACAAATAACTATATTATGTATTAATAATTCTCTTGGTATCTGTTTTTGTATGCCAGCTGGTCTACTGACTATTACTGACACGTTTAACTTAAATTATTTAATATGATTTCTTTTCTTGTTTCAGGTAACTAGTCAAAATGAAGTGGATTTTTTTTATTTTCTTGGCCATACTGTCATTAGGTAAGTATTAAGGAAAGGGTTCCCGGGAATGCCCGGTTATAATGATAATGCCTGCGAACCCTGTCATCCATGTATATGTAGTAAATGCGTTAAAAGTTAAATATGTTCGAAACGACTTCGGTTTCCATCAAATATCGCTAAGAACATCTCATACCCACTAGATTTACAAAATATAGGTTCTACATTAAAAATACTAAAAGCTTTTAATACTCCATCATCTTTATCACATATTATTCTAGTATATACAATGACGTGTGACATAAAGTTTGCCATCAAGGAGTTCCAGTCCCTAAATCCCGGCCATATTACATAAATATGCCAAAATTCAGGTCAATCAGAGAAAATGGTTTGAACATTTTCAAACGGACAACATTGCAACGGATACGAACATTGCAAGTTAAAGAAAAACCTTGTATAAAAGACCATTTTCAAAACTGAGCCGTTCGACGCTACAATTCAACAATTGAGAAACAAAGTTACAACAGACACAAAGTTACTTTCCCATTTATATTACCTATATTGGTGTGGGCAATATCAGAGAGACTGTTTTTTATTCGGATCATTTCAAATATTATTTCCAATAGAATTGACTTTATCTTCAACCTTTTATTGCAAATGAATATAATTACTCTCCCAGGCGCCTCTTTCAACGGGCGTAATTGCCACCCTAACTTTTAAGTCATCGATTTTAAACACTTCAAATAATTTACCCGTATTGAAACCAATTGTACGCGTTCCGGGACAGTCGCCCGCGGATATAATATTATTTGTAATAAAATGCAATTACGGCCCGATGCTGCCAATTTGATATTTGCTCTTTGTCCCAATACCCTGCGGCGAAGTGACGCCCTAAACTGGGGCTGCTCCATGCTGTGCGAACTTAGCCTATTTGCAAGAAAACCTATTGGCAGGTTCAAAATATCATGAATTGAATTTTGATGCACGTCCTTAATAATGAATGATGAATTTAATGTAAAACATAAACATTTTTACCTGTATGGTGTATGTAAGTGGGATTCTTTGACACCCAAACGGCTGGATTTTAATTTACGAAGTATCGTTAGATTCGTCGTGATAGGCCATAAACCGTAAGGGTTAAAGTTTGTCAAAATCAATATTGGTATCATAAGAAAGGGCTCATCATGAGGAATCTGAAAATGTATATTACAAGTGAGACATACTATGCAGCAGGCGTGTGGAGAGCTTCGAAATCACATATTTTTTTCTGATTTGACAATCGGTTGTGTTTTGATTTTGTCAATGTTAGTTTTATATTATTTCCGTGTCCCCTCACCGCAGTTCCCGGCACATATGTTACTCTCATCATCTACCCCATGCAGTACACGTTTACGGCGTTTTGCGAGAGAGTCATTAATAGGGCCCATTGTGTTCTATTCATGGCCACTTACATTATGGTACATTTGGTTGTACATTTCTTTCTCTCTATGGGTACATATTTCGTCAGACATAACAAACTTCAAACATTTCACGGCACAAATATCGCAAATCCCGCAATGTATTCCCAATGCTCAGTATTTTGTCTGTGTGTAGAATTGTAGGTAAATTGTACTATGTAACCGGGTTCGTAAGTTTTTCCTGGATTAAGTCGGTAAATGGAAGAAGAAGATTTTTAAGCACTTTCAAAAGTAAGAGTTACTTAATAAAATTTAAAAAAATAAAATTCTTTCGCGGCGCCGGCGAATTGGTCTCGTAAAACGCAACTAATCGATCGTGAGATAGTAGATAGAGATGAGATGAGATAAGGCTAGTGACTAGCAGCAGCGTCATTTGATACGGAGCTGCTATCAAATTCTGCAATCGCCAGGCCACCTGCCCAGCTTGGCGATTAGGGTAAATCCCTGCACAGAAAGCGATGCACTAGCGGACTTTTATGACAATATCGAGTTGATCGACTGCAATCTGATGCATCACATTCAATTTTTTGGACTATTGGAAAGGAATTTTGTTAAGGGATTTGAGGGAATGGATGAAGGTCTTCAACAATTATTGATATCTATACGTTATTACGGTTTCGTAGAGGCGTATACTTATACGTAGGTACTTAATTACAAGTAATTACTTGCAGGGCATTATCTAGGTATAACCCAACACAAGGTACCATTATAACAGATGAAATGTAAATCACATCGCTGAGCTTTCTTGTACCGGCTTGTGTCATCCCCTTATTGATTACATAAATTTAATAAACAATATCAGAATTGTTCAATCGAGACCTCGTCGACAAAATGTGACATTTTCTATTCCTATTGTGTCAACAAACTATGGGAAGAACTTTACGGGTCTGCAAATACGAGAATAAACTTACGACGTACCAGTGGCATAGAGTCCAATTAGGGCCAAACTCAATAAATAAATATATTTGCACATACACACAGCGCCATCTAATTCCACACTAAGCAACTAGGCTTGTATTATGGATACCAGATGGTTGATAAACTACACAAATGCATTTTCTTTTGTAAATAAATACATAAATAAATGAAATACATCCATAACTCGGGAACACATGTCTGTATTCATCATACAAACATATGCCCCTAGCGGGATTCGAACCCGGGACTTTTTGGTATAGCAGTCAGAATTTTTTACCACTACACCAAACTGGTCGTCTACACTACACCAATAGAAAATGTGTCCATTTATCATTATTATCTATAGTATTCACGTTTTACCGAGATTGGCATTTACACAACGCCGTCAAACACATAACGCCCCTCGTTGTTCGTCGGAGGTGAAAAAATAAAATCAGTCATAGAATAAACCTCGATGGTGAGCGTATTCATCAAGAATTAAGTAAATCGTCTAGCGAAATCGAATACCACTTCTTTTGAAGTTACGTCACACAATGGGCGGCCTTGTTGCGAATAAAATTACCTCTTCCACTAAACCTACAAATGACGTGACCAGGATAACCGTATTAAATGCCTACCTCAACGTTACCGGAGATATAGCGTGTTAGTTATGAGAACGCATGATAAAAATTACCTAATACGTCAAGCCTGACGCATTGTTGGGGTTCCATACCTCACGGGCTGATTAATGGCGACCCGGATAAAACCACGGGGGCGCTCACTGCGGAGGGACCCCCAAAATTTCTCTTTTGTATATATTGCTTATCCATTTTATTACGATCAACCTTTTCGTGTTTACTGCAAGTCGATAGACTGGCGAACTTTTAGAGAGGAAAAGTTTCGCCAGTGAAAACGATGAGAACACCCGATAACCCTTTTCAGGACGTTTAACTTTCCAATGAAATGCCATGTAAGAACTTTAAATTTAGTTCAAAAAAATCTGATAGTTAAATATTTTTACGTGTAAAAATCAAGGAAAATGTTTGTTCAAGAATTCGTTCTGCGACTAGATTTCTCTCAATTTTCCACTACGGGACAACGGTGAAAGTTGCAATAGGCATTTGTGCCTTTACTTTTGACAGCTAGCGACACAAAGCGTACACTTTATTACCAACGTCTCAGCAAATTTGGGGCATGCGACACGTCTCACGATTTTATGCATTATTGCTTGATTAGCATTCCCATCATGGCGTTTTCATACGAGCTTTATTTAACACACAAAATCGTTTAAATTCGGAATCTTTAAAGACGGTAGCTTTCTGATGATAATGTTCTCACTGGCATTGGTCGAAGTGCCCGCATTCGAATTTCAAACGCATTCAGTGGATGGAGCAATCTCGGGAGCAACGAGGCGCCTCGACGTTTTGGTTTTACGGAGTTTGGCTCGCGCGTTGAGTAGCTAACTGTACGTGATCGCACTTCTGTATTAGCAAAAATAGGTTAACGTACCCAGTTAACATAGCGATAAAAAAGCAATAATTTTACAATGTAGTTAGTTTATTCCTGAAGAGCCGGCTACGTGATGAAGTAGTTCTAAAAGAAAAAAAAAATCGTAATTGTTCAACCCTTTGGCGTAGGTTTGCATGATTAACCGCAAGGAAACCTTCTTAGGCATATTAAATGTTCGTAACTGGAGGCACATTCACTCACTACTGTGAGGGAAAGCCTATGCCCGGCGGTGAAATAGGTTAAATCACGTTCAAATAGGCGGATAATGTGGTCAGGTTGATAACTTCAATGCCTAAAAACTTGAGTTGATGTTTCCAATTATTGAACAAAAACATTTATTTCGGTAATAAATTTTTGTTGAAAAGTTCTTAACTCTGCATCTTATAAATTTCTTATTACCTTAATCTATACAATAGAGGGCTCGACCCTCTGATGACTGAGGGGTGTAGACTGTGACGCCTTTAAAGTATATAGATTTTACATAACAACTATTTGATTAGAGCTTATCACAGAGGGATTGCAAAAATACCCCCGTTATTTGGTTTAACCGTTATTGATGGCGTATACGTTATTTGTAAATGGTATTATTTAGGTGTTAGCAGAGCAGTCGTTTATTAAAATGCGGAATTTAATATCGAAACGAAACGATGGCAATATTTCATGGGAATGAAGGCCGTTCATTATTTATAAGGGGGTACACAAGTGTTGGATGCCGAAATATAATTAAATCGAAGTGTATGGAGGAAGAAGGGAAATATGAATAGCCTAAATTTAACGTAATATTTATGTAGCTAAGTAAAATAACGCTAGACAGCTCTTAGTATCTGCAAATATATTTTATTACATTAAATTATGGTTACACATTAAAAGGGTGGTACTTTTTATCTATTTTAGGAAGTACACATTTTCCCGACATATTTTTCCTAACATTTTCTTTCATAATTCTACTGAAGAGCAACCTAGCGAGTTGAGGAAACTGACAAGCGGTCGCGCTGACATAAGTTATTTTTGAGACCAGTAAATAGTTTTATCGAGTTTTTTCAGCGAACGAACAACTAAAGCCATTAGTGTGATTCTAAGCGACTCTAATACTACATGTCACATGACCGTATATGAAAGTATACGGTACATTTCCCGCGCATTTCTTCCACTATATGTCTTGCGCTAAAACTCGAGCGCTAATGCGATGTGAAACAGGCGCTCCCAGACTACGTCAACGACTAAGTTTGACGCGTTTGCAAAGCTGCCCTTATAGATACGGTACATTAGACCATTGTATATGAGGGTCGTCCACATGGTACATACCATGCAACAATTTTTTAGTATCCACACTTCCTCGTTCGTGATTTGTACTTTACATAGTAGTCACTAAATTGTTAGATTTATTAGTACATTTCTCACTAGAAAATGATTTTCATTATTGAAGTCAGTAAATGAATGAGGTAGGCAAGGTGCTACTTATGAGTACTTGAGGGTGAATCGCGGATATTTTGCTAGGGTGATTGGATTCAATGATAACAGAAGAAAAATTGGTATTGATGCGACTACATTTTGAACAAATTGGTCAACTTGGTCTAAATCAGCTTAGAATCATTAAGAGCATCGGTAGTAAGTGTGTAGGAAGTTAACTTTCACCCGCGCCATTGAAGCTTCAAAATGGTCCTGTGAGTGGTTTATGGGTGAACTACGGCGAACTAAATTAAAATTGGGACACTTTTGAGTACCATCAAACTGTGTTAGGGCGTCGATTACTTGCAGGCGTCTTTTTTTGTGTGGTTTGCGGGTAAGTTGATAGGATGGCGGTGCGTTCTAGTGTCATTTGATACCTACCTAATTTACGTACGTAATTTACGTACACACCACGACGCGAAGATCGTTGCCATTTTTATTTTATTGTTTATTAAGTATACAAAAATTCATTCACAATGAAATTTAAATTTATATGTCTGTCTGAAGTATCGATCGAATGAATCGATTTCAAAGCATTTTTTTTTCGACATTATTATGGTTATGAGATGTTTCTTTACTACGGTTGATGGAAACCATATCAGTCGTTTCTAATAGGGTGGGACATTGTAAAAGGGTAGGGCTGATCTACAACCTACAAACAAAAATCTAGGTAAGAAACCAGCTACCACTATCCACATGCAGCCCTCGCGAAATAGCGAGCGTGGTGTTCCTATGCGCCTTCTTGACGTGGCGTTGTTGTTGTTCTGGCGGCGGGCGATGCTTCGGCGTGGCCTCGGATGAATAGCGTGGGGTACCCGCGTCCACACCGCCCGCTCTGGTGCGAGTGGAGGAATACCATGGGGTTTTAGTTGGTAGGTTGGCTCTTCAAGCGGGAGTCCAACATATCTCGCCCTTCCACCCCCGTGGAGGAGGAGAATGCTTGAGCATTTCCCCGTGTAAAAAAAAGGTAAAAAACCAAAAATTATGGTCGTATGCCTCTTAAAGTAGGGAAAGACACTGTCTTGGGAGAGACAAGTACGCTTCCCACATTAGTGCGGAAACAATCAAGGTTATCAACACTTGACGTCATAAAAAGAAATGGGATTCTTGTAACTACAATGCATTTACATGTATGTTAAAGCAGGTTAGTGAATAAGTTGAATAACCTAAGTTTTATCAAGCTAAGAAATTGGATTTTCATTTGATCCAGAAACAGCTATTTGGATATGTAATGTTCACGGACGTCTTAAAATTTGGAATATCCTCATTGTCCTGGCATACAAAGACTTTGTCCTAATATTAATAAATTTTTTGACATGATCCGAATAGTTGGTTATGGATCAAATCAACCTCCAATTCTTAGTGAAAGTTAGTTAATTCATTAGCCTGCCTTAACATACTTGTAAATGTATTGTAAGTTATAAGAATCTCATTTCTTTTTTTAACGTCAAGTGTTATTAACGTAAACGTGGGAAGCGTACTTGCCTATCCTAAGACAGGGTCTTTCCCACTTAAGGAGGCAAACGGCCAACCTTTTGAATTTGAAACATTTCGCAAAAAGACTTTCTGTCACAATCTAATCAAGTCTTATTTTGTCTGTTATTTATATCTTTGGTTTTCTTCCCAAACTCTCCACATCGGACCCCTAAGAGGTCCAACTATAATCGCCATGGACCTCTTAATAATAATAAAAAAAATATCTTTGCTAAAAATTGTGAATTAATAGCATCACATCTAATTTTTTAATCTAATTATTCGATTAAATCGTGGAGGTTGGTGAAGAACCACTTTAAAGTTCTAACGGTAAGTATAAAAGTAAGTATTCTATTCATTCTGAGGGCGGAGTGTGAGTTATGTTTCGACTTTACTACCGCGTTCGCGTTTACGTGGCTATTTGTATGAAGAATTGTGCAGCGCCTCTAGCGGATAGTTTGCAAAACGATTTTTTTCATAGATACTTTTTGCGTAAACACGAACGCGATGGTAAAGTTAAAAACGAGACAAAACTCGCACTTCGCACACCGAGCAGGATTGCGAAAAGTAGGGATAGCCAGACTTACACTCGATCAGGGCTACCATTTGTACGAGAAATGTATTTTTTTTTTATTAAAACTTAATAAACCATAAAATAAGTCGCTGCTGATAAAGCAATTTGATTAGACCCGAGGGAGATCGCACTGATTTTAAGCAGAAAGAAAAATATGATTTGGGGGATGAAAAAAAAGGTTTTTCCTTCAAGTTTTTGGCAGTTGATTTTAAGTGGATAATACGACTTTTTCAAGCTGGTGTACGTTTGTTGCAATTTCTCACCTGGCAGCCCTGCGCTCGGTGCATATATACAGGCGCCAGTCAGTGACGGCTAATGCCTCTTGCTGAATGGACCTGTTTCGCTATGCTCTAGGTGACTGCGAAATATCTTACGATTTCATTTTGTCGATAGGTTAAAAGTCCTACGCCACAAAAAACTTACCTGTAACTGATTTTAATTGTTATTATGAATGTGAATTATGAACTTGTAATATATTAATAAATCTGTCTATACTAATTGTTAGATTCTAGATTTTTATAAAGCGGTCTATTAAAATGCCGTAGGAGGTACATACTCACTTTTGTCAAGTGAGCTGTTGTTTGTTTGTTTAAAAACGTATATCCCTAACCAAGTTGTTACCACTGATTAATAATAAATGTCTTGAACGCTTTTGTAGTTTTCACGATTTATGTTAGGCAAGTTATAGCCAACTTTAGGGATATAAGTTTAACATAGTGCTGTGTGATTTCAGCACGGAAAATAGAAGCAATCCATCTCTTCTCGGCTTTCCAGACATTCCACTAAAAAAATATTTAAAGATTTGTACGTTTTAACCAACTTTTAATGTTTATAGGAGATATCCCAAACATGGGTGGTTCATTTAATTTTGTGATAAAGGTCTTGACGTTGTGTATGTATGTATGACTAGCATCACACTAGTTGCGTGGAAACCATATCCATTCTAATATTATAAATGCTAAAGTCTGTCTGCCCGGCTCCGACACCTAATTGATGAACCAACCGTATTGAAATTTGGCAAACAGCCTGGGACCCGGAGAAGGACATGAACTACTTTCATCCTGAAAAAATCCGCGATAAAATAATAAACCTCGGGTAGAAAGAAATTTCATATTTTCTGTGTAATGGTATTCGTAACAGGATTAACTTTCATGCCGTGTTCGACATCAGTTTAATTGCTACTTAGTCGCGTTGAAATTTTTACACCGTGCTTCAAAGCTAAAATGGCACGTCTAAAATGCATTACAAAAATGAAATTGTACACTTTTATGTAACTTTGCATGATATTAAATGAACATTTATGTCGTGTCACAGCGACCATTAATAGTTTCTCTTATAAATAATAGCTTCGTTTAGAATTTAGGGTATCAGCCCCTATGTATTTGAAGGGGCAACAAATATTCTATTCATTCAACATATATATATATATATATATTATATATATATATATATATATATATATATATATTTTATAGTGTTCCTCTGCACTACACGGGCATACATATTTGGCTACCGATACGAAAACTACTCGTTATACGAGTGTAAAATATAACTTATCCTTATGGATAAGTTATATTTTACACAGTATTGTATGTTAGGTAGCTTATTACATATTGGCTGTCGAATGACACCAATCGAGGTCAATACAAGAAATAAAGATAAATTTGCAGGCTTATGTTTTTTTAATAAGGTTCCCGTTGATAAACAAAATCTTCCGTTCAATAAATTTAAAGAAAGTATTAAACAGATCAAGCTATTTAATTGATGGACTGTATGTAAAGTCTTCTATTGCACTAAATCCTGTAGAGATAGTTGTAAGTTTGGAAATAAATAAATAAAATAATAATGAAATATATTGTTATTTTATTTGTATTATTACAATCTGTTTTTAAAAGAGCAACCTTTCGGGTTTAATTGTTTGTTCTCCTCATGGGAAAATTACCTTTTTAAAAAGGAGTAGTGTGTACCTACAAAAAAACTGACTATTTGACACCATTTTTATTAGTGTTGAGCTTTAACATGTGACGACATAATTGTTCACTTACAAGTGAAAAAAATAAATTTAAATATTAATTTAATTTAAATACGGTCGGGAACCACCGTCGTACCACGTAAAATTTTTGAGTGCGGTTGCTAATTGGTGTTTAGCTCGTTTGCGTTCGGTCGCTAAATTTCGTACCACGTAATCGCCCTAGAAGTAAGGATAAGCGGATAAACGTCTAATGGATAGAAGTATCGAGTTACCATAATTTACTTCTAGGGCGCTTAACGCTAAACGGAAATCGCAAAAATATTTATGTCGTACAGTTGCAGTTGCTTTGGGAATTGTTATCGTTTATGACCTCAACGCTCTGTCCGTCCTTTATCATATTGTAATACAATGACAAAGACAGACAGTGCATTGCTGTCGCTATAGCTTTGAGTTAGGCGGTAGAGCCCCCGGTTACGCCTCACGACCCTTTCTATAAACATACTCGTAGCTAAATAAACCACACTAAATTCATATTACTTTTAGTAATCTTATCTCAAATACAACTGCAGCAGAAATAATACGCGGGGTTATGCTGGCTTATGAAACAATATTGCTATAACTGGGGGTCCTCTGATTTATATGTGTTTATGTTATAATTAATGCAAAAAGGCAATTTGATTTCAGCGGTTTACGTAATTCGACTTGGTTACCTACTCGTAGTGTTAACGGTAAATCTAATTGAAGAATAGTAAAACTAGTCAGCGATAGAATCACGTATGAACTTATAAAGTTGATTCAGATTTAAAACGCTAGGGATGTGTTCTTTGCATAAATTTGACGGTTTTTCATAATTTTCCGTTTCGTGTTTTTCCTAACACTTGCGGACAATAAAATTCTACAATCTGGACGTCGCAGAAGTTATCACGCGGCTATTAAAGGATTTTTTTTATTGAAACTAAACAAGTTATACAATAATTGCACCACCAAAAATTTTCAAATTTACAGACTTCGAAAAAAAATCCAGTCGATTTGAGAATGTCTTTCTTTTATTGATGTCGGTTAAAAAACCAATTAAATTAGATTCCATAGCGTTATTTGGCACCTGTGGTCTTTGCGCCCGAGGCTTGTAACTATACCTCAAAAGTTGTATTTGCAGTCTTCTTTCAACAATATCTGATAATGGAGCTTAGTATGTTGTACAAACATTCGGAAACAATAATTTATAATTGTATGTGGAATTTTCACGTGACGAACTTAACTTCCTACTAGGACTTGGCTGTCTTTTTTCCATATTAAAAGTTTGCACCCGTGGATGTTTGTCGCTAGTATCTGTGCTTAACTGAAAAAGCGGCACGACGCGCTTAAGTCCAAATAAATGATATACCTACTTCCGAAATCCACTCAAGATATCCTACTTTTCACTCGCGGGGTGGGATTGTCTAAACCTTCTTTATGTTTTTCAGAACGAACCTTGCCTAATTTTAGTCGGTACGTAACTCTAAAAACATGCCAATTGAGTTTGTTCTGGAATACCCACATCTCCACCTAAGCTAGAGACGTGGCTTCGTAGGTATCTCTCAGACCGTTATGTAGATTAAGTGTTCTGTATACGAAATTCAAATAAAATCTCTCAGATATAAACGTTGTTTATGCTTTGGGTTCTTTATAAGGATATGCGATTTCGAAGATTTGGTTTCCTTACAAAATTCTATGATTTCAGCTAATTCAAAATTCTATGCGGTCTAGTCATAGTTAGTATCGATATTCGCACTACTTCGCTAGATTGTTATAGTTCACAAACGCATTAAGTAAGGATAAGACGTTTCTCCAACTCGCCTTAAACAGTTAGAAATTGCTGCGGGCCTTTTAACTGGTAATGGTTCTCTTCTAATATGGAGACCCGTTTCATGAGAATTTGCTTCGGTTAATTTAATGTAGTATTTTAGTAATTTACTGCTTCGGGCGGTGTTCTCAGTTCTCGTGTGTTGATATTATTAGATTTAAGACAATTGAGGTGCTTGCGGTCTGCTACGGATGGCCTACAGTTTTACTGTACGTTACTATTGTTCGAGAATCGACAGGGTGTTGATTAGAATGGCGCACGCCGCGGTTTCGCTTACGTCAACCTGCTTTTTACAGCATTTGTTGATTGTTCTCACGCTGCGTTGAATGATTTGGTGGTCAGATTGCTAATTTATTTCTTCTTTAAAATAACTTTAACACACAACTTTTGTACGCGTATATTGTTCCACCTATACGTGTGTATATAAAACGTCCCAAAGTGATGAATGGGCGCATGTCGTGTATGTACAGCTTTATATTGGGGCCATTAAACGAGGGAAAACAGCTCGGTGCCAGATTCGCTCGGTCGTCGAAGCAGGAGCCAAACGAACAAAACGATTAATTCAGATGCAAGCGCAACAATATCTAAAGGTGCCAGTTCGTAGCCGACTCCACACGGCAGCAGCAGACGACTTGTCGTCGCGTTATGTTGCCACGACACGCCGTTGCGTCCTGTCGCTGCAGTCATGATTTCGAACCCGACTGTAGATGGCAACATCAAACGGCATCCAATTGGTTCCGAGTATTCCGTGCGTTCCGTGAAACAAGATGTCTGACGTGTTCGAGAATAGTGATCGCAATTTCTTTAAAAGAGGAGGAAAACGATGATGAAATGTTTCTATTATACAGAAAAAGACGAAAAGCCACACCTCTTATGCTGAAATGCAGAGCGAGTGAGGGAACTTATTCAATACTGATCAATATAATGATATCATTGTTCCGACATCAGCGACACTACTGATATGCGATCGGACGACAGTGTCGTCTGCCGCTCGACGACGCGTCGCCAGCTTCGTGTCGCTAGCTAAGGAGGGAACTTCATAGTTTTCATAATACATAGAAACCAATAGTGTCGCGACGACACGTCGTCTGCTGCAGCTGCGTGGAGTCGGCTACAAACTGAATACATTTCCCATTTAGGTATAATTAAAGTCCATATGCTCTATGTCATTCGTCAAGGAATGACAATCCTTTACAGAAGAGTTTGACGAGACGTCTTATGGTCACCAACTCTCTATCACTTCAATTTTAATTGATTATTGGCGTTCCTTCATTTTAAACACATTTTTTTTTTGTAAACAATTGACTTTTACTGCGATTCATTAATTCCACATTACACAAATTGCTGGGAATACAAAACGCATCCGCGCTCGTCGAATTCCCGCCAATGTTTATGTAGATTGCTTGTAACTGCATTATTTATGGATATTTTATTCAGGACCTAGAGGGAATGGGAGACCAAATATACTCTCTTGTGTGCGAATTTGAAACTTTCATCAAGTTATAATCGGATTGTATACTGGTACCGTTTCGCCGCATTTTTAAAGCATTCGAACGGTTGCGTGGTCAATTTCATCAAAAAAAAAAACAAACATTGTGAACAAGTGAAAAGACAAACAAACAAAACGCCTGCTTGTGTAGTTGATAGTGAGCCTATCAGCGAAACCAAAGGTTGCTAGTTGAATCCCGCGAGGGGTAAATGTTTGTGTGGTTAATACGAATATTTATTCCCTAGTCATGGATGTTTATATAAATATTTATGTATGTCTATCCGTTATCTAGTGTCCATTGTACAAGGTTTGATTAGTTTGGGACTAGATGATTGCTGTAATTGTCAGAAATATTTATATTTTTTATCCATTTGCACGCAAATTATTTTCCACAAGAACCATGACTAATGGGTAAAAGCGATGAGTTTCAATGTTAAAACGGAAAGTAACTCATCTTAGTAACCAAATGTCAATCAACTTAAACAAAAATCCGTTCGTCGGTATACTATAAATGCCGTGAGTTTTCTAGAATGCGAACTTTTGAAATTCGCACGTGATTATCTAATTACCACACGATTCCACATTGAACCAATAAAAAGTTGCACCCCTAGTACCGACCTTTTTGTAGCCCAGCAACCCACCGAAAGTTGTGTGCCGATGTGTCCCGAATGGTAAGCCTTCAACCGTAGGACGGATCGTTATTAGTGTGAAGGATTTTAAGGCATTAATATTTTTGCATAATCCCTAGGGAATTCCTAAACCCACGGATTCCGGCAAGGTGATTAACTCCAGTCTCTCTTCAAGGACGCACTGACTCTTGAATTAAGTAGACCCATTCATAAAGTACAGTATATATCCGTAGAAGAACGAGTAATTAGTACGAGTAATTAGAAGTGGTAGTGGGCAAATAGGTCGAAAAACTGGTGGCCGGTGGGGCATTAAGGATCTGCAGTGGACATCAGGCAGCGCAGGCAGAGTAAGCGCAGTATGCGAAGTTCGTGTTAAGTGGCTGAATGCTGGCGGCTTCTAAACGGTCGCTCTGAAAATATATAGGTTCCGCAGATGCTTCTGAAGCATGTTAAGATACTAAAAATATTTTTTTTAACAAAAGGTACAATATATTTCATTATCAATTATGAAATAGCCTGGCATGTGACCGAAATTGCTTTCAATATTAAATTATTCAACCTATATATTGGCAAAAACTTATATATAGAAGTCTTTAATATTTTCTTAGTCACCGAAAGGAAATGATGCAAGGAATAAAGGAAAAGAAGCATCATGTCGGGCATTCATTTACCTAAACAAGGGCTTCATATTAAAAGCATTACAAGGCACGGAGGCCTTCGCGTGTTGTCGTGTCTGAATTTACATATTTAACACGACATTAAAAATCGTAAAAGGGGACGTGTAAAACCCTGCTAATGTCATCGGTATATGAATATGAATGTATCCGGTGCCTGTCGCATGCATTTTAGGGTTTAATCGGGTTAAAAGCTCTTCTCTTGTTGAGTGTTTCCTTTTAAGTCACAGTCCCTATTTCGATCCAAGTAAGGTTCGGTTCAGCTACTTTCGGATCACTGCTAAATTGCAGAGCCTCGAACACCGTCGCAAGGTCGCCTCTGTCTCTCAGTCTTTTACAAGATGCACTTCGGGGAGTGTGCGTTAGAATTACACAATCTTATTCCACCATCGCCATTTCATCTTCGGACTACTAAGCGCGGGGAGGGATTCCACCCGTATGTAGTTAACATACCGAACATTCGCACTGAGCGGTTCGACTCTTCATTCATAATGCGAAGTGTTTTAAACCTGACATGCCTTTTCGTATACTTATTACACGTTATAATCAGATTTAATAAGATATTTAAGAGCATTTGATTGGTTATTGCTACAGGCATATGTATTTTCGCCTTTATTGTGCTCATTCACTCTACGAAATATGTAGGTATTAATTGTAGATATAATTTATTTGTTGGCATGCGACTTTATAATGTTCGCACCCTTATAATGTTTTTCACTCACAGATAGTAGAATTTCGGACATTAAAGAAATGCTACGATGAATCATTATTAACAAAATGTTATGAGGGTTCTGTAATCGGGGTACAGGATAGGCGTGTCTCTTTTTAATGAAATTGAATCTTTGATAGCTCGATATCGTGTAAATCGATTAACATCAATGTTGTTTTGTTTATTAACGTTGTCGGTGAACCCGTATATTTAAAAATTAATGGAGTTAGCATTAAGTTAATTGGTTTCAGAGTTATTCAAATGTCATTACATTGAGCAACCGTCGCCGGGGCTCAATGTAAACAGCATAGGGTTTATGATTCGGAAGGCGCGGATTCGATCCCCAGCGGGATACATGTTTAGTACTCGGTTTAGTTAGTGGGAAAGCATTTTAAATGTTCGCCTGGCTAGCTATCAACGATTTATCTAAGTCTGCCGCCAAACAGCAATGTTAATAGCAACGAACGCCACGAGAATAACTTTATCCGTTATCAGAAGACAAGGTACACAAATAAATTTCACAACAAGCAATATAAATACTAAGACCAGACAATTTTTAAATTTCGCCCTGTATCAGGCCTACGGAATGGATCTGACTCAACATAATGTTGCGGAGAGTCCCCACAACGCTGATAATTCTGCCAGAACTAAACAATCGAGATTAAGCGCGCATCCCGCGCACACGAAGAACAAATTAAAATAATGTGTTATAGAACCCAAAAACCTAATAATAATGAACGAAAAACAACTTACTATACTGAAGTGTGACGCGCTGCCCTGTGTACATTCTTACTCGGCATTTTTGCATTAGCCTGCAAGGTGTAAATCTACTAGTTCGCAGCCATATTACGACGCGAGCTAAAAGACAAATTTCATCGTGTTGCGAGCAATACAGTTGAGTGCATCATTTCCTATTGCTACATTGAATGCCAAGTGACATACTCGAGTTAACAAGATAATTTGCGGCGCTAGCGGTTCCATTCATGCGCGTGCTTTCATTTATAGTCCCCGTATCTGTTTGATTCTAAACGGAAATTATGATTGACTGATTGTATCAGTCTGAAGAATCGCCACTTATAATGCCAGAGGAACATAATTTAACATGTAATATGGACCGAAATAAGAAACCTTCATACTTTAAGAATAACAATTTAATATTGGACATTTAACAGAGCCAAGTCCAGTAGAAATAAGTATCTTCTTCCTTGTCCGGGGCGGAATTGGACGAAATTGCTGTTATATCGCTTTGTCGCTCAGATGGGGAAAAAAAGCGTAGTTTATAAAATGGATTACGCAGGTCCATTCGGCTGGTTTAATTTTTAAGGGCATTTTTAAGCTTGCTATCGACCACTGTCGTATCAAACTTCAAACTTCAAATATTTATTTCAACGTAAGATACATGATATCATTTGTTGAATGTCAATTTAAATCTATTGGAAATAAAAATAGGGCTAAGCATTTTTCGATCAGTCAGTATGTCCAAGCTACCACCGCTTCGAAAAGGGAAATCATCTGCGCGAAAAGAAGCGGCGCAAGAAACACACAGGATCATTTTCTTTTTCTTTTGTCTGTATCTTGTATGTGTTGTCAAGCAGCATTGTTATGTTCCGGTTGTGTAAGATAAGATAATCAGTCCTCAAAATACATTGGTGGTTCTCCACCTTCAGCCTCATCTCCACTCAACATCGGTCCAATATTGCCCGTAGTGCATAAAGAAGAAAAAGTGATGTTCGCCAATCATTGATAGAAAACTACAACATGAAGATTAATTATATAAGTGCTAAATACAACTTAATGAAGTTTGCTCCACATAAAAAGTTCTTTGAGGCAAAATAAATCATTTGATAGAGAACGAGCCCCATTATTTCAATTCCCCAGATCTCTACTTCCGAAGTAGTCAACATTAGCTACTGTACTGTACACCTATGAATCATATTCATTCATATATTCGTATAATAAATATAGTCACATCGCTCGTAGATTTAATTTTGTATTGCAATCTACTATTATTCTACCAGAGTGTAAATAAGGTATGTCACACACACTCATCAACCAGAAGTGTAACCTGTGTACCTACAACAAAGAATTAACTTTGACTATCCAATAGTGGTTGGACTCCATGGTTTGATTTTCATCGACCTCTATGGAAGGATTTGCGCTAATCGTAATGCTCTGCGGTGTATAAGACGTAATATAAAGTTTAATATACTCTTGTTAGCACACCAACGATATATCGGTTGTGCATTGTGTTGAAATCCCGGAAGACACTTCTATTGTAGTCCGTTTGACAGTAACTACTCTAGGGACAAATAACATTCAAGGTCTTGCTCTCTGGTGACAGCAATCAATGCGTGATTGCATCAATTCAAGACCATACTGTGTGCGTAGTTGAAATAGAAAGAGAGCTGAGGGTAAGATGACAGCTGACTCAAAAAATACTACAAGATTTGTAGAATTTTTTGAATCAGCTGTCTTCGAATCAAACGGTGGTGCTCCGAATGCCTGACCCAAGTAACAATCAGAGTCAAATGGAAGCAATCGTAAAATAGCATACAATGGCTATATTAGTGTGGCGAATTGACACAATAAAAATATGAATTATTTCGGGTTTCACTAATGCACACGTGTGTCCAAATCCACGTGTTGGTTGTTGACAAACCCCACTAGTGCACGGCTTAGAACAACGTCAGTTCTAACCAGAAGACAATCATAGCTAAAGAACACGTAGATATTTGACTACACTGTCAAATATTTGCGTGTTTCTGTCGCATGTCAAACACACAGTCAAACGCAATCGCTATACGTTCACCTACTTCCATCCAATTTCGTGTGAAACGATCCATCATCTGCGAAAGTGTCCGCACACAAGCAAACTATTTACGAAACTGTAAGTGCTATTGTAATTAATTATGGCTGCTGTCTAAACAAATTAAGTTTGGGAATGAATGTGTAGTCGGGAATGATTTGTTTCGGACTGGCGACTAAGGAATGGCCGAAATGTTAATTATAGACGGTGTCACGGTGCTAGGGATGTTTTGAAGGCATTTGGACAAAATAGTTGCCGACAATAATGCTAATATAGTGTAATTTTTATGAATGTGACACGAAAAGATTTACAACAATTATATTGTGTCACTAAAGACTTACTCGTGTAACCAATATTGCAATAAAAGAATAAGTTTATTTGTGTTGAATTTCTTAAAAAATGGAAATAGAAATTTATGTAGGTTATTGTCGAGTCATTTTTGTAAATCCTTATAACCTTGGGATCTTAATGAGCAGGTTTAATAGGCAACTACAGAGATCGCGTACTTCATCTTTGACCACATCGCCGGTTACCCACAGCTGAAAAAATTTACACAGTTTTAATTCGACTCAGTTTTTCAAACGCTACCATTCCATTTAGACTTTAGAATTTACAATTTTATTTATAGGCCGTGCGAATATTATTCTTATTTGGTACACAGTTAAAAAAACCTGCACTTGGTTAACCTGGGTCACAATTATATATTTACATTTAAGTATTTAAAACGATAAACCTGACAGCATATTTTACGGGGGCTATGTTCGATTTTATTCCATACTTTGATACTCTAGAGATTAGGACAGATCACATGATACCTTGAACTTCAATTGTTTAGGATACAGGCGGTAACACAGAAATCCACATACATAATATACAACTTACATAAACACAATCAAAAAACATTACCGTCTTTCAGGCCCGTGGGGCATTAAATAATCTTGTAGAATTCATCTAGCTGTAATTCTGTATTACAGTCTGAAAAAAATCTGGTTACAATTTTCTGACATTACTCAATAAAATTTAGTAGGTAACAGTTGTGTTTATTTGCTTTTATGATATGAATTTAAATTGCTTATAATTACAGGTTCCTTCGTATAACGTTAGGGTCGTGTCAAGGTTGTTTTGTACTAATTACGCAATATTCATGAGAAAGCTATTAGTCCCTTCTGCAAATTACGTTTAAAATTGGACGGCTCTTTTTTTGCTAGTCGCTTTATCTATGTGATATTCAGTGGCAGTAGGTAGTTTTACCGGACTTTCTCAGTGGTATTTGACTATGGTTCCTTGGGCGTCGTTGATCCTATGTAATTCACCTTAATAATAACCTAATTGACATCAGCATGCATGTATTGTAGATAATTCATAAGTATAATGTTTGTAAGCCAAACAGGAAATGCACAACGTCAATTACTACGTGCTATGTCAATCACACTAATGTTCGCCACACCGGAAGTAAAACCGCGTTGTACTCTGTGGTAGCGTATTAGCAAGGTCACACTGAAAGCGATGTGACAGCGGCGCGGGGCGGCAAGTGTGACGTCACTAATCATCTCCACAGAACACAACGCGATTTCTCAGCGAGCCTATATAGTCACCCTGCGTCTCGTAGTGTTGGTTTACCATCGATTGTTTGAAATTCCGATAGCATCGATTGTTTACAAGAAATACATCGATAAATCGATAGTTAATTGATAGTTTTCGATACTTGTAAAGGTAAAAAATAAAACAGAATTTTGTATTATTTTGTTTTTTGTACAAGTAAAATAATAACTTTATTTTGTAGTCGTACCTTTTTTACTCACCATCCCGTTGTTTGTAGGTACTTTTATAATTACCGTGTTGTCAATGCCAATGTTGGAAATTACCCAAAAAATGTCGCCGAAAAATTTACTAATACTAACATTTACATTTGCTATGTAAATAAGTGATAATCTTCGTAATAAAACAAATGAAAACGTTGAAACAAAAATTAAAACGTTCGTTTCATAAATACACTCCTTAATCCTCCCCATTATCGATACTTTTCTGAGACAATCGATAGTTTCGATAGTTGAAATACTATAGACTAATCGATTGACTATCGATGTTTAACCAGCACTAGCGTCTCGCCTTTAAGCTTTAATTTTGGAGAAGATTACTATACAACTACTGGCCCATTGGTTGCAGGCAAACACGTTCTTAGGATCATATTAGCCGAACTGTCCTGTTGTTTCTTTCTGAGAAATTACATAACTTTCACTTATTTATCTTTCTCACGAGCGATTATCCTACCTTTATGACGTACATTGCTGGTTTAGTATAACAAATCGTTCGTAAAACGAGCTATGACAGTCCAATGATTTTGTATTGTGCAATTGTCGAGCATTAGTATCCCAAGGGGTTCTATTTCTTGTTTGCACTGGTTACAGGTAATTGTTTGTATGTCAGGATTTGATTACAAGAAGGTATGCCATTGTAAATGGATATTCGTGGACAAATCCGAAGGAAGAGTAATTCGAATGTTTGTAAGCGTTCCGTGAAACTCGATGCTAATTAAGTTAAATGAAGATCATAATGACGTATTGAAGATCCGAAGGTTGTATAGCAGTTTGGGGAAAGACGACACCGGAAGGGAACTCCATATTAGTCCGTATTATGAACGAAGAAGGGAAATGTTTAGTGTGGATGTTCGATATGTCGATAGCCCCCCGGTTAGGTAGTCCATAATGGGAAGACGATGGTGGAATTATTTCATGCAATTGTTTGCAAAAACACTCGCCTGAAAGTGTCCATATAAATTGAAAATTTAAAAACCCACAGAGAAAACCAATCAATCCAAACATCCAGGTAAACCAAACCTACTGTGTTAAAGCTAAATATGAAACGTCTAAACGAATTTCCATCAAACATGTCTAAGAAACTAAGCCCGAGTTAAATCTCTTAAATAATAAAAAAAATAAAGATACCAAATCTTCAAAAGAAAAAAAAAACTGTGGTAAACTTTTCATTGCACAGGGCCAAGAATTTGTCCCCTCGTCCGCAAAAAACCGCACTCAAACCCGTTCAAACAAAGACTGGTTCTATCGTTTTTCATCTTAAAAACACTGATAGACATGCACCCTTACGATCGTCGTCTGCAGCTGGTTGGTATTTCTTAGTCCTACCGTACCTAACAACGATATTACATGCACGAACGGTTCTGAGCTCAGTAGAGGACCAATACAGCCTGATCTTAGAAACAATGCCAAACTTCTTACCTGCTAATTTAGCTTTTGCCTTTACAGAGCGCTCTAGTAGAAGTTTTCCATAGCTCAGATATTAAGGCAATTAGGGATTGAAATTCCCAAGAGTTGATTAACTGGAATAATCAACTATGTGGAATTCTGGAACAAGTTTGTCATCTAACTTTGGCGTATAGTTAGTTCTATTACAATTATGAACTATTGAATTATTTGTCGAACAACTAAATTGATTGACATGGAGCTTCGGAGTTTGCATCTTAGTTCCTGCAATCTACACGACTATAGAACATTTTTTTTACAAAACCGAGAGCGCTGTTTCGATTACCATTATGTATGTTGTCAGGATTATTGGGTTTCGGCTGAGAGAGATAAGATAGCCGGTTCCTGCTGCCACCTTCGCTCTCATCTACACTTAATATCAGGTGTCATTGAACCAAGCAATAATCCGTAATTACCTACAACCTAAGTTTTTTGTTTGTATGTAGGATACTCCGAAATACTCAAAAGAACGTTGTTAAAGCTAAATATCTTCGATTTTTGTGAAAATAAAAGAACCATTAAACTTTAATATAAAAAAAATGTACTCAAATCGGATCACGCATCACTGAGATACACATATACACACACTCTATATATATACACACACAGTCACTCACTCTCACATACTCAATTACGCATTCACTCACGCACGCACCCACGCTCGCACGCACGCACGAACACATATGCACACACGCACACACGCACACACACACATACACATGAATATGCTAAAATATTGAATAGACTAAAATTTGGAATAGACCGAGCATTTGAAGTATTTTCCCTTTCTATAATATTTTTCCTTTCTGAGCAATTAACAAGTTTTACATTACTTTGATAGCATTTTTTTTAAATCCATCTACTTTTACTGACGCAGAAACTGAAAGGAAATCTAAGAAACAGCAAAAGCAACACTTCGAGATTGAAGATTTATTTTCAACTTACGACGTTGCCAATATTGAAGGGAGCATTTTTATTTGTCGTAAAGGAATTTATGGGTTCCTCTCGCTCCCAGAAGCCAGGGCTACCTGCCCATCACACAGTCGATCTCGATGGCCTATAAACCGAATCTTTATATTGTGCGAAGGTCACGGCGTCACCTAGGTAATACGATATTTTCAATTTTGTCTTGTGAATAACAAGTTAAGACCCCCCATGAGGTGGGAATTTAATAATGACAACGTAATATAAACCAACACCGCCATGGGAAGATTGAAAATTATGGCACGTTTCAAGTGTCTCCCTTGTGTCTTTTCGAATGCATTAATGGGATACAGTTAGCAGGTTAAGTCTCGCGCTCATCGGCGCGAGCGCTCTCAAATACAGTTGCTAAGGGCCGTATTAATAAATCGATCTTGAGACTGAGATCGCGTCTCAGTCTCAACACTATTTGTTTTGATACTGTTTTAATATACAACAGATTCTCAAGCGTCAACTTAAGATCATCTCAGTCTTGAGAACGATTTATTAATACGGGCCTAAGTGTAGTATTGTTTGGAAGGTTGTACTGCAAAGTTTTTTGTAGCCTATTTTGCTATAGAAACCGTTTGCCGTTAGCTTAGTTAACAGGAGAACGAATTATTGCTATACTTAAAAAACTTAGATGTTGCCATTGTAAATGGTGAAAATTTACTAAACGGCATGTCGAAGTTGTAGGTTTTCTAGTGAAGAGTAGTGTACGCTATCAGATAAGGATAAAAAAGTAGGTATACGCACATATATAATTAAAAGAAAACAAGCCTTCGGTAGTCTCGGTTTCCCGCAAAAACCGCATTCGCTTTGTTAATTACGAACCTTGAGCGGAGTTTTAATTTTATTTATCCAATAAAAAGACTCTACTCGACGTGTAGTCGGGTAACAGTGAAAATACTTGAGACATCCTTTTTGCACAATGCAACCGTTTGATAAATTACACAGAGGAAAAATTAAAGAGTGCTTTCAAGTTTTTAGCGATAATCTGGGAGCTCTTAGTAGAGAACACATTTTGCGTGCGGGGTCAGATAAAAAGTGATATGGAAACTGCATTGCTTATGCTTGTAAAATCCAGCGAACGCCAGAGCTTATCGACCAATTAATCATCTATGCTGTCGTAACCTTTTTTTACTCAGATTCCTTTTTACACAGAGCTATTTGTTTAATGATCAGCTCTATTCAATAAACATGTTTATGTTGTAGGTATTCGTTCCTTGTTTAATTTTCCAATCGATTGCGGTTTTAAATATCAGAACTACGATAAATCTCTGGAATCTTTGTCGGGCACCTTAATCGAGCAGCCAAAATCACCGCAAGGAATCACACATTTCAAAGTTTCATATTTAACCTCCAACGAACACCTGCGCATGGTTATATTTATGTCCGATTGCTTAGCGTCATCTGCGCACGCGACATATAATGTGACATAATCGAGTAATGCCTCCTTTCCTCTAAACAAAAGTCAGTTCCTACTGTTACAAGGATAAAAGCGATTTTGCTGTAACATGTTCGTTACGTTTGTATTTTGCAATTTACCCCCTACTGACTGAACTGAAAGCCGTTTCACGTCAAAACTTTGCCATCGACGTTTGGGAAATAGACGTGCCACCAGAGTGGGGAATGCGTCGTAATTCATACGGCCACAGGCGTCGATAAATTCAAAACAATTGATGAGAGTGTCAACCAGAAGCCCAGGGTCCTGTCATGAACACTTTTACTAACATTGCAGTGTCTTTTTCCGTGATAAGTTAGTTCAAAAGTAAGCAAACAGGTGGATTTTGTAATACTGCGGAAGTAAATCACAAAATTGCTAAGTAAATCCGGCCGAAATTCATACCCAGGTTACAAGAATGACTGTAACTCGGCAAAAGTGTTAATGAAACATTGTTAATTTTTTAATGAATCGAGAACCAATATATCACGTAACTAAACATGCGGATTCTGTAATACTGCGGAAGTAGATTACAAGATTGCTAAATATATTCGGCTTACATTCACATCATGACAGGGATCTTGGCTTACAAGAATTACTGTAACTCCACAAAAGTGTTAATGAAACATTGTTAATTTTTTGAAAGAAGTAATGTATCGATTCAATATTTACTTTATAGAGGTACTTTTTCGTTTACACAGAGTTTTTCGTTTAGACTTGATGACTCAAAGACGTGTATTTATCCGAGTGACGTGTGCCCGTGTTGTCGGTGTCTCTGACCTACTTGAGTTCTTTGGTTTGATAATTAATAAAGTTCCGTAAACCCTGTGGGAACATGTTCACACTACATAGTAAAACTAACTTTGTGTAGAATCACCATTTGAACGTTGTACTCAGTCGCAAAAACATTTCGAATTAACAACTTATCACTGTTCACTCATGTTAAAGATTGCCAAAAATGTTTACGGTAATGTTTATCCGGAGTCACACTGTCTCTATGTCTACTGTGCTCCCACTAATAAAAGCCCGTACAGTATTCGTACCAATAGTATTCGAATATATGGATATCGAATAATAGGAGTATAACATGTCCTCTGACTCGAAAATAAACATTACTTTTTATTTTTTCGCTCACAATGTATTAATTGAAAAGAATGTTTGTGAACGGCAATACTTGTGAGAATCCAAAGGGTTAAACTTATATTTTCTTTATGTAAATGCCGAATATGGTATCTGCATACCTCAGATCATAAAATAAAGAAGATATGTCAAGGGCGCGTGGAATATGTAATAAGCATAAAGTTTACGTAGCGCTGAGGTTGATACTTTCCCGAACGTATATCGTTTTCATATACTTGTGCGTATGTACAAATGAGAGCGTTACGTTTAGAAGACGCAAAATATACTTTAAAAGAGGTGACACTGGAACTCGTCGGTAACTTACAAATGTCACTAATCTCCACAGACCAATAAATGTCTGTGCTAATCTTCCATGTTAAATGATTCCATGATCTGCGCTAAATACATAGGTACACATTGCTGTATTGGGAGTGTAGGAGAGCCAGTAAATGTATTATATTTGTTAGTCGTTTTAAATAAAACTTTTGATTCTCAAAAGCCACCCATATGTGGCGCTTCTGTAGGTATAGACTTTTAAATAACTCCACCGATTCTTGCCAAATCCACATTAACAGATGCGAAGCGGCTGTTTGTATTTTTATACCTAGTATACAGGGCGTCCCAAAGTTATGGGACATGAAGGGGAAGTACCTTAAATATTGTAGATAGTGAATTTTGCTCAAAGAAGACTTTATGTTATTTTTAAAAGTTAGTAATTCTGCATTCATAGATTTTCTAAAAATTACTTGCTTCGGCTGGGAATCGAACCGACTTAAATGTGAAAAAAAAACACCCTACTTTTATGATGCCAATCGAAAGAATAGCTAAAAAATAATAACTCTGCCTAAGTAACATAGTATTTTAAAAGAAAGGAACAACATAAAATGATTGAGTCAAATTTCAAGAAAGTTATTTATTGCCGACGACGTTCGAAAAGTAGCGATATTATCATTCCAAAGATAGCATTGATTATTCGTAAATAAGTACCCACTTCATAAAATAGGTACTAACATAGTTTTCCTTATTATAAGTGCACGTGTAGATGAAATGATAAAACTTGTATTTCAATACGTCCTCTGTAAGCTAGACAGAAGGCAAATTAAAAACAAAAATAAATAATTTAATAATTTTTTTATTTGATTAAAATGATTAATTTCACGTTGTTCCTTTCTTTTAAAATACTATGTTACTTAGGCAGAGTTATTATTTTTTAGCTATTCTTTCGATTGGCATCATAAAAGTAGGGTGTTTTTTTTTCACATTTGAGTCGGTTCGATTCCCAGCCGAAGCAAATAATTTTTAGAAAATCTATGAATGCAGAATTACTAACTTTTAAAAATAACATAAAGTCTTCTTTGAGCAAAATTCACTATCTACGATATTTAAGGTACTTCCCCTTCATGTCCCATAACTTTGGGACGCCCTGTATAGTAAACCTAGTATCTACACAATATAATAAAATTTCATAGAAAGGGACATATGAACTATCATTGTCACTGATTGTGTATATTTGCATAGCCCCGATGATACAAGGGGTTATTGAATCTTTATCAGCCGGGTCTCTGACCACTGTGTTTGCTAGGGTGCGGCTCTGAGCCACGGACTTATTTAATACTCGTATCAATTTATTATCTATATCCCTAAATAATTTGTTCGTAATAACTACAATACATAATGATTCGTCGCTTCTAAGCATAAAATTACCTAGTTGCTTCGACGGTTTTCAAGTTGGGGTAAATAAACAGGTATTGAAAACTTTATTATAAATAGGTACTTACAGCATGCATACGTTAAGCTCTTTCATATCAGAAACTTTATCGTAGCAATTGATTAATTATCTCGAACGGACTGCTAGTTTCAGTATGACCTATAAATCTCGGTCAAGAGGTGTGAAGTTATTCTTCCAATAAGCTTTGCGCCGACCCCGACTCGGTGTAACTGTGTGACCTTAATACCAGAATACAAGACTCGTACAGTATCTCGTAGTACATGTAAAATGTTTCATTTTAGACATAGATAGTGAATCTATTTTGAACAACTGACTTGACCAATAACTTTGATGACCGCCGGCTGCGGCGTAATTTTTTCATACCTCGGATGCTACGCAAGTGTACCGGGTTGGATTTCCGGTTGGGACAATTTAGTAAACAATTTTTTTTGGATTCCAAGAATTCTGGATGGGTAATACTGACAGTAATTAAGTTGTTTCATACTCCTTCAATTACAAAATCTTTTGAAAATTAAACATAAGGTACCTTTATTTCTAATTTTAATTTTGCTTGTATAACTGGAGCCATAACCACAGGATTACGGTAAATAAAGCACATAAAAGACCCTTCTAAAGAATACTTACCACATCAAATTGTTACGATTTCACTTCCCCGCCATTTGCCACACAACGATACAAGCCAAATTATACAGAACCGTCTTTCATTTGGCACTAACATAATATGTATTTACTCGTTCTTAGTAAAGAAATACTACTCTGCGGTATCCTTTATTGTAAGCAGGTACCGAGGGATTTTTAAAAACGGGGAGCGATTAAGTAGGTTTTAAAGAAGTACTATTTGTGCACTACATGATATTAGTTGTTTGTGAGAGGAAGAACGGGCAACTGACCAGTAGGTTTGTGGATGGAAAGTCATAATTAGAGTTAAATAACTCATGTTAAAAGCAGAATTTAATAAAACCGTTTCAAGATATCTAGACGAAAGAAAATAAAAAATAAAATAAATATTAAATATTTCGGACACTTACACCAATCATCTAGACCCAAACTAAGCAAAGCTTGTACTATGGATACTAGATAACTGACTAGATAAAATGACTGAAGTCAAACCAAATTATTCTTTATTTTGTAAGTAACGCAGGGTAAACTTAAAATAGTAATTTTTAAGAGTGTGTTTCCGGCAATCCATTCATATTTAAAATGTAATGAAATATAGTTACCTAGCATCTTTGTAATTTCTAACGTCTTTTAATTTTGTTATTTTATGCAACTTGCAAAGAGGTCTCATAGTAACCACAGACACCGTCCGGTCAGGTAAGATCTAACAGATAACCGCAAAATTATCTAAGTATAAATAGCATATAAATAGTCCAAGGTATTTGTAAAATCGGACGTATGGAATTTTGACAGCTGTCAATTTGACATATGTCATTTTTTAAACCAGTACCAAATTCAAGAACATCGCATGATTGTATTCCAGTGTGAAGGATAAGAGAAGTAGATAATGAAATTATTAACTCACACACATCTGTTACTTGAGGTCGAAAGTGGGAAGATTCCATTGGCGTTGAAAGTGGGCAGTCAATGAATGACAAAAATATAAATTCCGTATTTTTTTTTTGTTAAAGCTCACATTTTAATTTAAAACGAAATGACTTATTTTCTGACTTCTACTTGTCCTTGCGTGCAGCTGGGTGGTATGCATGCTTAGCCCATTGTGCAAACAGTCAATACTCATTTGTTTACAGTAAGCATTTACCCCGGCGGAATTTTATTGACTGGTGTGCGCTTGGGTGCTTTACCCTGGTGATTCAGAGTGACCCTTTCAAACTCTTTCTTTGACGATTGCCAGCTTGATTTTCTATATGATTATCTTTCAACCGACGTATTTTCCGTCTTTATTATAAAACTTTAATAGTTAAGATTTTTCCGGAATAGTTTTTTTTTGGATCGCAGCCGAATGTCAAAGATGTAGACGCTCATACAAAATGATTCCCCAAGAGTCTTCTTACTCATACACAATTGCATCACTAAAAAGAATCTATCAAAATAAGCCGATTTGAACTGATGAAATCCCAAATTCCAAGCCAAATTTATACAAAAAATATGTAGTAAGAAAATTGAGTGCGAAAATTTGAAAGTCATTAATAGTGGAGAATTTAGTCGAAGGTCCAAGGAGCGGTGTTACTACAATATGGCTGACCTTTTTCTGGTACCGTTCGGATGCACGCCTGTAAAAAGTCGGCCAGATGCCTTTACTGCTGAGTCACCGGACAATCTTTAACTTATGACCTCGTATTAACGATTTATACACACGAATATGAACTTTAGTTGCCTGCAGTAAAGACCCAAGTACAACATTTCGGGAGCAGATGTGGCTGTACGTGATATTATCTATGTCCAAGCCGAGACATTTACGCTCGATTGAATATTCCCTGAATCGAAAGATACTGAGTATCGATTTGAACTTTAGATTGCTCTATTTTTAGTATTATCCAAATTGTTCCTGTCGATTTTTTTTATATCCGCAAAGTAAGAAGACAACGAAGTACCTATATAAACCAATACAACCGGCTGAATTAGCTTATGCTGAGAGTTACCCGACTGCTTCAGAAAGGAGGTTTTTCGGGTATATGTATTTAAATTATGATACCAACCGTGTTACTATACTAAACGGCTTGACCAACAGTGCAAGATATCGTCTTGATCCCCAGAGTGCCATGGGATTATGGTAAAAAATCTAACATGGCACGCGCATATTACAAGACGGCGTCTGTTTAAATAGAATATATTGTTATTCTCTTTTCCAATGTATTTGGCATTTCTGCAAACTGTGTGTGCAGACCACTGCAGTCCACGGACATGTTTAAAGGTGAAAAGGTTTTCACCTTAAACTAGATAAGACAAAGTAATCAACTTTAGAAGTATTCAGATTTAATCAACGTCATGTTTACATACTTAGTAAAAATACTTAATTTTGTTGGGTAATACTTCTACTAAGACACGGAACTGCCATCTCTATATTTGTTAAGTCCATGATTGTAAATTGGGATGAACTTTCAAGTTACCTCTCTCTAACTGAAAGCATTCTTTTTAACAAACCCCAAAGTCTGTGTGCTACACAAGAAAAAAATTGGTTACAAATATAAATCACCAAAGTTACTTTTATATAGTATATCGTAATATACAAACGAATTATAGGATAATACCGAGTTTAAATGCAATTTAATTATGAGAGTTCATAAATCCGAAACAGTGTACTCCATTGCCTAATTGCATGAAATATTTAACATTCATTTTAGGTATAATGTGTTGAATAAACCGATCAAATTGGAGTGTCCGTCCTTAATTACATCGCGCCTCGTCATGTGTAAAATTAATACTTCAACGATCAGTAGGGGGATATATTTTTTAATTTCGTTGGATTAAAAAACTTGTTTAATGTTGTTATTCAAAATTGGAGTGTACGTCCTTATAGTCTCGCCATGTGTAAAATTAATACTTCAACCATAGGAATAAGGACTAAAAATAATAGGATTGTATTCTAAAGGCTGTGCAGGACAGGGATATCAAACAGCTGTATTTGTGAAATTTATCAGGTTGCTGTCAGAGCTTACCAAAAAAAAACAACGTTTCGCGCCCACACGACGACCGTAACCGTCAGGTATAAACATGCAGCGCCTCGATTCGTGCACATTAAAAATTACATTTTGCAAAAACAAGGTCAGTGCGACCACAATTTTTAGAACGAAAACTTTTCAAATAAACTACAAAATTACATCAAAATTTTTACTACAAGTTACACCCTCTTAAAGATTTTGCTAATTGAAAATGCTCGAAACGGTATCATAACATAAGTTACAAGTAACCGATATTTCTTGTACTGCGAAATTGATAAAATATGGTATAAACACATCTAAATATTGTAATGATACTTTTAATTAGTCAATAAATCAATATCACACATAAAATCATATGTCAAAAATATATTACACACTAGATTACTAAAACCCAAATAATTTAACATTTTTTGTTTATACATAATACCCATCAACCCATATAATAGTTATTCAGATTACTCAACACTAAACGAAGATTTAGCGATCGAGATGGAGTCTGACTCTATCTGTTTTATATCTACTTATATTCGTAGGAACAACGTTGCTTTAAAAAAAAAAGAAAAACTTTCGCAAAAGTGGTGCTCGAATTTAACGAAGATAAGCGACAGGCTGAGTGAGGCCATCTGCTCTTTGCCGGTTTTTAGGGTTGCTACTATAGAATTAGAAAGGTCATTGGTTTTATTAGAAGATTTTAGGTTTATGTACCTTATATACACTAATTTATTAATGTGCATTAGGTTAGGAAAAGACAGTAAACATTTTAACATCGCTTTGTTTTTAATGTTTTCGAAAAGACATGGGAAGGTGTGAAGTTTATCGTTGATTACAATTCTCGGCAATTAATATAAGGATTTACAAGTTATATCTCAACTTTTTACCTGTTACTATTTCAACACATAATTTATTGCAAATGTAGAAAATAACCTAATACACTAAATAGTTCCCCTCTCCTATTACAAAATGCTCAACCCTACGCCAAAATTCGAGAGATTGGATTACGTGTATATGCACAATATTGGTTTGGTTGGATTTGAACACCTGTCGTTTTCGGTCAGGTATAATGGAAGCAGCCCCTTTGTCCATTGGCTTTTATAGTTTTTAACAGCACTATCATTTGGTCTAAAATATAGATGTATTATGAAAGTATTCTGTCTCATCTACGGATAATGGTGACAGGAAACCGCGGTTACTGCGCGAAGGTCCCGGGTCCAAACTCTGGCGTCAAATTTTCACAAAGACGCATTGGAAGAATCTGAAGCGAGATGTTTTGACTAATAGTGATGATACTCTTCCTACAAAATTCAATAACCCAGATGAAATTAATGCTCATTTTTTAGATATACCAGGTGCGGAGAATGTTTCTTTATCATTACTGAGCTTTTATGAGTTTAATAGGTTTGGTCAAAAAGTGGCTAAGGCTTTTCTATCAAATTTAGTGTTCAGGGTCTACACCTATCGCAGCCGACATGATTTTACTAATCTTACTAAATCATATTTTGCGAGCTTACTGCACACTGTGATAAGGTTCAATAGTCCTAAATATTTATTTAGTGTGTGCCCACTTGTGGCGAATAAACTATTTTCTTTTTTCTTTTCTATTTTGTTACTACCGCATTGTTAATAAGAAACTCCACGCATTTTTGTTGTGAATATTTTATGTTTTATTTCAATGTTTTTTTTTTTTTTTTTTTTTTGTTTCAGTTGATCTGGCCCCTGAACTAGGTAAGGCGAACATTAACTCTACATGCGGCTATTTACTGTTCGAGTGTCTTGAAGTATATTTTGTTTCACGTTTATGAAATTAATTAAAAAGAAACTGAAAAAAATAAATATTTATAAACCAATCGTCAAACAAACACGTTTATTGTATTAGAGAGTAAGGAAGTTTGGTTTCTAGCATAACTAGGGTTACGTTGAATATTCGGTAATTATTCGTATTCGGCATCGATTGATTTACCGAAAATTTGCTTTCGGAGACAGAGCGCTACATAAACGTGTTCATTTACAGAGGTTTAAGAGCAAAAGTATGAAACGAGAAAAGCAAAGGCAGGTTTGCTAAATCATTTCAACCACATTAGTCTAATTACCCCGCTCAGTGAACGTTGTTGCTATCCATCAAATTGTAATCAGTATACCTACCTAGTTCATATTGATATTTGTACTGTGTGTGTAATTGAGACTAGTATACTTTCTACAAAGAAACCGATCTACTTAGTTTTGTAGGATTGGTAATAGTTTTATTATCAACTATATGTGTCTGTATATAACAAAATATACATGATATTGAAAATATTAGGTCCTTACCTATGAAATTGGCGTTTTGTATGAAGAATTTCATTAAGACTGTTTTCTCCATACAAAGATTTTTGAATTTTTTTTGGCAACGGCAAATCCAAATTTAGCTAAACTTTATGTGTATTATAGGCTAACATTAAATATAGGCAGTGTTAATTTTTAAAAGTAACCGTTTTATAAAAGTTTCTGGGAATCTTTGAAATGATTATGGAAAGCCCATGAAAAGAGCTCTGTTCAATTTTTTTTTATTATGTGATTTAGCCCTTTTAACTTTAAAATAATATTCCATTTTCCAAATGAAAAACAAATTTGGATATAGCTTTGAAAATCATATGATTAAGGAAGAAAAAAAACTCCAATTTCATAGGTAAAGACCCTATAGGAAATATTAGTGTGAACAGTGTGGATTATTTATTTCGCTTGCAACTAATTTGCAGTGCACTGTTATTCTTTCGCATACCTTTGTAGACAGCAAATTACGGCACACTTAACTTCCTGTCATAGAGTAGGCAAGTAAAACAATAGAGAAGCGACACAGCGTGACCGCAACGCCCAGTCTATCCCTATTGTATTCTAGTTTACAATCCTACCCAACTGAAATTATTTTACTACGCACTCAGGTTACTATAGTATTATTTATATTTTCATTTTCATAACTTTTTCAGTAGATGTCAGTTGACTAAATTACTCAAATCTGCTATGAATGTAGAATTTGTGATCCGTAGTTTAAGGCTTTGAATGCCTTTGAAATAATTACAATTTCATAAATTCATCGTATTTAGATATAATTCTATCAAAATCTTTGAAATAAAAGCAGACTTATTTTGATATAACTGATATTGTGTGTGGCCTAAATATTATACTATAAACTTAAATTGTAATTAAAAATCTGCCATCAAATTGTGTAAACTATTCGTTCACTGAAAACCAGTGTACACGTTGTAATAAATGGCTACAACCCATGCTGAGTTGCGACACCGACAATTAAATAGCAAACACCGTGTTCACTTTTTATGTATTTCGATTGTGTCAAATTTATGTAGCCGATTGTATCTTTTGTAAATTACTGCAACCGAATATCAACAAAAACATATCAACAACTTTATAAGTAGGTAGCTATAACAAAACCCTTGTAAAATTAGAAACGTTGTTACCTTGTAGAGCTCTTAAATCATCGATTAGTATCGACGGTTGATTTTAAAACCGTCCTCTAATCACTCGTCAGCATTTAAAAGCTGATACTCTATTGCCACATAAACATTGCTAAATAGTGTGACGCGTCAGTTTCGGATATTCGATATATGTAATCTTAAAGGCCTACTTTAGAATAGGTGACAATAAGTTTTACATTAAAAATATCTTTTTGAAAAGGTCTTTAATGCGCCATCATGAAATCCTGATCATCACATAAATATAAATTATGGAAAGTATGTAATCAATATAAACTAGTTGACATCAAACATTTGTTGAGATCTTCTTCTAAAATACACAGGTGAGGTCTTCTGACACAGGTCAGAAGCCCTCACTCTTTCATAGCCATTTTATTTAAAATATAAATCGTTGCGTGTGATATTTATGTGTGTGAGGGAGAGAGTTAGCACGTGCAGAAGTTATATTGTTTGTTAAAGCCTTATTGCACAAAAGAAAAGATATGAATTAAAAAAAGTTGAACCACAAGCATACAATAGCAAACTTATCCTAAAATGACCTTAATGTTAGTTACAGTAAAAACTAAAATTTTAAAATGTCTTGTGTGCGTACATTATATTTTAGTATTAACGAAGATGAGTAACATGTACCCAAACTTAACAGTACATATGGCACCGGCACTATTAAGTTTTTTCGGGTCCATTATCAGACCCTGGATATTACCTGGATATCAGATTACTTGTCATGACAAATCAAAGGGACGTAAACTCGGCGGGGTTGCTTTGTTTTATTACGAAGTACCAACGGTCTCCATTATCAGACCAGTTCAATCATCCGATTTACATATGTGTGCTAAATTTCAGCTGGATTGAATACTTAGAAATGGGTCTTCTAAAATTTGTACTATAAAAAAATTATAAAAAGAATAGCTTGTAACAGACACATTAGCCGATGTTTGCTACAATTTAATATACTGTGATCATCGGCCGTAGGTACTTAGTCACTTTCCAATTACGGATTAAATGAATATCCGATCGCTGCATAAATGCAAACTAGCGTATCCACACGACCGAGTCATAATAATATTCGGATATTTTGGTTTCGTGCTCGATATGCAGCTACACCACATCCTTAATGAGATGATATCGTTCAACACTACTCCGTCATCGACAAAGTTGAGGGTGTCTCGAGAAAGATTGTGTATTTGTGTAACTAATATTTATTTGATGACTAGCTTTGATTATTAATGATGAATGAATTATTTTAAAAAATAAGATGAGTGTCACAAGGTGTCTTCTTATTTACTGCGCAGAAGATGAACAGGAATTTCATTTTCATAAATCAATGAAATAATTCCGCTTGCTATATTTTGTATACTTTACATTTTTTTTTTGGGCACGACGGGTTCGTACTTGACCTCAATCACACCTGATGTTAAGTGAAGATGAGGTCGAAGGTGGAAGCGTACTGATCCGGAGCCCCAACACATTTGGGGGATTGGCTATCTTATCTGACAACCGGAACACAACAATGCTATTAACATTGCTGCTTGGCGGCAGATTTAGATAAGATGGTGGTAGCTAGCCAGGCGGACATTTAAAATGCCCTACCACCAACCAAACCGAGTACTTAAACATATACCCCGCTGGGGATCGAACCCGCGACCTCCTAATCGTAAACCCAATGTTGTTTACATTGAGCCACGGAGGCGGTTAAAGATTTAGTATATCTTAGAATATATATTAGTTGAGTAATAGGTACCAAGTTACCCGAATTCACCTACTGGTATTTTCACCAAGTTCCAGGCCTTTCGTCACTGACCAAGTTATAAACAACACCCCTTAGCTTTGTAAATCTGAGTTTCCTTCAATGTCGTTATCCGAACACTATCAAGCACGGCTATCGCCCAATCTTTCACTCCATTAGCCCGTTCCCTTTCTCCAGGGTTGACAGGATTAAGTATATTTATTTACATATTTTATTTATATACTTAATCACTTCACCATAATCTTCTTCCTAAGGTAAAGTTTTGAAGAAAGGTATTTGGGTAAGGTATTGAGGTAGTAGTAACGTTTTCAAGGTATCACTTTGGTAAGCGTAAGTATCTCTAAAAATGAATCCTATTCACTTGAACAAGCCAGAATTATTATACGAAGTCAAGCTTCGTGGTATTTCTTTTGAGCCTACAGCCACTGCTGATGACTTGCGTACTCTGCTTTCTTCAAATTTTTCACAACCTACCGCTAGCTCAAGTCACTATTCCATTGAGACCGACCTTACCGACTTACAGAAATGCATAACATTTATATCCTCTCGTCTCCCATCTCCATTTTTAAGTTCTAATAACAAAGATAAAGTGGAGACTTATCTTCACCATGTCTCACAAAGACCCGTCCACCCATCCATCTTACATCGTTCCAACTTTGCTGACTCCAGCCTAGCTGGTACGCAAGTACTTATATTGTTTTTCAGTGGTACCCTTGCCTAATAAAACAATGATTGACTCCGTACGTGGAGACAAGGACGTGACTAGAATTTTACGCCCAATTTTATATCCACACATAAAAAGACGGCCCTATACAATGTGAAAGATTCATAATATGCTTCTGTTGTGAGCGTTGTGTTTGTGTCATGAGATGGGTTTAAATAAATTTTTCTTTCTTTCTTTCTTTCTTTCTTTTCCACTGCGACTGGTTTGCCACAGGATAAATATCTTAGGCGACGATACAAACGAAACCAGCAGAGGGTGAACGGGTATTATCCGATATTTTTTGTTTAGTTTTCGGTTTCGGTTGCTTTATATCGAAAGCGTCGTTGACATGTACCTACAAGCGCATAGTCAATGTTCATTTTATGTCTTGTTATTTAGGTCGTATGCTGACGTGGTGATTTATTTGTGCTAGTAGGACTTCTGTCACATCCGTGGCGCATCACGTACTATTTTACAATACGATGAGATTTGTGGCCACTCTAATCCATGTCACAGATTATATTATTACACATTCGATCTTTTTAGATTTTCATGTCATAAATACAAGGGTGCCCCCCTTGTAAATCAGTTGGCTAGAATACGACTAGCGTCACGACAGTTTTTTTTTGCATTCAACCTGGCCTTCTTATTGACACTCGGGATTTTGACGATATTCGTACGCCAACTGATTTTTTTAACGGGAATTATTTTAAATTGCAGTCAAACGTAGTACACGTAAACAAAGATAATCGTGCTAAATACGAGTGTTTGATAGATCGTGAGCTGGAACTGCCCTATATATTTGTAATAATAACTTGCTAAATAAATGTTACTTACAAAGTTTGATTGTTTGGCAGTATTAGGTATCCCATACCCTACTTATCAAGGGAGGCTGAATTATCCGCTTTACAGGGACCCATTATCTGTAGTAATAGATTATAGCGTCGGAGTATTGCTATAAATGTGGTTTTATTTCATAAATTAACTTAAAATTAATATAGTAAAGTTAATTTTAATCAATCTATAAAACCTTATGTTCGTGTTTACGCAGTTTTTTCTATGTTGTTATGTAACTGTAATCAGCGATTTGCTTTAACTCTTTTTTTATTGGAAAGCAGATTTTCTAGAGGTGGTCTGTGAGTAGAGCAAGTGCCATAATTGACTTACGGCGACGACTGCACTGCTCTTTTTAAATACAAATATTACTTGCATCCAAACGAAATACGATCAAATGTGAGAACCTGTTATTAGCCGTCAGGTATAATTCCCCATTGTTATTTGTGATTTAACATGGCTGTTGGTTTTCCTTAACATAAATAAAAAAAAAAAAAAAAAAAAAATAGGCATAAACGATTACAATGTCAACGACCTGTTTGGTGCAGTAGTTAGGTACTGGTAGACTGCTGTACCAAAATTTCGCGAGTTCGAATGCCGCTAGGGGCATATGTTTGTATGATGAATACGGCATGTGTACCAGAGTTATGAATGTTTTCATTTATAATATCTATTTATTTACAAAAAAAAAGTATTTGTGTAGTTTGTCAAACATCTGGTATCCATAATACAAGTCTGGTTGCTTAGTGTGGGACTAGATGGCGCTGTGTGTATATGCAATGATATTTATTAAAAAAAAAAACAACGTAATTTAAGCTTCAAAGCTTCTTTAAACTTCAAAGTCTAAATGTAGCTCATTCTTTTGTATGGCTTGCCACACTATTTGCAATCGAATATCGATCGAATCGAATATATCGATTTTGCACTGGTTAGCCTCTAGTATTTCAAATGTGTTCCATTTAATTCAGATATAATGACGTTTGTTGTGATTCAGAGTATTCAGACTATACAATACCGTGTTTAGTTTCACAGTAGATTTAATTAACGCAGAACGAATTGAAATTCTCAGGTCGTGGGGGTTGTGAAGATAGAGGTTACTCTGTGTTTTCATTATCATTAACTAGCTCTCGATTAATCTTCGTTACATTAGAATGGTGAAGTGTTGTAAAAGAAGGGGTAGTGGCGAATCTTAAGCTTAATTTGACAGTTTTACCAATGCTGAGTAGATTTTGTATAGGTCAAAATTTGATTAAATGCTGCTTAAATATTGGGCAACAGGAAATGGCTCAACTTGTGCTGCTCCAGAAACAAGATTCCATATAGCGCTGATTTTCAGGCACCCTCTCTTGAAATGTTATGCGGGAGTGGTGACACGAGGGATTGGAAAATGTGAAAAGTGTGAAAGTGACTTTTTCCTTCCATCACGTCGTTATGGAGCCCCATAATGACTGAATTTTTTGCACAAGAATAGTGTTAGCGGACATTAGGCTACTTCGACCCGGAAAAAGTCGTGTAGGGATGAGTGTTGCCATATATTCATAGCTTAACTTACTTTACGAAGCCAAGTTGACTGCCTGGTTGGCGCGGTCGGTAGTGATCCTGCTTTCCGCGCCTTAGGTCCTGGGTACGATTCCCACCCAGGATGAACATCGACATTTATTGTGCGTCTGGGTGTTATTTATCTATTATGTATGTATATCAGTTTACGATCCGATATTGCATAGGCTTTGCCTAGTTTGGGGTCAGGTGACTTTTGAGTGAAATGTCCAATATTATTATATATTTTATATACTCGTATTAGGTACTTTAGGCGCGGAACACTGTATAGGTATTTCTGTTCAGATTCCAACGTCCTAATAAAAATCAACTTTCGTCAAAATCAATTAATTCGGTTTTCGAAACAATTTTTTTTTTTATATTAGTTATGATTCTCAAGTTATTATGTGTCACACACGTTATTCGTTTGTTAATTACTTGTCGACTACCATTAGTTGGAAGACATATTGAAGCAACAAATCTGTGTCTGATCGTGACAAATCGGGTGTCTGTCTAATTTACTAGCCCAGGGCTGCCCAAAACAGGTTATCAAAGATTTTTATTGTCTTAGATATAATCGGTCCTTTTGAAATTTTTAATGGTGAAAACGGAAGTAATTAGGAAGTAATCGACGACATTGGTGTAGTGGATAATGACCCTGTCAGTGAAACCAATGGTTGCGGGTTCGAATGTTTGTGTGATGAATACGAACATTTATTCCCAAGTGTTTATATAATTTATATATGTTTATTTAGTATCAGTTATTTATTATCCAAGCTTTGCTTAGCTTTGGACTAGTATATTGGTGGAAGACTCCGAAAAAAAATATTCAGTTATAAAGTCTTTGACGCGCGTTAAAGTAGTTACATTGGGTATAAACTTCATAATCGCGGTTTGGATTCCCAATGTGGTACATATTTATTAGGTTCGGTACTATTTGGAAATACCCGCCTTCAAGCTACCACCATTTAAGGCTACCGCTAAGCAGCAATGTTGATAGCATTATTGTGTTCCGACTGTTAGAAATAAGTTGAAGATTCCGAGGTGGAACCTCCGGCCTCATCTGCTCTTAACATCAGGTGTGATTGAGGTCAAGCTATAACTCGTTATGCAAAAACAAATATATTCTTAGAAATACAAAAAGTCGCAAATAAAGATCATATTTTTTTTTATGCACAACGAGTTAGCACCAGACCTCAATCACACCTGATTTTAAGTGAAGATGAGGCCGAAGATGGTAGCGTACTGACCCGGAAATCCCATCTTATTTGGGGAACTGCTAATCTTATTTTTGACAACCGGAACACAACAATGCTATTAACATTGCTGTTTGGCAGCAGATTTAGATAAGATGGTGGTAGCTAGCCAGGCGGACATTTAAAATGCTCTACCACCAACCAAACCGAGTACTAGATATGTACTAATTAGTTTTTACAGATTTATCAAAGATTTGGAACTCACGTAAAAATTATTATTATTGATCCCGTACCACAAACCTCGTTTGGTAATTATCCGTTTAGGACGCGGTCCGTATTTTGATCACCCTGAGTTAGCTCATTAATTTACTAATACAATACTGTGGAGAGGCCATCATTCGTCTGCTATACGAGTATATGGGTCGCTTATTCTTGGGACTAGGACTGCATTACTGGGGTATTTTATTAGGGTTCTGTAGCTAAATAGCAAAGACGCAACCCTGGTTACGACCATCGACCAGTATATTCTGTATGTCACAGGCTTATAACTCGGCAATGTTCAGTGAGGTTTCTTATGTAGGGAACCCCTTTACAAAAATACTTATTCACACCTGTCAAAAGTAGATTCACTGTCTCCATTGAAAAACACCTTGGAAACTACTCGTACTCACTACCCTATATTTAAGGGACATGTAACAAAGACCAATTTGGGTCACTTTTTTATTACGAACAGGATTTAGAGGCAGTACATTATTAGAGTCACTACATTCCATAGATATATTTTAGATTTGTAATACACAACCAATAAGATTGTTAATAGCAATGTTAATAGCATTGTTGTGTTCCGGTTGTCAGAGATAAGATAGCCAGTCCCCAAATGTGTTGGAGTTTCCGGATCACTTCCACCTTCGACCTCATCTTCACTTAACATCAGGTGTGGTTTAGGTCAAGTACGAACCCGTCGTGCATAAGAAAAAAAGTTTTTTTTATATATATGAGAGGGCGGCAAACGAGCATGCGGGTCACCTGATGGAAAGCAATCACCGCCGCCCATGGACACCCGTAACACCAAAAGGGTCACAGATGCGTTGCCGGCCTTTGAGGAAGGTTGAAGTTTACTCATTTTTGTAATACTACTTTCGAATTTATAGAAATACAAACATTTTCATAACTAAATCATTGTAATAGTTTATAGTTGTGATAACTATATTGTAATTAAGGCAGCACTTAGAATCTATCACGTATCACAAGTGCACCTTGTTGGTTAGCCAAAATATGTAATCTAACTAATATTATAAATGCGAAATTTTGCATGTTTGTTTATTTATTTGTTGCTCAATCATGATGAAACGGATGAACGGATTTGGATGAAATTTGGTATAAAGGTGGAGTATACCCTGAATTAAGACATAGGATATTTTTTAACCCGATAAAGTAAGTATAGATAAACAAACTCCGCGATAAAGTTATTCCACGCAGCCGAAGCCGCGGGCGGTAAGCTATAGAAAAATAAATGATGTGATCCAAATTGGTCTTGGCGGTTTTTAACCTGTCAATGCTAAGGAGGAAACAGCCGGAATGATTCACCGACTTTTACGAGGTCCGTGTGTTCGAACCCGTGACCCATGGCCGGGCGCGCAGCGGTGCGAGACGCCCCCGTGGGAACTCTGCCCTTCGCACCACCCCCTGTATCGAAGACGTTCAACGTGTTAATAACGGCTAATGCACCGATATTTCAAGGAAAAAGCGTGGAAAATATAGCGAAAATTATACAGCACTGGCCCTCCACTCACTACTTCGAAATAAAAGAAATCTAAAAAAGCAACTAATAGGGACCTAACGTCTTAAGTAAGCACCACTTTTTAAATTATGTTTGTGGTGTTTCTTATTAGGACTAAAATAACCAGACTAATCAGATCCCTCCCTCTGACCAATCCATAGGAGTCCTTTCGAAAAACTTCACACCTGGCCATGTAACGTGTGCATTTTTACATAAATAGTTTCTTGGACGTGTGTTTCTCTGCCAGTATGATTCGGATATGAATTAAAATTGTTAGTAATAATAATTTGAGAACAATTAAATTCACTCGCACAATCACACATAAGTATTGAAAATTTACCAATTACCTACCTATATGATACCTTATCATATAGGTTATGATACCTTCTCGTGTCTAGCTTTTTATGGTTTATCACTTAATTCCTTTTATAGTAAAATATAAAATAAAAAATATAAAATAGTAATTAATTCCTTGGTGGGAGCAACTACTCTACTTGGGGGGGGGGGGGGGGGTTCTTACTTGTTAAATTTAATAAATAAATTAACTTTGTGGTGAATAAATACATTTTGTTTATTTATAAATAATATGAATAGCAATATTCTGGCTCCATCTTCAGACCGTCATGTGTGATGGAACAGTGCTCATGGCAACAAAACAAACTAGTTGAAAGATCCCGGCTCCATCATCAGATCAGCCTGATGGTATCATAATATGCCATTATGTCACCGAACTTACATAAATATGATAATTTCAGGTCTATTAGATATCAGCAAGTGGTTGAAAAATGGCTTGATGAAACGGACAACTTACATAACGAACATTGTTTATAAAATATTGACAAATTTGAATAATTGAATAATATTGACAGTGTAAGACTATTACAAATAAATCTAAACCACTGCAAAATAAACAAAAGCTTGTAAAAACATAATTAACGAAATCAAAACGATCGACTCATTTATCAAAATCGGTTCGTAGTTTTCGAGCATAGACTGTTAAATACATTACCCTTCCTTTGCTGCGCTGTACTCTAATAAAAAAGAGTAGAATTTGACTGGAAAAACAAAATATGTAATAAATAAAATAATGGTAACACAAGGCACCCGAAAATTTAATATCCGGGGAAATTTTGAGATAAAGATTAAAACCGACCGGAAAAGCAAATGCAGAGACTTATTCGGTATACATTGCTTGGAGGCTTGGTTCTGTTAATTCAAATATTCTTACTTCAATCAGCAATGTATGCCGAATTTGTCTCTGCATTTAGGATGGTGTGATAAGCGCCTAAGTGACAATTCTTGAACGACTCTAACCCCTACAATTCACAACTTTAAAGTCAAAAATTGATATGATCAAAATGTAGTCTTAGTATAAAAAGTATTTCGTCCCTCTTTATCCGCTCTCCGCTTTGTACTTTTCCTTGTATGTCTAGTTCGAAATTCTCCTAACGACATCACAGCTTCAACTTTGAAAATGAATGTTTACAGTGGAAGGCGAGAATAATTCAAACTATTTATAAGTTCCCGTGGCGTGAACGGTGTTATCGAATCGAGTAAAAGAATTCAGAACTTGTTCCTAGAGTTGAACAGTAACTGATGAATGATGAATTTGTTGTGTTTTTGCTCGCACAATCATATATGGGGGTTTTCGTGTTATTGCTTATATAATTCTAACAGTTGTGGAGACTACTGTACTAAGTAAATATTGACCATAAATACCGTCCTGCGACGGGAGATGGTCAAAGTGGTATGGATAACACATAGTCGGTGTCTGATAGAATACACCCAGTTTGATAGTGAACAAGCAGGCAGGCTGTAATGAAATTTCCTAATTATGATGTGCGCGACGATAAAATACAATACAAAGTGTATTGTAAGTATATTGTATTGAACAACGGAGAAGATGTTTATTTACGAATAATTAAAACTCCATAATTGTCAAAAAAACCGACTTTAGTAAAACTGGCGGTAAATCCTATTAACGTAAAGAAACACTCATCAAAATCGTTTAAGAATTAACGAAAATATGAGTCAAACATACTTAAAAAATGCATACAGTATGAAACAAGAATGCGGATACAAACTAAGTGAATACATTTCATATACAATAGATAGATGGACATGCATACCTACTTAAACATAACAATAACTCAAAATCTACCAATTTGTTGTTAATGCGTCGAAGTTGCGCATAAACAGTTTCTTCCTTTTAACTTAAATATAAAATACAAACAAAAGACAAACGTAAATCAACAGGTGTACACCAGTAGTACAATAAAATAATAAAAAAATTGTTGATGCCACAGAATTGTTTAAGATAACGTAATCAAAAATTGGCTTAATTTTTATTTTCTCTTTCTAATTACTACAGTTACTTAATCTATCTCTTCAACTCAACGCACGTTCCAAGCTGAACTAACCAATTTACGATATATCCATCCATTCTATCTCCACCGCACTTGAACATTTTATAGTAAATCTGTCGCTTTTATACTTCTCGTATCGCATTCCAAATTACAAATTTAATATCAGATTACAATTTTAATTTCCCCTGTTCAACACCTTATAACTGTGGTGAAGTAAGAATATCAAAAAAAGAAGAATCGTAGGCCATCATAATGAAGAATAAAAGAAAACATTGTCAAGGTGCCGTAAACTAAATTACACCTTTACGCACAAATAATAAATCCTTATTTATTATGTCAATTAAAATTATAACACTTCAACGTGCAACATTTCATCGTCCCGATCTACCGATAGGGCATATTAAGGTTTACGTACCTCGTAATAAAGTTTGACTTTAATTGGGTACTCGTCGTATATTAAATACACGACATAATTTCTCGAACATATCAGGAGGCGAAACTAGTCAGTACAATAAAGTCTGTTTTTTGCGAAAATGGTCAGATCTTTAAGTTTTTTTAATAAGAGAGGTACATAATACATGAAGAGTTATTGCTGGATGTTGTGGGGAAATAGAAGAAAGAACAGGAAGAAAACAGTAAATAAAAGAGGAAACAATTCCAAAAAAAAGTAGAAAAAATTATTTAAGAAATATTAATTCTGGCTTTATTATATAACTTTTGTGTGCCATTTTTATATTACACATTTTCCATTTAAAATGTGTTCTTATTCGTTTGTGTTATTAGACAGTGCGTATATAATTACACATTAGTTACCTTTGAATGTGTGTGTTTTTTTTTGCGTGTTATTTACTAACACATTAAGGTGCTGGGTGGCTATGGAGGCCAATGACTAAAATAGTCTTTATTATTTTTATCCCGAACGGTCGTAAATCCTACATACAATCAAAATATTTAAATGGTCAGTTAAAGTCAGATTTTTTTAATAATCTGAGTCAGCAAAGTCAGTTATTTTGGCCAGTCAACTTGTTTCGACCTCTGGATATATGATAGTAAGTCTCACGGTAATAACGCGCTTAGTGGTCTATACCTATTTAAACTCAGTCGTCTGGCGAGAACTATTTTCATACATAAGGATAGAGATTTCCAAGAAAATTTCTTTGCCCATAACGATAATTCATTGTGCAGAATGTATTCGTCGAATATGAGTGCTGTTATAAATAGTGCGATAATTGCCAATTAGGGCGAATGACCTAACGATATAAGATGCAATTAGTGGTCTGATAGAACCTCATTTCCAACTGGGTCTCAGGGCAATGGGACTTAGGAATAGTACCTGAAATAGTAAATTGTAACGAAAGGAAAATTGGTTCTATTTTTGAAAATAATAAAAAAAAATTGAAACGTAAAGTGACTGCGCCAGAATCGAATAGATAAAAAGTTCGCTTTTTTTCGACTGCTCCAGGAACAGTAATGTTTTTCGGCTGTATGTACAGTTCTCGAGGCGTAAGATCAGCTTTGCATTTGTGTGAGTGCACACAGATAGAGATACGGCTTGTGGCGCAGCGCGTCCCGCGCATTGTTTAAACGCGGCCTGAGGCGCGGCGTGTCCGCTGCGCGTCGCTTCCCTGCCACGCACATGCCGCACTTCACCTCTTGTACCGCTAGCAGCTTGACGTCACTCACACAAATGCAAAGCTGAGCTTACGCCTCGAGAACTGTATGTATGTAGATTTCCATGTTACCTCCTGTAACCGGATTGTTGGTATATATAAGTTGTCCTTAGATTCGCTTTGCTCCTCAAAGTTCTAAGCAGTCTAGCAAAAGGTTTAATTATTTTGGATAATCTTTTTAGTTCCTTTTGAAGTTGGGTTTTTGGTTTTAAAACATTATATCGTTATTCATTAATTCCTTCCAAACACTAACCTGTATTAACAATCTGAAGCCATAAATCGACAGTCACATAACTCGTCTAACTTATCTGGTGACCGATAGCGGGCCGAGCCCTTTCTCACCTCTGATAACGGGATCAAAGCACCCTTAAATATTTTGCTTCTAGTGCTGCTCCCAGCCGTATCGATAAATTAAAAGGAAATAAAAACATCAAAGTAATAACATACGTTTGTAAGGTTGTCACATACTTAACTACTTCATATAGCTCTTGGATTTATTTATCTCTAACTTTTTAGTCTATCCTTTTCTATCCCCTTCTTATCTATCGCCCACTAGTGGTCGCGCTACCACTAGTGCAGTCAGTTAAACGAATAATGAATAATATATAAATTTTATCAATATAGTTTATAACAATGTACAATATTTATAAATAATAATTATACAATTTATAATAAAAAAAAAAAAACACGAATAAACTAGCCCCAAGTCTCTGGTTGGTGGAATGGTACCCAGAAGGCTGATTCTTTGACCAAAGTATTGACCAGCCCTCCGATCTAGGGCTGCATCAACCAGACGCTCAGATAACTCCCTAAAAAGAGTGTGAGCACCCGGTCCCCACGGCCCAAGCGTAGAAAACACCAAACGCGCAAATATAAATTAATATATAAATACCGAATGTATCGATAAGGTTAAACTGTTCGCACTTTATTCAAATTGGATCAACAATAGGCCTCTACCTTACGACCTCTTGGGGCTAGATGACCCACCTCGGTTCAAATGGAAGCCCAACAAAGGGTTGCCGAGAAAAATGCCAAGTTTCAGTGTCATCCACACGCCGCCGCCGCCGCCGTGTCGTTTGTTGTAACTACTGCCTGAATAGGTCGGAAAATATACGTGTGCTTTTCCGATTGTTCTTCTGTTTCTGTCGGTTTCTGTTATTTTCTTAGATTTGTTTTTAAACGAAGGTTTACATAGTATGTCATAATAAAAATAACCTTATGCTGCACTTTAAGGAGGAACAGCCAAATTCATCATATCTTCACTTTCCTTGTTTTTATGCGCTTGGCTGAAGATAGAAGTGATTTCACAATAAATAAATAATGAAATGTAAAACATTATTGTAATATAAAAAAAATTGTTTTTAAAAGAGCAACCCCTCTAGTTTCTTGCTAGTTTTTCTCAGGGGAAAATTGCATATTGAACAAGCAGTTACTTAAAAAATGTAAAGTTTACTATTTTAAGTGCACCCTGTGTACCTACAAAATAAAGCATTTTGACTTTGACTTCACCCGGAATACATACATACATACATAAAGTGACGCATGTCTCCCGTAGGGGTAGGCAGAGACCACAGACTTCCACTTGCTACGAAAAATAATGAGAACGTTCACCCGGAATTCCCTATTGAATTGAGTGACTGGCTCTCTATCTCAATCAGCCGGAGCACAACAATGCTATTAACACTACTGCTTGGCCGCAGACTTAGATAAGATGTTGGTGGAGCAGGCAACCATCAACTAAATTATGTATACCTCTGAACTACGAACCGCGACCTCCGTTCTGTAAAAAATATTTTATGAAGCCTGCCCTAATAAAACAAAAAAAATTCTTAATTCTTCTAGGTACATACACTTTGGGATTAAAAAGGTTACCCATCATAAAGATTAGTGTCCGTTCCACTTGTCAAAAACGTAAGAATTACTTGTCCTACGCAATTGGAAAAATAATGAACTTTATTGCTTACTGATTGGACAAGGAATCTGTCAAATATTGGTTAACCCTTCGTTCCACTACCGTACAATGAGTACGTAATATTAGTAGATTGTTGTACCGCTCAAAAAGTGACTTAGAATTGCGTCGAGTGCTGTTTGGAGCCCTATCGTAGTGAGTTAGTAGTGCTTGTTTCCAATATCAAATTTAGAACAACTTGGGAGCACTTCTTTTATTCTTAATTTAAATGCCTGTCGATGAGTGTCGAAACTAATGCTCAAGCAGTAAAAATTATAGCACTATAAACACAAAATAGTGCAGATAATAGATTTTCACACAGAATTACTTCACTTACAATATTCGCAACTTTATATGTCATAGTAATCAAACAGTATCATGTATAATAGAATTTACAAATTCAATTTTGGTAATTGGTAATTTTGAACTTAAACGAAGTAGTGTTACTTCCTGATCGCTATTTTAAAATGTTATGAAGGTAGAGCGTAGTTGAAGTAATGCTCCTGTAATTCTTCTGTCTGTTAAAATCTATGACCAACAATAAAACAGGACATACGAGATCCGTCATTTTTACGTACCCCCATTATCATCCAGGCCTCTTTGAGCCCGTCTAATAAGGTTCGTGTTACGGGTACATTAATTATAGTCCGTTAGCACAATGGCCTCACAAATTGTCCTCTTGAGGACTGGTCCGCACCTCCTATGTATTACAGGTGCTGAACTTTATGCTGCATTTCAGTTAGGGGTTAACCGAGTGACTCGTAAACACGCCGGAGCGCCCGTCGGGGCCATATTTAAGTATCTGAATATTTATGAGCAGAGAAATGATTTAGAAAACGATCCGCGTATTTGAAATTTCAATAAATAGTTTTGAATTGTAAAGACAAGTACCTCTTAGTCTTCTTTGATTCTTTAACAACGTATTTGCCAGGATATTGGCGTATCACCTCCAGTATGGGGGTTATATCCTATATCTGCTTGAAATTAAAACGTTTTAATTTGAATAGTAACGCCCGAAAACGTTTCTTAACTTTAAGAAGCTCCTAAATATCATGACGTTTAAAGGGCGTTAAATGAATTGTGTATTTACTGTGAAAATAATATTAATAGTAAATTAAAAGCGAAATAAGTAGAAATACAGGTATATTGTAAATGCTACACTTGGCGCTATCTTAACTAGGGTCGTAATGAAATATCACAGTTACCAGTCACAACTAGGTACTCTACCTGTTATCTACGTTATCTAGTCGAGCTACGGAACCACGGAACAGTTACCGTAATTGTTATGTAAACACCCGTGTAGGTACAAGTATAAACTAAGCTGACTGTTTATTGTGCTCGAGATTATCCGGATATCTTTCTCATTGGGATCTGAGGCGTGTTTTATTAATGATGGGATCCGGGTGGCTCTTGTTGTGTTATATCGATGGTATACGACCACTTGGTACTATAGTACTCTATCACGTGTTTGTTATAGACCCGATAAAATTAAAATATCAATATTTACTTTTTTATTCAACTAATCGCAGAACAAATCTAGATCTAATTCCGTTGCCCTCACACACGTCGACGATAGGTGGTCATGCTAGGTGTATATATATATATTGTGATATGTGATTAGGTGTCGCAGCGTATACTGCCTATTTAGAATTGAATATGGATTACGCCGTGTAAGTGAAAGTCCAAGTGTTAATTTTATCAAAGCTTGGGTCATGAATTTCGAACAAACGGGATCGATAACAAATATTAAATATACAGTGCCGCCACGTTCAAGAAGAAGCGATAAGAACAACGTGAACTCAGTGGAATACGTGAAGATGTTGAGAGAGTTTTTGACACTACAGTTACATGAATTTGAAGGTTACAACAGCAGGACTTGGATGCAACAAGATGGAGTAACATGCAATACGTCAAAATATGTGACTTTACCAGTTCTCATAGAAATGTTTCCTAACAAATTGATTTCTCGCAGAGGTGATATTCCATGGCCTCCGTGAAGTCCGGACCGAACACCTTGCGAGTTTTTCTTGTGGGTCACCTAAAAAGTCGAGTGTACCGTATAATAAACCGACGATGATATCCTAATTAACAGAAAACATCCACGAGAAGATAGCCTCGATCCCTCGCAGAATGTGTCGCAGCATGTTTGCCTTGTCGATTGCAGGAGTGCCAACGACGAGACGGGGCACATTTCGAATGTCATAGTTAAAAACTAAATTTCAATAAACGTTTATTACGTTAAATTCAACAAAAAAACTTTTTTAGTTTAATTTCCATTTATGTTTCAAACCTGCAAAAATGTATGGCCCACCCTGTGTATGATACGGGTGGAATCCCTCCCCACGGCTGTTAGTCCGCAGATAGAAAGGTGACAACGCGACAGTGCTGTAGTATATTGATACCTTGCCTTATTTTGGTGTTTAACCGTAGCGTAATGGTTTACTGCAACATACACGCATATCGCTTAGTCAGCGCCGATACCAATGTAATAAAAGGCTTGCTCAGTATTAAAGGGCCTTGTTCGTGCAACATCACAATAGACAACTAGTCTTATTTACGGAACCGTCCGTCCTTCGACCAACCACCATCTTTACTGCCACACGGCGACCTTGCGACGGTGTTCGAGGCTCTGTCATTTAACGGTTTCTCATATCATCATAATCATACCAGCCATCATACTAGTGGACGACCCACATTGCGTTTTTTTTTTCCTCCAGTCTAAGATTTTTATGCTCAAATGCCATAGACCTACGAGCTACATGCCCTGCCCACTACCAATTCAACTCCCTAATGCGCTGGGCTATGTTATAACTGCTACTGGGCTACTTTAGTTCTTCGATGGATTTCTTCATTCCTGATTCGAAGTCAAAGTGAAACACTTATAATCAAATTTTAGAAACGTCAAAATTTTAGAGATGCGACGTAGATTATGAAATCGGTTTAGAGCACTCTAAATTCAAATTTAAGTTTTAGAGGCTACTTCAGAATCGACACCAGTGTAGATCATACATTACAATCGACAAATAATGTATGGACTACTGGATTACGCGTACTCGTACATCACTTTACCACCACATAACGAATATGTAGTAATACTTTTCTTTTTTTCTAGGATGGACCACCGCCAACGAGTTTCATGTGCGACACACAAAACCCATCAGTTTCATCGAAGTAAGCATACTAACGTTTGCCTTTCAAAATCCTCATCCGTTGAATGCTAGCTATACTTATGCTTCTGTTTAGTATAGTCATTGCATGGGCTAATTTTGCCTTTAGATCGAAGCGAGCTTTATTTCAGCTTTGTGTCATTATTTTACGTTTAAAATTGTATAACACAGGGTTGTGAATTTCAAAGCAGACTCGGAAATCTGTAAGTTACATTTAATATAGTATAACATAAAAGCACAATCTTGCTATAACTGCTCACGAACTAATGGAACATTTTTTTTTAATTAGCACTATGTCCCGGTAAGTAACTAACACGCTAAATAATAACTGTTTGGGATTTATATTATAAAAATGATTTAAATTAACACTGTTTAACACTGCTTTCTGGGGGACACATGGTATTTCTAAATTAACTCTGTTTAACAATATTTTTTGGAGCGACTCGATAAACTTTAAATCTCCCTTCCGTTTGTATTTAGTTCCGTTTGTATTTATTTGTTGACGCGGTGAAACTACAAACAATGATATAACTACATATTAATATAATGCATATTGTTAATAACATATCTTTTCGAGCCCTAGCCTAATAGAACGCAGCGCAATAATGAAATACCAAAGGCTCGCACAATGCTATAATCTAGATTTTGATTAAACGACCTCAGACAAATCATAAAGCTTGCCTTTACTTTTTCGGATACGAAGGGTGTATCCCAATCATTTTTTGGTTTTAGATATTTTCAAAACCGGGTGTTATAAATTATGATTTGGATCGTGGTCTGTGCAATTGAAAAATCAAAATTGAAAAATATTATTCGAAACGTATTAAAAAATATGTAGGTACGAGTAATGTATGTTTACGCCAGGCCTGTGGTCATTTCATATTTTTTACATTAAATGTTTTTTTTATGAGACACAAATCTATTTCGTTCGCGCTACCATATTTTTTTCTAATTTCCTATTTTTCTAATTTTAATAGTGTTTTGATAAATTGAGTTTTAAGTATGAATAGTAACGCATACCTACAAACATCTATATTAACATTTTACATCTCAGTGTTTTGTTGATTATTGAGATGATAATAAATTACAGTTTGCCGAGTCGCTCCGAAGACAGTTTGTTGCTTTCCAACTAACTATAAAGGTGCTTAATTCATTTTCTATATCACCTCACAGACGCTAATCTCTTTGTTTAACTGTATTGTCTGTATGTAGATACGTTTTGACAAAAATAACCGAAAAATAATCGAGAACCGGCCATTAATCAAGAACCGGGTTTTCGGTGCTAAACGATATCAAGAACCGGTTACGTAATAAAAGGAATATGAAGGGATCATAAAATTAATCCTTTTAGTTGCAAATCATAAACACTTATATAATTGTTATAATTAAAAGCAATCGGCTCGTTTTGGTAATAATTAGTTATACAGGGTGACTGGAAATTAGTGGCGGAACCGTTAATGGGTGATAGAATGAGGGAATTCCAGTCAATATTACTACGAGACCTACTGTCCTAAAGTTAATCCTTTCCAAGATATTCCTACTTAATTTTTTATTACAAAAATTCCTACTTAGAATCTTAAAATAGCTATAAATCCTAAAAATTGGTCTTTCTGACCCAATTTTTTTTTGTTTTGCAACAAATTGTTGCAAATAGTTGTAGGAATTTTTGTAAAAAAAAAAATAAGTAGGAATATCTTGGAAAGGATTAACTTTAGGACAGTAGGTCTCGTAGTAATATTGACTGGAATTCCCTCATTCCATCACCCATTAACGGTTCCGCCACTAATTTCCAGTCACCCTGTATATAATGTAATTACTAAATGATTGAGCCTTGTTCTAACAATCAGTTCTTTATAATAATGTAATCATCATAAATATATAAAAAAACATTAAAGCAATAAAACTACTCGAGAAAACTAAGCTCACTATAAACTTTCATTAAATATTTCCAAATATTAAAAACAAAATGATCAAACCGTAACAAGTTATAGTAAATTACAGATACCCATGGATAAAATATTAATAAAATAACAAATAAGTCTGCCGTTTAACATTTACTTTTATTTTTATTTCAAAATATGTACGTAAAAAATGAGACTCGTCTAGAATTTTTTCACCAAAAGACGAGCGCAGTCTGATACAAACAATACCAGTCGATGAAAATATGCGTACACTTTGGTAGGTGACAACTCCCGACCGCGACACTCGCTTCGTGTTATACATTTTTCCGGGTTTTCATATTTTTGTACCGGTTCTTTTGTAACCCAAGAACCGGTAATTCCCGGTTCTTTTAGAACTGGGTAGAACCGGTTACGATGCCCTAACCTGAAAAAACGAAATAAAAAAAAACTGATAGAAGAAATTACTTTTTGTCAATTCTTTTGTACTTTGAATGCGAAATACCTACAGACAAGACAATTATTAGAATGCTGGGACCATAACACTTTGCAGACATGAACCTGTTCAAAGTAAAATGTATACGGCGCTAACTTTATCTTACATTGCTTAATAGTCGGTACTGGTGTAGGAAAATGCTCGATGACCTCAATAGAGTCTCCCAAGGAGTGGATTTTAAAATGAATATGGACAAGACAAAGACAATGATGCATTCATCAAGTTGGATTTACCTAACTGGCCTTTGGGCATTCCAGTTAGGTAAATCCAACTTCGACAAGGAGGTCCATCGTCGAATACAACTCGGCTAGGCAGCATTTTGGGAGCACGTAATTCTCGTCCCAAATACCGCAGTGTCTAAAAGACGAGAGTCTTTGATCAGTGTGTCTTGCCAGTGATGACATATGGAACTGAAACGTGGTCGCTCATTATGGGCCTCATAAGAAGGCTCAAGGTCACCCAAGGGGCAATGGAGAGACTTATACTCGCAGTCTCTCTATCCGATTTGATAGAGATTTAGTAAAGATTTGGTAAAGATTTAGTAAAGATTTGGTAAAGATTTAGTAAAGATTTGGTAAAGATTGCGGGAAGCGCTGGATGCGGGCAGCGCAGGATCGATCGTTGTTGAGATCTTATGATGATATGATGAGGTTTTTGAACTAAGGTTATTCACACCGAAATACCAAAATATAGGAAAATACACACTTTACTGTGCATCATATTTCAGTTCAGCCACGTTACTATTTTCTTACGTCATTAATTCAAACATTCTTTTTTTTTGTGTTTATTGTAATGTGTTTGGTCGCAAATTTTTATTCTTATAATAAAAAACAACTCACTCCTTTTACAAACCACGTCGGGAAGCTTCATATGAGCAATGCCCGAGGGACATAATCTTTACGACCAAGATCTTTGACGCCGCGCCGTATTAAAAAAAACAGTACCTATTTAAAAGTTTGTTTGTCTTATTTTATACTTACTAAAATATTGGCCTGCACCAACCAGTTTCAGTTCACTACGGGAAAGCCGTTGATAACAGTTAAGGACAATCACAAGCCAGCATTCACCGAGTGCACTAAATACGCACCGTCGGTGAAGGAAGAGGAACCTGTTGGCACCTACGTATTCACGGTGAGTCTAACTTCATAGTCTGTCTAGGAATACAAGTTGATGAAAAGAAAGAGAATCCGAGTGAGTGGGAAGGGCCTAAATTTGAGCCTTGTGGCACGCCTAACCTTACTTGAGATTCTGGTGACCTTACGCCATTTACATCTACTTTTTGTATCCTATTTTCTAAATATGAATAAATCAAGCTAGGACTGTCATTTTTCAATCATTAATGTTTCAATTTCATTAATAATGTTTTGTGATCAACGCCTTAAATATATGATTATATCAATCCAAGATTGTACACATTTGATTGAACTAAAATGATATTGTTTATTCCTAAGACAAATACACGATTATTTTATCTAATGAAGTCGCAATTTTATAAATCGATAATTTTTATTAGAAAATCACATATTTCACTTCATACTGCTGTGTGTGGTTTCAGCACATAAAAACAAATAGTACCAGCAACTATGGGGCTTTCTATTTCTTTCCAAAACATCTATAGACTTGCACATTTTAACAGCGATAACCTTACGGCTGTCACGTTTGTGTGTATTTCGAAAGATGAACCGTGGGTGTTGTTTTAAGCATTAAACTTACAATGTTTGGAACTGTCTGTCTTGAGAGTTCGCACTGGTCGTTAAAGATCCCTCTCCCAGTGAGGCTGTGCTCCAGCAGTGGAGACGTGTAAGGCTGATGATAATGATCAATTTGATGATTACGTTGTTGTATTTTGTCATAAGTTATGTATGATGGTTTCTTTTTACCCGGCTACGGCGAAGCCCAAAGGGGGTAATGTATTCAACGCGTCTATATGTAAATATGCATGAGTGTGTGTATGTATCAGTGAATATATGTATCTGGCGAGGGGTGGAATTATGGTAAAATAAGGGTATGGCGGTCAAAAAACACTCACCGCGTGATGCGCATCACGTGAATTCATGGAACTCATAAAGTTACCTCAGATAAGGCCCCACTTTCACCATACAAAAAGCACTGATAATTTTATAATGACAGTGTCTTTAGCCTTTTCAAGTAGTGAGTTTAACAGCACTCCATATGAATTAAAGCCAGTATGACAAATAAAACTCGCTAAGTATGACAAAAAAAACGATAAACCGTAAAATAAACAAAAACTGGCGAAGTCTAAACTAAATCACAGAAGTAATATAGTACTAACTAATTTTTGTACGAAAGATTTGCTTTTTTCACGCGCAGGCGTTTTTCAGTAATACCTACCGTTGTACTCAATTTATGTATCAATGCAAAATTAATGTATTGCCTTTTTGTACAATAAAGCGTTTACAAACAAACAAACAAACAAACCTATAGAAACACATAAAAATTGATGATTTCTTTAAAGAAAGGCTTGTATGGACCCTTCGTTACTGGTGTTATTTATTATATTACCATCTACAGCCTAAATGCCTCAGTTGATTTGAAATCAAACTGTCTGACGGACGCAGCCATCAGGTAGTGAGCAATGTAAGCTTGGAATTTAAAGAATTTTACTATTCTGAACCGCTTGAACAGTGTTCATACGCGTGTGCTAAGAGTGGGTGAAATTGACGCTTGCGTAGTCGTTATGGGACGGATACAAGTTTTGTGATGCCCTTATTTCTAAACATTCTTGATAGATTCATAGTCCTTATATGTGGATTAATATGTTTTAATTTATAGGTTCACGCCACGGATCCCGATCCGATTGACATGGGAGGAAAGGTGACTTACAAATTCATTTCAACACCCGGAGACAAGGAGCGGTTTCATGTGGATCCGACAACAGGGAGAATTACTACCGCCGATGTAAGTTTTTTTTTTTTTGTTACACTATCCAGTTTAAGTTTATGTCAGCTACCTACCTACTTATATTTTTACAATAGAATTCGTAAGGAACTGGCACTTATCTACCTACCTACTTATATTTTTACAATGGAATTCGTAAGGAACCAGCACTTATTCCTTCACATGATTATTACCTTATCTTGGTACTTATGGTATACTGAAAGTTTCTGGATATTTGGAATAAGACCAGAATTGTTTTTCGAAGTATGGCCCTCACAATTGATACATTTTTGCATTCGGTGGAACCATTGTAAGAAGCAGTTTGACCAGTCTTCGTTAGAAATCTCTTCAATAGCTTTGTGGAACGTCCTCACCGCCATTTCAGGACCAAAACGTACGCCTCTTAAGTTTATCTTTCATTTTCGAGAACAAAAAGAAGTCCCGAGGTCTGGGCTGTACGGCGAATGCGTCGTCAGTTCTACATTTGAAACCTTCAAATACGCTTCTGTTACCTTAGCGGTATATGCAGACGCGTTATCGTAGTAGAGGCCGCTTTTCACGAACTTTTTCTAAGAGTAAGAGAGCAAGCAAGTGTTGACATACTAATTTATAGTTGCTGTTCTTTGGTCATCAAGTGACAGTCTTGATTTTTCTAAAAAAGAAGTAACCATTTTCGGGCCAACGCTTCGACTTCACTTAACTATCGTTGGCAAATCTTCAAAAGGAAAAACCCTTTCTGCCGATTGGCTTTTTATTTCTTGTCCAAAGTAGTACCCAGTTTTCGTCACCTGTCACAATATTAAGACGGCCAATCCACCAAACTTTGCTATCATTTTGCGACACCCCCCTACACATGGTTGTTTCTGGGCTTCATCATGCGTTATCCATCGAGTGTAATGTTTCCGTACCATCAGATGCACATACATGCAAAATATTTTACACTTGACTCATGCCTAATACAGTATGAATTTGCTGACTAGTAATTTTTTGTCAGTCTCAATTATTTAACGTACGATATCAATATTAGATTCGGTAACCGCAGTCGCTGGTCAATCTTCACGTGACGATGCACGGTTGTTCACAATGCGAATAATTACGTCCACGTCTAAACTCACTGAATCAATACACAGAGTTACTAGATGGGGTTTCATCACCAAATGCCGATTGAAGTCCCTGGCAACTGTCTAACTGACTTAAGCCACGGCTAAAATCGTAGAAAATCATAGCGTGAATATTTCCTCGAGTCCGACAAACAATTTTCAAAACGACGCCACAATGAAAAACATATAATTATCTCACAAGTCTAAAAGTATTATCATGTTCCATTTTCAAATACCATAATTGACCTTCTATTTCTTTAAGAGTAAGTCTGTTCATACTTCCAGAAACTTTTAATATACCCACGTATCTTCATACCTATGCACAGCTTTCTTATCAACAAACGCAGTAACCTAAGGTTTGTCACTAATAACTAATGACCAATGATATGACTGAACATGTTATGATGGATGATGATGATTAAGGAGACAAACTTTCGAAGAAAAATGATGAAAACAGTTTTACTTTTCAGGTTGAAATCAGCACAAACGAATAAATCTTAAATGATGTTATTTAAACAGTTCAGTAGTAAATTTTTTGGAATAGGTACGCTTTCTGCTCTCTAAAATAGGTAGAATTGTGTCTGTTCAGCAATACACCACACAACTCAATAGCAATTACAGACGAATTAGTTGTTTTGTAGATAAAATTAATGTTTTTGACAATGAACAGGTATTCGACCACGACGAGCCTTCGCGTGAGAAAGATGCATATATTACTATACATGCTAGCGATAATGGGCACCCTCAACTGGACGACGCTTGCACCATCAAAATTGTTATCGAGGATATCAATGACAATCAACCAGTCTTCGATAAAGTCGTGAGTAGCAACATTTTACAATACTACAATCACAATTTTACAATCTATTTTTTTATTATAATAATATTGGACTTACCAACATTATTATAATTTATCTTACTACTAATTTCTTCCACTTGTATGCATTTGTACAGTCGAACAGGGTCCAACATTTTTTTTTTATTAAAATTAATAAATCGTTTTATGTATTGCCCTACTTAAAATAATGCACATTGTGCACAGTAAGTATATTTTCCATATTCCGTTAATTTTACAATAATTCCATAGCAATGATAGTTAGGTTTACTTTGTTCCTGTTCTCGGCGCTGTTGGTTGCACTACGTGTGATCCAGCCGAAGGCAACTTGTGGTATGTGAAGTGGTTCTTAAAGTGAAACTACTAGTTCTTGCAACCATCGAATTCTTCCAGACATTTGGAAAGATGTTTACGACTTCATGAAAGTCAAGCACATGTTTATTCTTCTTTGTTATATAAGATAATTCAATCGTGTGGGTATTATAGACTAGTCTGGTCAGTATTATTTTAATAACTAAGGCAGTTAAGTCAAACCATTGGGTTATTTTACGGTGTTATCCTTAAGCCTTTCATAACTAACATTTGTGACCTTTCTCTTTTTGTGTTTAATAACTATAGAACCTTCTGGATTTCTACTATCATTTCAGGTTAATAAGTTTAGATAGAAATGTTTCAGTTGTGTACAGTATTTACTTTCATTGTATAATTTCTAAACATAATTTTTTTTTTTTGATTTAAGATCTAATTTTATATTTCGTTTACAAATGTTACATGGATATGGTGTACCACGGAGAGGTAAAAAAAAATAGAAGTAAACTCCTGAATGAAAATATTATCTACCTAATCGCGTTGCAATACAACTTTTATTCAGATTGCCTTCAAATAAGTAATAAATATTAATTTGAACAGTGCAAGTGCAATGAAGCTTGGAAATAAGGAATGAAAGTCAACGTGAGTAAAGCGGATGAATGTATGACGGATTACACTATTTTGATAGATGGAGAGGAAATGGAACAAGTACATGAGTTTGTCTATATGGGTTCATTGTTTAAAAGGGGTGGAAAGTGTGAGAAGGACATCGAAAGAAATGTGCATGCCGAAAATAAGGTGAATGGATGCGTTTATGAGAGGCCAGAAGGTGTCGAAAAGACTGACTGTTCATGGCGGGAGACTGATTCCAAGAGTGCTTTACGGGAGTAAATATGCAGTGGAAATGAGATCATTGATAAGTATAAGTGGGACTTTGAAAGATTTAAGTAATATTATAACTGCGAAAGTTTGGATCTTTGTTTGTTTATTTGTTTGTTGTTCAATAACGGCGAAACGGATGAACGGTTTTTGAAATTCGGATGAAATTTGGTTAATATGTAGAACACATCCTAAATTAAAACATTTTTTATATAGATAAAGTGAGTAGTTAGTTACCGCGGGATAAACACATTTCCGAGATAAAGTTATTGTACGCAGGCTAAGCCGCGGGCCGAAAGCTAGTAGAATCATAAACAAAGATTTGTGACAAATATAGAAAAAGGTTTACTGAGATGATTTGAATATGTGGAGAGGATGAATGAAAGAAGACTAACGATAGAGATATACGAAGCGAATGTGGATTATAGTGTTGGTAGGGGAAGACGACGGCGAACGTACTATGATCAAATAAACCGACGAGCCTGTATGAACAAGGTTATGAGATTGAATGAAGCAAAAGGGGTGTGTCCGGATCGTAGCAAGTGGAAGGCTATGGTCTCTGCCTCCCCCGACGGGAAAAAGGCGTGACTTTATGTTTTTATATATGTAAACACAATGTACTCAATATTACAAAACCTTTAAAGTCTTCTACTCTCTAATCCAACATATTCATGTCTACATTATTAAATTATAGGTCTTACAGAATCGGACTTCCAAAATTATAGACTTGCTTTGGATTGCAATCGTTAGGTACTGATTGGTATTATGTCCTTAATATACAGCATACCGTGGCAAAATGTAATATTAATACTTGACTGTTTGTCGAAGGTCTCACGTAACGGAATAATTCGAAAGGTTTGTTCTAATGAACAAAGAATCCCATAATGAGATATTTTATTCATCAGATAATCAATATATCTCTTACTTCGATTGTTACCATAGAGTTTTTTTCAAAATGGTTGTGTAAATTAATCGGCAATGTAAATTTAGTTAATGGTGACAATCGAATATTGAATTATAACTAATTAAAATTTGTGTAATTTTTTTACTTGCATGTTGGTGCATGTCCCAATTAGGATACCACGAAAACACGACAGCCCATTATGGTAATAACCTTAAGTATATGTTGTAGATCGTCACAATTTCACTTTATTTGCACATTGTTTTATGAGAGGACGTTTTTCTTTTTTTAGCTAGGCTGCTCTACTCAATAGATGCATTTTACCACAAAGCACCATTTATTTTATTTTGAAGAAAGAAATCTCTAAGCTTCAGTGATTATAACGGATCAATGTATAACATATTCTTAACTTGAATATTGTAGCAACAAAAGTGTAAATTCATTTGAAATGTCTGTCTAAAATTTTTTTTCTCTTACAGGATATGTTTTATTTGTAACATTTTGGTGTGCCCGCTTTTAACTCACACGAATGTTTTATTGTGTTCTAATATTGTTGTATTAATTCAGTCGTATACAGAGTCGGTCCCGCAAGACTTGCCGAGCAAAAGGGAAGTAATGAGGATTTCGGCCACGGACATCGATGACGGCAACAATTCTGTTGTCCATTACAGTTTGGATACTAACAAGTCCGACCATTCGTATTTCATTATAGACCCGGACAACGGAGTGATTTTCTTGAACAAAACAATCGATGCAAGTATCATTAATTTAACGCCCTTTATCATATTGCTTAATTGAGAGTAATTTTAAAATGTAAACCACGTATTACCCTCTTCTCTGCAGTAAGGGAAGACATTCTATTCATCGCTTGAATCTATTATGAATTGCTGTGATATTGTAATGTTACGTTCCTCTGTAATGATTACTAATGTAAATTTTATGCCTTTATAGAAACCACCGGGTTACAAGTTTGTACTAAACGCCTTTGTTCAGGACAGCGGTAAACAACCGCAACAAAGCTCTATAAATTTGAACATCCTAGTGGTGGAATCCAACAAGAAGAGTCCATCATTTATTGAAGTACCCGAGGAACCAATAAAACTAAAGGAAAATTACGCTGATTTTACTAAACCAATTGCAACCGTCCGAGCCATGTAAGTATAACGTGATATATATGTTACGATATGATTACTGGTACGTTTCATTCAATTATAGGAATTCTTTATTTCACAAGAAATTCAAACAGATAATAATCAGAAAATATGCACAAAGATGAGCTTATCTCTAAAGAGATCTCTTTCAGACAACCCTGCGAAGGTTAGACAAGTTACACGGGAGCAAATAAGAATGTAGATAAATTATATAACGGCACCTGTCTAATTTGTAATTATCAATAATGCGTACAGATAGTATCTATTGTGGATTTTTCTAGAGGATGAGCAATCGTCATGGTTTCTATGATGTCCTCTTTAAACCTACCCCACATTCTCATGTTCCCATTAACTTACAAAACGTATGGTTAACCATACTTAAGCATTACTTTAGTAAGATAATTAATATTTGGCATAGGTACCCAAAGGCTTGTTTGGCATATGTCGTGACGTGACGTGATTTTTATATGTATGTTATTATTATAATTTTCTGTTACAGTTCTAATATCCCCGATGAAACGAAGTTACAATTTGAACTCGTAGCTGGACAAACGGAGCAAACAAATAAATGGCACACCTTTGTGCTTGAACCCGAGTCAGACTCTGCCGTCATTAAACTTGGAAGCCTCTTGGATTTCGAGAAAATTACTGAATATACATTAACTATCCGAATTCAGGTAAGCAGACAGTGTTCCAGTATGATAATTTCTACAAAATTTAAATTTTCTTTTACCTAATGATTATGTGTAAGATAATATTCCTGTGGAGAAATTGTTTTGACGTGCCTAATATTTTGTACAGAATAACTATCGGCTGGCAGCTGAAACTATCATCAACATACAAATCTTAGATGTGAACGACAATATACCAATATTCAGTGAAATTCGGTCGGGAAGTGTACTGGAAAACGAACCGCCGGGCACACCTGTGATGCAAGTGCAAGCTTTTGATGCTGATGGTACATCAGCCAACAATCAAGTTACCTACGAGCTCGGTGACCCATCCGATCCTTTTGCTATAGATAGCGTCACTGGAGATATCACCACGTTGAAAATGTTCGATAGGGAAGATAAAGCCTTCTATAACATCAAAATTATAGCCACTGACAACGCTGAATCGGCTTTGATACCGGGCAAACACAATTCAGGACAACAGATTTTTCAGATTGCTATAGCTGATAAGAATGACAATCCACCTCATTTCACCCAGGATACTTACGTCGCGGAGTCTATAGCTGAGAATGCGAACATCAATGAACTAGTAACCCAAATCACTGCAATCGATACTGACACAGGTATATATTTATTATGTTTCCCTGCAATGATCACACTTACATTATTTGTTGATATGTCTTAATTGGAAAATGTACTGTATTGTTGATTAGTTGGACCTTATGAAGCATTCGTGTCTTAACCGAGATCTGTTATATTTTGAGCAACGGGCGCTTACAGATATTAACATTGTGTTATTCTCTGTTATCTACAAGTATATTTAGTTACCTTTTGAAGTAAGGAACTCTAAAAATATGTTAGGTGTTTTCACACATTAATGCAGAATATCAAATCCACTGATTTAAAATTAAATAAGTTTTATATTTAGATCAGGCAGAATCTGCAATTTCGTGTTTCACGGAGCCACATGTAGAGTATGTGCTGCTGCATGCAGCAGCAGTTTAAAGCCCTCCTAAAATATGGAATGTTAAAACACGCCAGGTTTAAAAACCTGGCGTGTTCTTCTAGTGTTCAAAAGATACTAGGGTACACCCGTTCTTAAGAGTTATAAGAACTACGTTTTTGGGTAGGAAATTCTATAGTGAAGAGGCTAAAGAATTCGAATTATGGTGTGAGATCTCGCCGCCACACTTCTCCCACTGTAGCTCCTATAAGCCAGGATCAACAATGGTACTCGACCCAAAGCGACAGACCTATGGATGTCTATCGACAATGAAATGTCGAATGCGCGAGAATTCGGATCTAGGTTTACCGTTCTGTCGAAGTAGCATAGTCGACCTTCAGTATCCATACCCTTATATATTTGTCTTTTCATCATTTAAATTATATTTTGTATTTCTTATCAATTTTTAATTAAGTGTTAATCAGTCAGTTAGCTCCAATTACTCATGTTACATGAGTCTCTGTTATTCTGTCATCATGCCTGCGTCTTGTTCAACTTCAAAACCTTAACACATTAATGCTTTATATCATGGTTCGAAAATATAATTGCATTCATGAAAATAACGCATTTATATTAAGAAGAATAAAACACATTCAAACTCCATATGATTTTTTGGATTAACACACGAATGCTTCAAAAGGTCCAAATGGTTTTCAAATTATCTTTTGTTAGCTCTCAGTAAACTCACATTGTTTACAGGGAATAGTTATACTATGTATTATTTTAAATGTTATGTGGCCAATAATAGGCGTGCTTTTATTTACTAATTTACAGCTTCCGTCGTTAGCTATTCAATCGTATCTGGGAACATCTACAACGCATTTCTGATTAAGAATTTCACTGGAGAAGTTCGCGTGAATGCTAACTTGGATTACGAGAATATTTCAGTGTATAATTTGGAAGTTAAAGCTTACGACGGAATTTATGAAGACTTTGCAAAAGTTATTATTAATATAGAAAATTTAAATGATAATCCCCCTGTCTTCGTAGCTAACTATACCCGGGTTATCGAAGAGGAGAGGCTATATCCTGGTTGTATAGTGACTGTAAGTAAAATCAAGCCTTACCACTTAGGGACAGCACTGCGCTGCGCTTTATATGAATTTATTCTCCATTGACCATGATACATTTTTAACAAACTTTATGATTTACATTGTACGTCTGTAATGTAGTAATAGGTTATTGACTTATATCATGGCCGACGAATAAATTTATACTATTCTATCAATTATATTAAGAGGAACGCCCTTTTCTTTTTTTCTGGGCATAAAGCGATGGTATTTCTTCTGCACTGGGTGCGACAGTAAACCAGCGTTGAGCTCTTATAAGCTCACCATACAGCTGTGTCGTTTCCCTTTCGCTGCTGTGACACTTCACCGAGTGTTCTATTATATTATTTCTTTCTTTCTGATAATAATTGCTGTTTTACTAACCACGAGGATTAGCAGATTTACATTTGTTTTTTATTTCTCTTACATTTTTCTTTTAGGTAGAAGCATATGACCCTGATATAAAAGATCGCAACGCCCCACAACATATTGTCTATGCATTGGTGAAGAAAGAACAAGCAGAATTTTTATCAATTGACGACAAAGGGTGCTTACGTCTTACGAAACCTTTAGATCGTGACCCGCCTGCTGGATTTCAAAAATGGCAGATCTTGATAATGGCTGCTGATCAGGGAGGAAGAGTTGGTTTTGAAAGTTTGAGATCGACGACTGAAGTGATCATAGAATTAACTGACATCAACGACAATAAGCCATTTTTGTCTAATGTAAGTAATAACTAGCTTTCTTTTATATTGATACAAATATAAGTAGGCAATCATCACAGTGAAACATAGCCTATGTCACTCGAGAATGGTGCAGCGTATTAGTGAAAGAATGAAGAACATGATTATCTCATACAAACATACAAGCAACTTTACCTTTTTATAATATTAGTATATATTTGATGTCTTGTTTTTCGATCTCGAAAAACACTAATCAGTATAATTTAAAAAATCCTTTTTAATTCATACCATTTTAAACGGGTTCCAACGACTTGCGATGTGCCTTTGCGACAAGCATAAAAATAAAAAAAAAAAAGCATAAATCAGCATAAATATAAAAAAATTAAATACAATGTATTTAATGTCTGAAAAACTATGAAGTCTTTTTACAAGTTAATAAAAATTAACTTGTAACAGACTACAAATCTAGAAAGTCGATTTTAACCTACTTAAACTTTGCAAGTGTATGTAACTCGGATGACGAAAAACTAATTTGATACCATCGAAGTGATCTAATGATGGTGCTGGGGGGAATAGTTAATGCATTACTGACTATAGCGTGTTTTTTTTTAACTATTATTTATTTCCTGTGAAAGTGTTTTGTGGCAGTTCCTTAAAAACCAGCTTCTTTCTAAAGAATTTAATTAATTAAAAAAGCATTGTAGATTCAGAAATCAACAATTATCATAAAAAACAATTATCAATTATCATTAATAGAATAGATAAATAAATAAATACACGACGACGATAGAAGGCTCCACCATCCATATATTCTATGGGTACCCTTTCCCCTGCCCCGCGTTCACCTCCCCCCGCGTAGCATCAATGATTAGCTTCATAGTAAAAAGTATTTAAAGCTCTTGATTTTGCTCCGTGATTTCAATCACATATTAAACTCGAGCAACAAATAAGCGCCGAAACTTCACTACCTCTCCTTCACTGTCTTGGAAGACGCCTTCAAGCTCCTGGAATGCAATTCGGCATTACCACCAATGGTGAGTACATCACACCTTCGGTTTGCCAATGATCTTGCAACATGTTAATAATGGCAGAATCGATGCAACACCTCGGCACATTGCTTGAAAACCTTGGATGAGGATCCCAACAGGTGAGTCTTAAGATGAACATAGGCATTATGGCGAATGCTCCAGTCGTGCCCACATTAACCACGTTTCAGTGCTGAAGTCATCACTGATAACGCATATTAATTAAAGACTCGTCTTTAAGGACCAACGTATTCTTGACGAGCAGTTTTTTTTACTATTTAGGACACTTACACCAATCATCTAGTCCCAAACTAAACAAAGCTTGTACTATGAAAACCAGATAACGGACAAACATACATAAATATTTACATAAACATCCATGACTCGGGAATAATTGTTCGCAGTTACTAATTTCCACCTCTCAACCTGCTGCATCACCGCTGTCTGATGATGTACGGTGATTAAATAAATAATAAATAAATATTTTTGTCCATACACACAGCGCCATTTAGTTACACACTAAGCAACTAGGCTTGTATTATGGATACCAGATGGTTGATAAACTACACAAATACATTGTGAATACAAATATATTTAAAAATCGATGGTTGATAAACTACACAAATACATTGTGAATACGAATTCTAACCGCCTCCGTGGCTCAATGTAAACAACATTGGTTTACGATTCGGAGGTCGCGGCTTCGATCCCCATTGTATATAACGTACATGTTTAAGTACTCGGTTTGGTTGGTGGTAGGGCATTTTAAATGTCCGCCTGGCTACCTACCACCATCTTATCTAAATCTGCCGCCAAACAGCAATGTTAATAGCATTGCTGTTTTCCGGTTGGTAGAGATGAGATAGTCAGTTCCCCAAATAGATGGGGTTTCCGGGTCAGTACGCTACCACCTTCGGCCTCATCTTCACTTAACATCAGGTTACCCATAAAAAGAAGATTTACATCTTTAAACGAAAACGTATGTACCTTTAGCAGTATTGTAATTCGAACAATGGAAGAGTGAACGCTAGCACACGCAAGCAGCAAGCTAAGTGCGGCTAGTGTAGGTGTACAAAAGTCAAGAAAAAAAAAAAAAGAAAAAAAAAAAGGTGTACATATTGTGTTACTCTGTTAATGTTATTAAAAATAACATTATAAAGAAATATATTGTAAATCTGAACTGAGTATTAACAAAGTATTCTTTTGAAATCACATAAAATGAATAATTTGGGATACACTAAAGACAACAGTAAACAACAACTTACTTTATTTTCTCACAAGAACATATTTGACTTATGAGATTATAAATGTTTCTTAATTTAAATCACGTAATTCATTCATTCGATTCCAGACAGTTGTTTATCGTTATGATCATCGCTTACATGTGTCTTAATTTTAGTATTATATACAGCAAAGTTTTTACATTCCTTAATTATATTTGGTAGACTATTATGTAACTGTGTCCCTTTATACAAAATATTCTTTTGATTATAATTTTATGCTCTTGGCGGATGAAGTTTCAGTTTATTTTTGCTTCGTAATTAATGTTTGTATGCTTTTAGTAAATTTGATGTTAGAATATATGAAACAATTTGTCTTATCAATATGCATGGATGTATTATTAGCTTGATGTTAAATAATTTAGTTTCTTTAATTAAGAATAACTAATAATAATGTACGGCAGAAAGTAGGACATACATTTTCATTTTAGCGTCTACGATCTTGTAGAGCAAGGAAAATATAGTAAGCCCTTTAGTGAACTTTCTGAAGGGGCTGAAAGTTAATAAATTGTAGGACCTGGTTCTTCCCATATAGTCGTATTTATCTTTGTGGGGGTCAAAAGTTTAGTCTTTATAATTGTACATTTTTCTACGAAATTGTACCTCTTGTATCTATCAGCTGGTGCTCTACCGCCTAACTTAAAGCTATAGCGATAGCCATAGCAATGCACTATCTGTCTTGGTCATTGTGTTAATATATGAATTTATTCGTGCGGTAATATTTCTTGAGAGTTCACAAGTAATTTTCTTTATTTTTAACCGACTTCAAAAAGGAGTAGGTTTTGGCAGTTAGTAAGTTTTTTTTATGTATGTATGTACACCGATATCTTCGAGACTTGGCGGTTCATTCGCATGGTTTTTTTTGTAAATGAAAGGGGATACCGTCAAATTGGTCCCATTGTAATTTCAGCGCAATCGGTTAAGTAGTTTTTTTGGGAAACATAGTAAACAGCAGAATAGCATTACATAATTAGACGATTGTGTAGTTTTTGCACAGGGAAACTAGATGCAGTAGTTGTATGGAAAAGTGTAGAGAAAGCCGGTGTTATTACCAATAAGTATGACAAATCGAAGATCATCAGGTCGAGCTGGTATGCCTGTAGAATCGGTGGTACCTACAGGAGCTAGAAGGATCGCCATCACATAACACTGATTAAGGTGATCGCATAAAACTGATTAGGGGACTTCGCTAAATTAGCCATTACAAAGTAAATAATAATTTTATTGAAACGCTCCTATTATTATTGTTTCTAGTATATGAAAAAATATCTTTCGAAGTCGGCGGTACTGTAGAAAGTAAATCATTCTACATTATAACCAATGTAACACATTGGCTTCGATTTCGAAGGATATTTATTCAAATACTATAAATAATAAAATTAGGAGCCATTTTTTTTTATGCACAACGGTTTGGTACTTGACCTCAATCACACCTGATGTTAAGTGAAGATGAGGCTATATTTTTCAATAAAATTATTTTTTACTTAGTAGTCGCTGATTCAGAGAAGTCATTGTTTTTCTTTTGTTAAATAAATTTCTTAATATCACTAGTTGACATCTCGTTTATTATTAAATACTAAATAGTGCCGTTGGTCCACTTCTTTCTTTTTGAGGAATTGGCCTGCGCGCTGCTTTTACTTTTGATAGACAGGTAGGTATGGAATAGATTTCGTTTATATATTTCGTTTAGTATAGATTAGTGCGGAGGGTCGGTGGCTCAGCGGTTAAGACGCGGTCTCCCAATTTAAGAGGACCGGTAACTCCCAGGCAAGCCATACGAGTTTTAACATCGTGAGGAAACCGGCATGCCTGAGAAATAAAAATCAAAGACATGTGAAGTCCCCAACCCGCATTGGGCCAGCGTGATGGACTATGGCCCATATATATACGAGGGAAGGCCTATATCCCTGCAGTGAGATGTTTATGGGCTGATGATGATGACTTCTGTTAGTTATCCCGAGGGAACTACTTTTTGGGTTATAATATTATTATTATTATTAAATTCTTTATTGCACACAAAAATATTATTACAAAAATATTAAAATATTAAGACTCCAGTTGCCGTATAAAGGGTGTCTAGGAAATAATGGATCACCTTTAACTATCGATAGGCCACAGCAAGACCTCCTTAATCACAAATTTTACCTTTAGTAAAAATGTTTTAAATAGTGGAAAAAATATTAACGAATACGTCTGTTTTAGGACGACATTTATTCTGAAGTAAAGAATGTGCCGGCAAACATTTGAATTTATAAAATAAATATATCAAGCCTTGATTACTATACAGGGCGTCCCAAAGTTATGGGACATGAAGGGGAAGTACCTTAAATATTGTAGATAGTGAATTTTGCTCAAAGAAGACTTTATGTTATTTTTAAAAGTTAGTAATTCTGCATTCATAGATTTTCTAAAAATTACTTGCTTCGGCTGGGAATCGAACCGACTTAAATGTGAAAAAAAAAACACCCTACTTTTATGATGCCAATCGAAAGAATAGCTAAAAAATAATAACTCTGCCTAAGTAACATAGTATTTTAAAAGAAAGGAACAACATAAAATGATTGAGTCAAATTTCAAGAAAGTTATTTATTGCCGACGACGTTCGAAAAGTAGCGATATTATCATTCCAAAGATAGCATTGATTATTCGTAAATAAGTACCCACTTCATAAAATAGGTACTAACATAGTTTTCCTTATTATAAGTGCACGTGTAGATGAAATGATAAAACTTGTATTTCAATACGTCCTCTGTAAGCTAGACGAGAGCAGCAGATTTTCTAAATGAATGTTTTCCTACATGGATTGGTACAAATGGACCGATTAGATGGCCGGCCAGATCCCCGGACCTCACACCATTAGATTTCTTCTTTTGGGGATACGTGAAAGATATGCTATACAAAAAGCGATACGAGAACGTAGGCGAGTTGCAAACAGAATTGTGCCATATCACATCGAGTGTTCACCATAAAATGATTAGAAAATCAACAGGCAGCGGGCTCATTAAAAGATTGGCGATTTGCGTAAGACAAGAGGGATCACATTTTGAGCATTTAATTAATTAATTTACAAAAAAATACCTACTTAATTGACTACGGCAGTTTCATGTATGTTTTTTATTTGATTAAAATGATTAATTTCACGTTGTTCCTTTCTTTTAAAATACTATGTTACTTAGGCAGAGTTATTATTTTTTAGCTATTCTTTCGATTGGCATCATAAAAGTAGGGTGTTTTTTTTTTCACATTTGAGTCGGTTCGATTCCCAGCCGAAGCAAATAATTTTTAGAAAATCTATGAATGCAGAATTACTAACTTTTAAAAATAACATAAAGTCTTCTTTGAGCAAAATTCACTATCTACGATATTTAAGGTACTTCCCCTTCATGTCCCATAACTTTGGGACGCCCTGTATATATAAAGGTACTTATGAAATAAGTCTGGATTACAAAGCTTTGATATAAAACAGTAATACAAATTCCTGAAAAAACTAGACCAAACAATATAATAAACCATTAAGAAAAAATATCAACATGACAAACATGTCCTCATGCAGTATGCGCCCTAAAGGTTTGGTTAATATGCTGACATCTCACTTACTAAGCTAATAAGATTTTGTGATACCTTTTCTCTTATAAAGTGAAAGTTTGTGTCAATGTGTTTGGTTCTACTATGGTAAACCGGATTTATACGCCAGGGCTTGGGCACTTTTACTGTCTCTATGAATAACAACAGAATCCTGGTTTACAACGCTTACATCCTCGATAAATCGTCGCAAATATAGGGCCTTTTTAGCAGCGTCCGTCAAAGACATATATTCTGCGGACGATAAAGTAACCGTGGGCTGTTTTCTTGATGCCCAGGAAACAGGTCCCCTTGCTAACTGAAAATGGTTGCCTGTATAAGAGCGTCGATTCTCTTTACAGTTTGCCCAGGCTGCATATATATACACGACAAGAGGATTCGTCGACTTGCTATAAATAATGCAGTAATTTACAGTTTCCTTCGAATACTGTAAAACAAGCTTCGCTGCATCCCAGTCTGTCTTACGATAGCAGGTGTTAAATTGACTTAAATAGCTTGTAGCAAACGCATATTTACAGCCAACAACATTAAACATCCTATCAAATTTTGATAAGGAAGAGTTTCCTCACCATCTTTTAATTCGTCATCAAACCTCCTATTAAGTGGACAACGTATGTCCTTCACAGGACTCCATATTATACTTCATCAGTAAATTTCTTCAATGAACAGCAACCTATTCTATGCAAGGTTTCACACAACTTATTATGCCATGCCCTAGGTGCCTGCTTAAGCCCATACAATGACTTCTGCAACATACAAACGTTGTCTTCTTGGTCTTTAATGGTAAAACCTTGAGGTGGCATGTAGATGTAAGGCATGTAGATTTCCTCGGAGAGATCTCCGTTAAAAATGGCTGTCTCCACGTTCAAGTGTCCCATTTTGAGGTCAAGATTAACGCGTGTGCCATCAAAGTGCGTAGGGACGAGTATCTGACTACAGGCACAAAGGTTTCATTGTAGTCAACACCAGATACTTGACTATAGCCCTTCACTACTAGTCGAGCCTTGTTTTTGACTACATTACCATGTGCGTTAGTTTTCACTTTATAAACCCATTTGCACGGTATCCGGTATTTTTGTCCGGTTTTTGCACAAACCTCCACGTTTTCAATTTCATCAGAGAGTTATATATACTCTGCATTGCTTCGTTCTATTTATGGGCATCATCAGAGTTTATAACCTCTGAATAGCTTTGTGGTTCAGACTCATGTTCATCGCAGCATGATAAAAATCTGTGGGTATACGAACCCTCGAAGGATACCTTCGTTCTTGTTCGATGCGAATCAAATCAACTGAAGAATCAATCTCCATTTCTATACAATAACCTTCCTTTTACTAGGTCGGTCGTAACTTCAATATTGCTATTTTCTAATGCCATTATTAGAGGATCATATTTTGGCCATAATCCTCCCAGCAAAGTAGCAGCTAATGAGCTATCTTCTATTACTTTACCAATATCGGCTAAATTAAGAGCAGTACTCATTACAGCTTGGATATACCTTTCAATATCATCGAAATCATTAAGGCTAAATCTATACAATTTGCGCTCTAAGGTAACTTACGTCCCATGCTTATAGCGATCATGTAGCGCTTTCCACGCTTCTGATGCAGTCTTAACATTTCGCTCATGTACTATGGCAGTATCCTCGAAAATTAGACATATTTTACTCAGAAACTTTCTTTCATTCCGTACCTTTTGAAATTCAGAAGTACCATCACCAGTGGGATAACCTTCTATTGTTTCCCACAAATCCTCATGAAGAAGATAATTACGCATCTTGAATTTCCAATTTTAATCCTCCGTAATCCTCTCGATTACGTAAAATTATTAAAGGCATAGTGACAGAACTAGACATTCTTACTAAACAATCTCCGGATGACATTTCGGGTAAATAGTAATTTCGCGTAATTCACCAAGATTTACAAAAAATAAATAATATTCCTCCTTTCCAACAGATACTAATGTATCTTTTTATCAGTTTTCCACTTCGTGCTGAAAACGTGTTGTAAATAGTGGACAAAATATTAAAGAGTACCTACGTCTGTTTTAGGACGGTTTTTATTGTGAAGTAAAGAATGTGACGGACAAACATTTGAATTTAAAAAATGAAGTTTAAGTTTTCGAGATAGAGGAATTTTTTGTATTTTGTATTTGTCGAAAATTTATCACTTGTTATGGGTATTTCTCTTGCCATTTTTGCAAATGGCTGCAATTGCAAGGTCATTTCTTGATGCAGTTTTTTTCATATTTTTTTCATATCGACAACCTAGCAAAAAAGTCTTATTACAAGACAGGCAACCCCAAAAAATTTAATAAAAGTGATAATGTTCCATGTTTGATTTAATGAGGTTTAAAAAAACGTGCCACTCTCATGGTGCCCATTATTTTAAAAATGCCCAATAAATGCAGATTTTTAAATAGTATCACAAGTCTAGGTTTCTTATCTTTTAGCAAAATTATAGCTACCTGAATATAGTCTTTTGTGAATACTTTCAAAAATTGTGTTTTGTTGTAATAATCATGAAACTAGCCTCATGTTTACACAAGTAACCGTGATATTTTTACTAAAGCTAAAATTTGTGATTAGAGAGGTCTTGCTTTGGCCAATCGATAGTTAAAGGTTGATCCATTATTTCCTGGACACCTGTACATGCAGGTCGCTCCCAACCGGTCGCTCGGTGGGTCTAGAAATCTATAGCGGAGATCTATGTTAATCAAAAACTCGACATGTCGATGTGACATTTCGGTCGAAAATTCAATAAATCGAATGCTCCACAGATCAAAGTGTGATTAGGTCGAATGACAAATAATCGAAATATTTTTAATTTAGTGCTAAAAGCTCTATACATGTTTATACAAGCTGAATTTTTCAATTTGGCGTGGAACGCCGAATCATAAACTAATCGAAAATAGCTCAAAGGATTCTCGGAGCCTGATGGAATCTAAAACAGCATCATTACATTTTTTTAAATTCTATTTTTCCTGATTACACAAGAGATACATGTAGGTAATACGCTAAACCCCACAAAAACAAATTGTTCGGTTTGTCTATGGGAAATAGGTATATTCTTTTTCAATAAGGTTCCTGTAGATATACAAAATATTCCTTTCAATAAATAAACATAAACTTATTAAGAAATCATATTATAAAATATCAGATTATTTAGATGATAAACATTCATGGACATAACCAGCCCGTTCGCATAACCAGGCTGTTTCACAATTAATAATGAAATATTATAATATAAAATAATAATTAATAATTTTGTTATATAAAAACCTTTTTTTTAAAAGAGCAAAGAGTTTCTTGCTTGTTCTTCTCAGGGGAAAATTGCCTTTTGAACAAGCAGTAGCTTTAAAAATGTAAAATCTGACTATTTTAAGTGTACCCTGTGTACCTACAAAATAAAGCATTTTTTATTGTAGGTCGAATACGTCATATGACAATTTGATTGATAGCAACAACATTCACTGAGCGGGGTAATTTTAGACCATAGATGGTTTTTAAATAATTGCAAATTTTTATGTGCTTTCTTTTTTTACAAAGGAATAATCAATAATGTTATAAAAACCAAACTGCTATTTGACTTTAGTAAAAATAACTTTTTTTTAAAACCCATCACATAATTAAGTTTTATGTCATTCGACGGTCGCGTTTGTAGCCTATTCCAAATAATTGCATCATTAAATAAAATAAATAAAATAACTTGTACAAAATATGGGTTTCCGTATATCAATTCCGGCCGGCGCGTGCGTCGATGATCGTTTGGAAAAAAAATTGAACTACGCCTACTACTACTACTACTACTACTATGCCAATAACTTCTATTTGACTTACCTAATATGCCCTTTTTCCTTACGGTAAAAAAAACTCACCGGTATTAATTAGCGTAGTTTCTAAGATAATAAACAAAGTTTCTAACGTAATAAACAAAGAATTCTTATAAGATTTTGCACTCGTTCTTTACGGAATATCACAACTTCGAGCTTAGAACACTAGCCGATTAACATGAAAATAAAAAAAATAAAAATGTGTAGGAATGTCCTTATTCATCATCTCAGCCCGTAAACATCCCAGTGCCGGGATATAGGCCTTCCCTCGTTTATGGGCGAGTAAGGGCGTTCACCACGCTTGGGGACTTCACATGCCTTAATTTTTTTTGTTATTTCTCAGGCGTGCAGGTTTCCTCTCGATGTTTTTCTTCACCGTTTAAGAGCAGTCGCATAAATGTACATAAATAATTAAATTAAATTCTCATTCTCTCATTCATCTACATGGCCTGCCTGGGGATCGAACCCGGACTCCAAAATTATATAAACGCTGGGCCATCGACGCTACTAATAAAATAGTGAGGCAAAGATTCTGTATTGAAGATATTCGGGAAAACATCACCCAGGGCGACTTACTCGTAAAACCAGTAACTGAACATAACAAAAGCTATTTTAAAATATTAAGTTTCTTTGTTTGAACGCGCATCACTGAAAACTACTGAACGGATCTTCTTGATTTTCCTAGACAAATTGCCTGGGAATCGATTCCCAAAAAACCCGGACCTCCTAAATTGGGTGACCGACGCCTTTATTAATAGCTGAAGCCGTTATTAATAACACGTACCTAAATTGGGTTCATCCTACATCCCACCTTCCTATCCCCGTGGTGTTGTTTGGGCGTCTGCCGGGACCGCTCCGGCCGGCTACCCTCTCGCCTCGGGCAGCTAGGGCTTTACACCCTCCGCACACTGAGATTGGCGGAGGACCACGACACACCTGAGTGTTAGGGCCCACCTAGATCACTCAACCTCCCCGCCTCACCCGGCTGGGAGGGTACCTACACATCCGCGGGTAATCCCACCCGTCGGACCCCGCGCTTAACGCACTTTGCGCTTCACGCACCCTCTCTTGTTTTACTCCCACGAAATGGCCCACCTACTTGAGATGGTTGCCGACAAGTCGATTGTGACCCACCTCCTTCGCAACCAGCCCCGCGTCTGTGTCGAACTCAAGGAGTCTTCGCACTTCGCCCACCTACTGGAGGCTGCGGAAAAAAGCATTGCTAAATCTGATGAGCATACCAAACGCCTCACCCGCGACCGCTCGCCCCTCAGGCACACCCCCTCATCCCCCGAGGCTGCACCGTCAAGCTCCCCTGCGAGCAAGGACGTCGCAGCCTCCGAAAACGACTGTACCGATTCGTACGAATCGGTATCGGACTCTTACTGCTCCTCTATGGATGATTACGAGTTCATCCCGGTCACTAAGACCAAACGGCAAAAGAGGAGGCGTAAAGCCAAATCTGCTGCCTCCTCCTCTTCTTCATCAGCGCAGCCTCCCTCCCTCGGGCTGCCCGCTCCACTCGCCCGCCCCCTGTAATAGTACAGGATAAGGCCAAGTGGGGCCGCCTATCTTCTCTTCTTAACGAAAAGAAGATAGCGTTCACCCACGCCCGTTCGATCCCTCAGGGTATCAATGTCGAGATTCCTACCTCCGACGACCACCGTCGCCTCACGACTCTCCTCAAAACCGAATCCATCGGTTTTCACACGTATGCCCTAGAGACCGAACGCCTCTTCCGCGCTGTCATACGCGGAGTGCCAAAGGAGCTGGACTCCGAGGACATCTTGGAGGACCTCCAGGCACACCTCCAGGCACAGGGCTTCTCCGCTTCCGAAGTACACAAGACAATGGCGGCACCAAAACACCATACGACATGGTGCTGGTCATCCTCCCCATGACCCACGTAGGCAAATCAGTCGCCAGCAAACTGAAGACTGTTTGCAACCTCTCCGGCCTCATCGCAGAGGCCCCCCGGGCCAATGCCACCGTTGCCAGCTTTACGGGCACTCTGCCCGTAATTGCTTTGCCACTCCAAGGTGCGTCAAGTGCCTCGGAGACCATGGCACAACCGACTGCACCCGCCCCAAAGTTGGGGAGGAGTGCACCGAGCCGCCGAGCTGCGTCTTGTGCGGAGCCACTGGGCACCCCGCGAATTATCGCGGATGCCCGATGGCTCCTCGCAGGAACCGCGTTGCGGATGGGCGCACCCCGGCCCAAACTACATTGCCGCCGCGTCCATTCATGTCCATTGGGGTAACCAAACCCAATTTTCCCCCGCTCAGGCCTACAAGTTATATGCCGCCAACGGCATTAGCTGACCTGCGCCCCTCGTGGGCAAAGGTCGCCACGCCCCCCGCCCCTCGAACTCGCCATGCTACTCAGCTCGCGAGCCCAAATTACCACTGCTCACCGGCTTCCCCGGGAAAGCAAACCCCCGCGAATAACCCCACGCCCTGCCCCTATGGCCGAAGACGATTTATCGTTAGTTTGCCACTTCGCCATCGTCTTCAACGCTGCCGAAATCGCGGAGCTCGCCCAACAACTCAGGGCCACCGACGGCAAGCCAGAAGAACGGCTGGCTGTCGCTATCAACCACTCGAGATTGATCGCTTCAATCTCGAATTTTAACGCGAACGCCACTATAGGTGTTCACTCGCCTTAAACATGTTTATACAACAAACGACACTCTATACTCGCCGGTGAGTATAGATCCGCGTCTTTGTCACACCCTAGAGTCACCGCGATTTTTAGTACGACTAAAGTCGCCTAGGCCTTTCACTGTTTGCCACTAAACATACCTATGTATAGCACACTACAATTAGCTTTTTTCCAAATTCAAAATTGTGTGTCAGAGAGTTTCGTGCGTCGTTTCTTCTCTCTGACTATACACATTAGGAAGCGATGGTAATCAAGTCTTTAAATTCCCCCATGCAACGCCCTAAGCCGAGGTTCGAGCTATGGCGCTCGCCCCACCGCCCGGTTAAGCTGAAAAAGTCCCTAGGACTGTCAGCGAGTTCCGGCCTACAAAAAAAAATGACAAGTTTCAAACTGAAATGCGCCCGGCCCGAGCTTATTTTTGGGGATACCAACGAGTTGTAATCCGTGATAGGCAGCATGCAATGTAACCCCACATCATTGGAAGGACCATACTCGAATACTTTTGACCTGCCGTCAGACCGCCTAGGTGAATTTCCTTGGGAATTGCAAAATTTATGACGTCATTGCACTGTTCGTCCTTGTCATCGTAACACAATGACAATAGTATAAGATCCGGCCATAGAAATATATACCCTCATCTGTTATTCGACTATAACAAAATTATTATGTTAGTTAATGAATATATTAATACATTGAAAATGGGTTGCCTAGCTAAATCGCGGGCCAAACGGTTAATTAATGTAAATCCAAATTAATTGTTTTTCAATTAACTTCCCCGATTTGTTATTTATAAAAATCGACCATTATCTGAAAGAACATAACATAAGGAACTGGAAAAATATAGGTTGCCTACTTTCCCTTCAGCCTAACTATGGAGTTGTCATGTATAAACATGCGAGCAAGCGTTATTAATATACCCTCATCAGTTATTTAATTGATTTTTTTTTTAAATTAAACGTTATTTTATTCTCTTTCTAACAGTATAAGGTTGCCTCAGTAAAAGTTTGTCACATGCACGGTTGCTGTGATTTTAGATGCGTCGTACAAGCGAGCTACATTGAATAAATATTGGATTTAAGTCAGATTAAATATTAAAAATGGTATCAAATACTTTTCACTCACATATTTATTTAATAACAATACATAATTATAATTACATAAAAATTAGAAAATTTTTTTGTTTACATATTTTGATTCATGAATAGCAAAAATATTTTTTAATATCTATTAAAAAATTATATAAAAATTTTCCAATAAAATATTTTTTTAAAAACTTATTCTGCTTCTGATTCGTCAGAAGTACTGATATCAAAATCGAATTCTTCATCGTTATCTTCTTTTGATTCGGTGACTATATCCTCCACTTGTAAGGACGTTGGGTCCCCTTCAAACCACGTTGGCTTCAAGTAGCCATCCAAAAACCAACCACAATCTTCAGGACTTAGATTGACACAACGTGCATTTGTTGCATGAAGCCACATTGAATTGACGTAAATTGTGCACTAAACAATTCATTCTTTTTTTCCATTTAATTTCTTGTATCGATTTAAAACCTTTCGTGGCCAACTCATGACTATTTAGTTCTGTAGTGTTGTATTACAAGCAACAATGGTGTCGATTCGGATGTACACCAACGAAACTAAAACCAGTTTTGGCGTGGTGCCGTCGCATCGTACTATTCCAAGGAGAAAGAGACAGTACTACTTTAAAACTAGTTTTAGTTTAGTCGGTGTACATCCGAATCGACACCAATGCGTGGTTTATTCTACCTCGAATTAAATAATCTCTCAAACTTTCGTAACGAAATGAATTGAATCAACTCAAACCCACCTTCGTGCAAATAGAGATAAGATGACCCTATCATTTTGAGCTTCACTATGTTGAAAGGTGAATCGGAGGCATCAAGAGAGTGCATTACATCTTCCTGCTGCCTTTTTAGAGAAAATATTCAGGTCATCTGACATGAGTAAAGGACGAGAGTGACTAAACAAATGCATATAGTGAACCAATATTGTTACTAAATGTTAAAAGAAATAATTTGGTCATAATATTTTATTACACTAAACCTGTAGCGACTTGGAGAAAGAAAAATTTTTATATAATTTTTTAAAAGATATTAAAAAATATTTTTGCTATTCATGAATCAAAATATGTAAACAAAAAAATTTTCAAATTTTTATGTAATTATAATTATGTATTGTTATTAAATAAATATGTGAGTGAAAAGTATTTGATACCATTTTTAATATTTAATCTGACTTAAATCCAGTATTTATTCAATGTAGCTCGCTTGTACGACGCATCTAAAATCACAGCAACCGTGCATGTGACAAACTTTTACTGAGGCAACCTTATACTGTTAGAAAGAGAATAAAATAACGTTTAATTTAAAAAAAAATCAATTAAATAACTGATGAGGGTATATTAATAACGCTTGCTCGCATGTTTATACATGACAACTCCATAGTTAGGCTGAAGGGAAAGTAGGCAACCTATATTTTTCCAGTTCCTTATGTTATGTTCTTTCAGATAATGGTCGATTTTTATAAATAACAAATCGGGGAAGTTAATTGAAAAACAATTAATTTGGATTTACAGTAATTAACCGTTTGGCCCGCGATTTAGCTAGGCAACCCATTTTCAATGTATTAATATATTCGTATAATGTAGTGGTAGAGCCACGCTGTAAGCTATTAGCTTGCAGCATGAATGGGCCGGCTCGACCGGGGAAGTACCACCCTCTCGCAGAAGACCGACGTCTGAGTAGTGGCATTTTGCCACTGCGCTTCGTCCGGTGAGCGAGGGCGCCGGAGGCCCACCTTCCAGTCTCTCTCCAGAATGGTAGCGGTATTTAAAGAGTTAGTACCCCAGGAGGGTACCAGCACTATTAGTGCTGGAGAATCCCTCATCGCTCAGGCTGCCCTACTTATTCTGGGGTGGACACCTTCCTCAAAGGCCGGCAACGCATCTGTGACCCTTTTGGTGTTGCGGGTGTCCATGGGCGGCGGTGATTGCTTTCCATCAGGTGACCCGCATGCTCGTTTGCCGCCCTCTCATATAAAAAAAAAAAAAAAAAAAAAATTCATTAACTAACATAATAATTTTGTTATAGTCGAATAACAGATGAGGGTATATATTTCTATGGCCGGATCTTATACTACAAGGATGGACAGTATATTGTTATCGCTATAGCTTTGAGTTAGGCAGTAGAGCGTGGCCGCATCGATTAGTTATTCTAATATTTTTTTAGCAATCGTTGCTTAGCTTTATTGAACAAAATTCAATTCGACCGCCTAATTTGTAGCACCTATAAGATAATGTAATACTACACTGATTGATTGATTGAATAAAAATCAAAAATGAAAAATATTTATTTCACATCAACAAAAGAACACTAACAATACCTATTCTATGTTTGATTAGAAGCTATATTTGTTATACATGGCTTACATTGTTGTAACGGTATAACTAGGTATGAATTGATTATTTCTCAAAAAGTGGGTAGGTTCTTATTAGCTATATATACAACTTTTTTATTCTACGAGTATCAGTCCATGAGCAAAGAAATGGGACTTTAATGCTATCGGAAATAAAATTCGTTCATTTACTTTTTTTTTCTCATACGAGTGGTTAAAATTTAGTTTCCCAAATAAAAAAAATAAAAAAATTAAGGTCTAGAATAAATAATGACTCATGAACATGATACGCTTGTTTTTAAAAAGTATTTAAGTACGTATGCGTAAACAAATAAATCAAAACGGTATTACAGTTATGAAGTTTCACATCATGTTATGTAAATTCAACGATTTATTCAACTTTTTTGATATTTGTGTGCTGTCAAAGAGAATCCCTTTGATAAGGGTTTCAAAATCGAACACATGTTCTTGTAACACTATTATTTTTATTTAGTGTCAAATTTGTTATTACCTATAAAGTAACTGAAATTCGTAGCTTCTGTCCTAAAGCAAAGTGAAGTGAAAATAGTAGCGAGTAGTCGCCTATGAGGTATCATACTACCGTGACGTATTTAGGCATTGCGGAAAAACTATTTTTGACACGTTGACAAATTATTTCCAAATGATTCAACTTAACAACTCATATCCATATTTACATAACATACTCCACATTATTACTCCGTGCTCTTGATGTAGTTGCTAACAGTAAGGGAGTGAGACCCTGAAGATCTGTAGCACAGGTTTCCAATCTTTTTCAGACTCCAGGAGATAATAAATATGAGCTCTTTCCTTAACCTTGCTGTATATCATTACTTCCCAAAATTAGTTTCTTGTTAGCGACACTATCGAATGGTATAATAAAAGTGTTTTTGTGTTTCAAAATGAACGAGTTCGTACTCTCACTAGAAATCAGCTTTGACATTGCAGCCGGCTAGTACCACGGGACAGGACAATGTCGTGGTACCGCACTGCTAGCACACCTCACTCCGCAGGATTGACCTGTTATCATTATATTCTTTTCTTTACACTATGCCTAAGGCCTCGTGTGGTTTTGCAGCTATATATTGAACTGAATGTAATATTACAATTGCAACTTTCGATGATTCGGCGAAATGGATTCGATGAACTGTGTTTTACAGATAGAACATGTCATGGGAGTAGCACAGTAGTTCTCTCGGGGTAAAATATATATTTTACAAAGATTTTACAAGTTAAATTTGATCTATTTCCCGGGTTTCAGTTGAGATAAAATTTTGAATACGTAAGTCGGATGACAATGCAATATTATGGTGTCTTGGGCTGGTCTGATGAATCCGGAATTAGTATTCTTTGTGAATACTAGAATAATGTGTTATGTACCTATGATTAAAGTACCATGACAGAGCATTAAACGAAATATTTTAATGTACAAGTTATTTTTATGCATTCAGTTCTGACATCAAATTAGGTTTCCATGCACTATGCGACAAAGAAAAGGGATTATTAGCAATTATTATAATTATAATTGCTTGTTGTATAATTGCTTGTTGTATGTAGTGCGTAGGGATGAGCGATATGATTGGTTGCTTGTTGTATGTAGAGTAGTAGTAGTTATTTAATTCATAAGCGTCATTTATAAGTCATAGTTAGCACCCACTGGCAAACCTTAAATAAATGAAATAAAAAATTAAATAAAACTTGATAAGATAGCCAGTCCCCCAAATAAGATGGGGTTTTCGGGTCAGTATGTAACGAGGTGTACAACCTCCCCTAAATTCCGTCTTCTTTTCGGTAATCTCTTTGGCGTTTTCTTTTTTGGAACATTATTCAAAATTCTGAATTCTAAATTATTTTCAAAAACTAGTCAGTCTTGACGCAGCTTGCGAGCTAGACTATTATTTCCATTCTTCCTTTATTTCTTTAAATTATTATAACAGTATTCAGTTTTACAAGTGCCTATACCTTATTCCTGTCCTTCACCGTTCATCAGTGGCTGCAGCCCTGGTAGGGGCCTGAAACCTGCGACCCTGAACCTCATCTTCTACGGCGCCCAATTCCTTCCTATAACTACCTACGGCAGCTGAGTGTCGCAGAACCGCGACATTGGCGCCTCAACGTTCCCTACCAGGTAGCAGCCCACCACATTTTTCTTCGTGTCATCCCGGTTTGTGCTCTTCACTACGTGTCATCCAGCATTTCCACATCTCTCCCGTCATCATCTCTACACCTCCGTTTCTTCACCTTCTCTCCGGCCAGTCTTCAGCTCAAGACCTTTTTTTTTTTTTTTTATTTTTTTTTTTACAAGGGGAAACGCTCATGCGTCCCCGCCCCCCACATGGGATGAAGGGCGGGGTATGTCGGACTCCGGCATCACGCCGACCTACCGACTAAAACCCCTTGATGTCCCTCTCGCCGCCGTAGCGACAGAGCCCAGGAGCGAAATCTCTTCTGCAGCTCTGCCAGCGGTTGTCCGGTTTCGGACCCATCTCAGGAAGGCGAGGTAGCCTTCTGGCCAGCTTTTGGAGGCGCGCCGGGACATTTGGCGCGCCTTCACGCGTGGGGACCGTTAAGTTGGGCGACGGACGTCCCAGCGTCCGTCGCCTCGGTCCTCCGAAGGGAGGGGAGGCTGCGGCCTTAAAAGGCCAGCCGCCTGCACCCAGGTGCTCGTGCGGCGTGTTAGGAGAGGAGGGATGAACCGCTCTCTCCACCGTTTCGCCCGCTGCCTCTGGAGCCACCTAAGCGGCAGTATCCATGGAGGCCTCCTCAACTCCAGGCCGAGCTGCGGCACTGGTGGACGGGCGGATCGGCTGCGAGGGGGCCCTAGGGCCGTCGCTGCGCCTCCTCCCGCTCTTGTTCCGCCTTGGGGCGGCACAGATCTTTCCACCCAACCTGTGGTCGGCTGGTCTCCCAGCCGCCTCGCACACAGTGCAGTGCGGTGACGCGTTGCACCCACCGGCCTTATGACCAGACCGACCGCAGCGGAAGCACTGATCGCTGCGGTCGATCTCGGCAGAGCACTGCTCCCTGACGTGGCCCACCTCTAGGCACCTGAAGCACCTGAGGGGCCTCGGCTCCAACACCCTCACTTGTGCGGACACCCACCCGATGAGCAGGCGGCCGCCAGCTTTCACCTTCTTCGCCGCCGCGATCGGGCAGCGAATCAGCACCGAGCCGAGGCCCAAGAAGCCCTGGCGGATTTCTCCAGCTTTGATCGATTGAACCGAACAATCGCCGGCACGAGCTACGGCAGCCACCACATCCTCAGCCGTGGCCGCGTCATCCAGGCCTGAGATGCGCATGTCCGCGCATTTAACAGGCCTGGTGATCTGGACGCAGGCCGCGCTGAGCGCCTCTCTCAACTTGGAGGCTAAAGCGTCCGCTTTCTCGCCACTGGCCGCCCCTGGCACCTCCAGGATCCGCGCACCAGTGGCCGTCCGTCGCGTGCTGATCGCCGGGATGCCGAGGCTGGTCAGATTGACCTTCCTCTGGGCCTCCCGGAGGACGTCGGCATAGGTCGCACCCCTCTGTTCCGCTTCCGGCTGGAGGGTCAGAACCACCGCGGACGAGCGTGGGGTCCTGAGCCTGACCGGGCGCGGCCTCTTCTTCTTGGCGCTTTGCGGCGCAGCTGCCTTAGCTGCCTTCCTGCCACCCCTGACCACCGTAGCCCAGGCTTGGTCCATGGACCGTGGGGCCGGCGGCAGTGGGCGGGCTTCACGAGGGGCAACCTCAGCGGACGAGTTCGCCGTTGGTCGGCCCTTCTTCCTCCCTCGCTTGCGGGCTTTCTTGCCCTGTTTCGGGGCAGAACCCGCATCCGGCAAAGCGGCAGTGGCCCTGACCGGCGTCCTCCTGGGCATGGGCGTGCTGATCGTCGGGGACACTGGAACAGTCCCATCAGCACTCTGCCTCCTCATATCCGCGGCCAGTGGTGGGCGGAGACGCCTCTCCGGCAGGAGCCGCTCCTCCAAGGCCTCGAACCGGGCGCTGACCATGGAGCCGACTTGGACCAAGACGGACCGCATCAGCTCCTCCGGGTCGACCTGGGCAGGCCCAGGTGGCGTTCTATCGGTCGCCGGGGCCACGGACTCCCTCATTTGGGCCTGCTGCAGGCCAGCACGCACCTCTTGCAGCTCTTTCCGGAGCTCCGCCAGTTCGGCCCGCAGTCGCGCGTTATCCGCATGGACGCGGGCCGTTTCATCGGAGACGCTGCGCTCGGAAAGAGCGCTGACTGCCTCACTTATGGACGCCGCTGCGTCCCTCAGGGCCTTCTGGAACGTCCACTTGAGGTTACGGGACTTCGTGGCCACCGCGGTTATGACGGCCAGCCCTGCTTCAACCGTCTTACCCAGCTCGAGTGCGGAGGATTCCCCCTCCTTGCCCATCGCTTTCGCGACTGGTTGGACTCCTCTTTTAGGGAGGACCCTACGGGCCAGGCCAGCCACCTCCTCCTCCGCTTGGAGAAGCAGCTCCTGGCGTTTGGCCTCGTTTAGGGCCTCCTTAGCCTTTGCTAGGCCCACGTACTGGCCAGTGGTCGGCGGGCGACCACGGCCTCTCGGCACCGAGGGGTTGGGTTTCCCCTTTCCCCCGTCACCATCCCTCTCGCTGTCGCTGGAGAGCGACGCAGCGCTGGTCTCGCTGAGACGACGCTTTTTCCCTCCCGTTCTCTTCCTTCCCTTTTCGGATGGGAGGTGGGACGCGACGGACATCCGACTACCGTCAGACTCGTCCGCAGTCTCCATCTCCACAAACACCACCACGTCAGAGGAATCGTCCGAATCCATTTTACTCGCCAGGGTCGTCGTTTTTGTGTTGCGATCAAGTACAGATATGTCCCCCCCAGAATACATGGGACGGCCTGCACATGTAAGTGCAGGAGGGGATTCTCCCTTTCGGGTACCCCCCTGGGGTAATTTCTTTTTACCGGTACTCATATTCATCGTTTTTTATGGGGCCGGGGCTGCCGGCGCGCAGTTTAGGCCGAATAACCCGTCGGCAACTCCTCCTAGCGTTGCGAAGCCACTAGAAGGAACGGGGTGATTTTTTCTCGAGGTTTTCTTCCTCTCAAAACTGCAAGGACGCCAAGACTGCCACGAGACCGCAGCAGACTGGGGACCAGGACCAACACCGCCCCAGGGACCGAACGTCCCGGGCCACACCTTTGTCATCCGCAGTGCCCTCTGCAAACAGAAGGACACGCGGAGAAACCCTCTTGCCCGGCCATATCGGCCGGGGTGTGTCGCTCTTAGTCTGGTCTCTCGCCTCAGGCCTGTCCGGTATGGGAAGCCCTATCCGGCATAGCCCTGAGGGTCGTTGAGACACGCAAGCCCCTCCACCACGGCAAGGTGGCGACACGTCGGAGGGGCTCAGCTCAAGACCTACATTTAAGGACATTAAGTGTTTTGTTCAGTGTTTTATATTGGAAAGTGTTTTTTATATCTTATTTGTAAGTATACCATTTTTCAATTTTTTTTTTTCCAAATTCTAAAAGCCACCATCGGCATACGTACCTACATATTTTGATCTCTCTTTTGGCCTAATTTGAATTGTGTATTCGTTTTATTTTTCACGTTCGCCATCATTCATGTAACATTTAGTACCTTTTCCATTCTCATTATATTTTATTTATTTTAGGCAGGTTTCCTACTTTCCTACCTAGCTTTGTATCAATTGTTTTCACGGTAAGTCCCATACCGTCTGAAAACAATTAGATTTAATAATAGGGGAGAGTTATTTCTAAATTATATCCATTTTCATACAATTTCACACATAACTTTGTTGAGTGGTCATAATTTGTCAGCCAATTTGTCAATTGTAAATTTTTCTGACACATATTTTCTTTTTTGTTTATGGCTTTCTCTTTAGTTTTTTTTTCTGATACATTTTTCTTTTGACATAATATTGTTCTGAGCTACTGTCAAGTATCTTTAATTTTTCTGACACCTTTTCTCTCGTTTAGTAATACCTACTTCGTTCATTTTTTCGGATCAATATAAATTACTTTCTACTTTTTTTGGTATAAATTTTACTTCCAATTATTCTGAGCGAACTCAAAATGGACCCAGCTTTATTGAACAAGCCTGAGTTAATCTATGAGCTTAAAGTTCGGGATATCCTTTTTGATTCCTCATCAACAGCAGAAGACTTACGTTCCCTTCTCTGCGCGAACATCCATCTTCCTTCTTCTTCTTCAAGCCCCTACCCAGTTGAGACAGATTTGGCGGAACTACAAAAATGCCTGACCGTCATTTCTTCTCGCCTACCTTCGCCTATACTCAGTTCACTTAATAAGGACAAAATTGCCACTTATTTAACCCACGTATCTCATCGATTTGACCGTGTTGACCTTTCCACAGAACTACCTAATAACGTATTGGATTCTTTCAAGTCCCTTTCTGAGCAACTCTCCAATCTTCAGACATCTTTTAACAACTTAACCCAACCTTCTACTTATTATTCTGCGTCTTCTTCCCTCCCTCATACTCCCGATTTAAATTCTCCTTTTCTGGAATTATTATCCAGTAAGCTTTCCGACATAGTCGATAACCGTTCTACCGGAATCAAAAAGTTTAGTTTTAAAGGTGATTCTTGCCCCTTTGACTTTATCCAAAAGGTCGAGGAATTTGCTATTTCTCGAAACATCGACGAGAAACGTCTTCATAACCACATTTTCGATTTTTTATCTGACACACCCTTAGACTGGTATAGAGCGAGAAAGAATATTTTAACAGACTGGTCCTCTTTCAAAAAACAATTTACAGCAGACTTCGAAATTCATGACTATGATTACAAACTTCTGAAAACCATAGACGGTCGTAAACAAAAACAGAATGAGCGAGTCATCTTTTTCTTCTCCTCTATGGATGCTCTTTTTTCTAAATTGCGTAAACCTCTTTCGGAAACCGCCAAGATTGAATACCTCCGTCGCAATTTAAGTCCAATTTACAGTTCTCGATTACTTCCGACAGACTTAACCTCTATTGACCAACTACTTACCTCGTGTAAATGGTACGAAAGTTGTGTTCATACCTTTGACTCTTCTCCTTCTTTCGCCCATACTACCCAACCTCTTGTTCCTTCCACATCTGCACAGCCTTTTGTTCAAGCACAACCTACAATACCTTCTTTTCCCTATGGCCACATCAGTTCCATCTCTCGTTTCTCATGCCCTCGCTGTAGAACGGATTCCCATTCGCTCGAGTTGTGCACTAGTAAAAAGATAGTATGTTTTCGTTGTGGTAAGCCCGACGTAACCTTTCCTAGGTGTCCTACCTGTCAAAAGTCAATCGATGCTAAGCCAAAAAACTAATATACGAGAAAAATATTCCCAAAACTTCCACCGAAGAATGGAGACTTTGGTTGGAAAATATAAAATTATTCTTTAAGTCGTACAAGACTTCATGTGCTTTTGTTAATCATTCCCCACCTAATGACACTAGGCCTTATCTAAAAGTTATTACCAAAAATATTACTCTTTGCGGTCTTCTGGATAGTGGTAGTGCAATCACTATTTTGGGTGACAACTCTCATAAGCAATTATTACGTAAGAACTTCATACTTAATACTTCTACTACCATTTCTGGTTCGGTTGCTAATGGACAAACTATCCATTCCATCGGCACTATAGACTTGCCAATCCAATTCAAGGATAAGATTTTGCTCATCACAGCTCACGTCATTCCTTCCATAAAACAACCACTAATTCTGGGTATCGACTTTTGGAAGTCATTTAATTTGTTCCCCGACATTCTTCAATACATTACTCCTCATGACTCTTCCTCTAACAATATTTCTTTTCTCGTTAATACTGACTCTCACGTCACTCATTACGATTCTCTCTCTCTAGTACAACGCATTACCTGCGATTCGCTTATTAAGCAATTTCAGAACATTTCCACTGATACTCAACCCTTAGGACGTACGCATTTGGTTGAGCATAATATTGACACCGGTGACCACGCTCCTATCAGGCAGCGGGCATATCGTCTTTCTCCCGAGAAACAAAAAGCATTATGTAAAGAGGTTGACGATATGATACAATTAGACGTCATTGAACCTTGCGAAAGCCCATGGCTTAATCCCGTAGTCATGACGCCTAAAAAGGATGGCGCTTGGCGTTTTTGCGTTGATAGTCGCAAACTAAATTCTATCACTCGTAAGGATGCTTATAAGCTCCCTTATATTTCTGACATTTTAGATAATTTAAATAACGCGAAATTTTTATCGTCCATTGATATTGCTAAAGCTTTTTGGGAAATCCCTTTGAATCCTGCGGACAGACCCAAGACTGCTTTTTATGTTCCCGGTCGAGGGATGTATCAATTTAAAGTCATGCCCTTCGGACTAACAAATGCACCCGCAACTCAACAGAGATTTATGGACACTCTTTTCGTATCTGACAATCTTGACAATCGCATTTTTTCTTATTTGGATGACATCATCATCATTAGTGAGACATTTGACGAGCACATCTCGTTACTCCTGAAAGTTCTCGACAAACTTACTAAAGCCGGTATTACTGTTAATTTTCCTAAGTGCTCATTTTTCAGAAAGGAGCTTAAATATCTCGGCTATGTCATTGACAGTAAAGGCCTTCACACTGATCCCTCCAAGGTGAAAGCAATTTTAGATATACCTCCTCCCACCAATCCTCGCGAGGTCAAGAAATTCCTTGGCACGGCAGGTTGGTTTAGGCGTTTTGTTCCCAACTTCAGTACCTTGGTTGCGCCCTTAACAAAACTCACTTCCACTTCCAAAAAATCACCTCCGTTCAAATGGTCTGATGATGCGGACAAGGCTTTTAAATCTATTAAAGAGACATTAGTCTCCGCTCCTGTTCTTGCTTGTCCGGATTTTTCAAAACCATTTTCTGTCCATTGTAACGCATCAAGTTATGGCATCGGGGCCATGCTCTCTCAAGACTTCGATGGCATTGAAAAGCCCATTGCTTACATGAGCAAATCTCTCTCTGGTCCTCAGCGTAATTATTCTATTACTGAAAGGGAATTATTAAGCATTATTTTGGCTCTAGAGCACTGGCGTTGCTACCTTGACAATGGCCAGAAATTCATTATTTATACCGACCATTCGGCTCTTCAGTGGTTCCTACATCTAGATAACCCTAGCGGTCGTCTTGCCCGCTGGAGTATTCGCCTGTCGGCTTTTAATTTTGAAATTAGACATCGTCGTGGCAAAGATCACCTGATTCCTGACTTGTTATCCCGTAATATTTCTGTTGATGTTATCAATTTTGATTCATCTAATACTTCTGATGTCTGGTATAACAACATCTATCACAATTGCTCCCATAATCCTCACTCCACTCCCGATTATGCGATCCATAATTCCAAACTCTACAAATATGCTCGCGTTAACTCTCTCCACCATTCGGAGTATGCTTGGAAAGAGGTCATTCCCAAGGAGTACAGGATTCCGATCATTAATGAGAATCACTCCTCTTCCACTTCTGCTCACTTAGGTACCTTTAAAACTTACCATAGATTGAAGCTCGTTTACTTTTGGCCCGGAATGTACAAAGATGTTTCTGACTTTGTATATAAGTGCGAAACATGTTTGGCTTACAAACACCAAACGCAATTAAAAATTGGTCTGATGGGCAAGCCGAAACATTGTTGTAGGCCTTTTCAATGTATTTCCATCGATCTGATTGGTCCTTTGCCTGCTTCTCACAAGCATAATCGCTTTATCTTCGTTGTTACTTGTTGCTTCTCTAAGTATTGTTTACTGTTTCCTATCAAAAGAGCTACTGCTTCTATCATTAAACACATTCTTGAGCACTTAGTCTTTATGTCGTATGGCATTCCAGAAACCATTATTCTCGATAATGGCCCTCAATTCACTAGCCAAGAGCTTTCCGAACTGTTCAAATCGTATAATATTCCGAGGATACACTATACACCTAGATATTGTCCTCAAGTTAACCCGGTAGAACGTTATAATAAGACCATCTTAACAGCTATCGCTACATTCGTTAAGGACGATCACCGTTGCTGGGACAAATTTATTAATCACATCCAGTTCGCTATTAACTCTTCCGTTAATGAGACAACTAAATTTACTCCGGCTTTCCTTACATTTGGTCGCGAGCTCGTTCCATGTGGTTCTTTATACAGGAACTCTGACACTTCGGACGAATTAATCTTTGCTCCCAGAGATCAATTCGCTGAAAATTTAGGTTTTCTTTCTAACGTTTTTGATGAAGTTCAAAAAAGACTCTGGCAATCACATGACTCCGTTGCGCAAAATTACAATAAACGTCACCAGCATCTGGAATTCAAAGTCGGTGATACGGTTTGGAAACGTTTTCATACCATTAGTTCGGCAGACAAATACTATTCAGCAAAGTTAGCTCCTAAATTTATCAAATGTTTTATTACTGGCAAACGTTCTCCACTCATCTACGACCTTTCGGACACCTCTGGCAAGCCTTTAGGTACTTGGCATGTCAGAGATCTAAAACCAATTTCTTCTCGACATTAACCTTATTTTTCTCGTATATGACTCTCCACCTGTAAATATTGTATTATATTTTCGCATCTCACTCACCCTTTTGGATATTCATACTCCTTCATAATTTTGAGTATTTAAGGACTCATTATAGCCTATGGCTCTTCTCGTTTATTCTTTTCTTTAAGAATTTCAGAGCGGTAACCAACTCTTTAAATAAGCCTATGGCACTTATATTGGTGACAGTTTCTTGTTACCATCTAACTAGTTTTACTTTGTTAGTATTACGCTTTGCGTCTAATTTTAGTTTCTACGAGGGTCTCTCACAAGCCTTTCGGATAATATGTTTTTTTTTTAATTATCACTTTTTTTACAATTACGAATAATTTCTTTGTCCACTTTTGGGGTACGATTCTGGAGTTCAATTTCTTATAATTATTTTGAACTCTTTTTATCTGGTCTCTGTTCTGCTTACGTACCAGAGACGTTTGTGTGGGATGAATGTTTGTTTGTGTGTGTGATTGGATCGTTCCCATGTAAATAAGTTTCACCTTCTAAATTTTTCCATTAACTCTTTCACTTCACTCATCCCTCATCTACCATTCATTACTTTTGTTTGTTTGTTTTTATACCCTCATTGTTTTTATATTATTTTAGTTTATACTTTGCTTTTTCTCTAGAAGGATAAGCCTTTGTTTCTATATCTCAGGCTTCTCCTTCCAGGGCGGAGCGGGGTATTGTAACGAGGTGTACAACCTCCCCTAAATTCCGTCTTCTTTTCGGTAATCTCTTTGGCGTTTTCTTTTTTGGAACATTATTCAAAATTCTGAATTCTAAATTATTTTCAAAAACTAGTCAGTCTTGACGCAGCTTGCGAGCTAGACTATTATTTCCATTCTTCCTTTATTTCTTTAAATTATTATAACAGTATTCAGTTTTACAAGTGCCTATACCTTATTCCTGTCCTTCACCGTTCATCAGTGGCTGCAGCCCTGGTAGGGGCCTGAAACCTGCGACCCTGAACCTCATCTTCTACGGCGCCCAATTCCTTCCTATAACTACCTACGGCAGCTGAGTGTCGCAGAACCGCGACAAGTACGCTTCCACTTTCGGCCTCATCTTCACTCAACATGAGGTCAAGCGCTAAACCGTTTTACTCTAGATCTCTTTAGAGATAAGCTCACCTTTGTACATATTTTCTGACTGTAATCTGTTTGTATTTCTTGTGCAATACCTTTTGATATTGATCTATCGATATTATCGACCATAAATTATCGATATTTTCAAATATCGAAGTTTTTTAACATTTTCTTTAAGACCCGTAATATTCTTAATAACTTCTACCGTTAAAATGTTAATAATGCAAGAAAATAATAATATTTCATATTTATTTCTCAGAATCTTAACAGATTCTATCTTTTTATACTTTTTGAACTTAATGGTCCAAAAAAAAAACAATGTAAAAAAAAGAATTAGATGAAGTACTGTCAAAAACAATGGGAATATTTATGACTCTGTAATATTGATAAGAATATTCAGATATCGTATTTAAGATTTATATATTGGAGATATCGATATTTTGGATATTTGTATCGATATTTCCCCATTATTAATTCTAATTTATTTACTCTTTGTCCACAGCTTCAGCCATCACGTTGCTTTGAAAACGAACCTCCTGGATTTATCGCCAATCTACAGTCTAAGGACTACGACACACCTAAAAATGGACCTCCATTTTTTTATGTCATTCAGAACTCTCCAGATGGAATTGATTATCGTCGCCTATTTCTGGTCAAAGGTTAGTAAACCCATTATGTTACAGGTATGTTATGCGACGCTGTCATCTTGTCGATTGCCAAGCGAAGTTGCTGCTATGCGATTGTCCTTAATCCCTAGCAGGATGTCAAGGTGGAAGGAATATTTAAATTCGTCCGGCCATTTTACTTGTTCTATCAGGGTTTGTGTTTTATGCTTACTATAAATTAAAAAAAAACCTGTGTTTGTGTTTCAGTAAATACATTCAGGTAGAAACGGGAGATTTTGAAGTCACGTCAGTTTTATATATTTTTACGTAGCGATGCACAAATAACTTTATTTTTTCTTCCACAGATGATAAATTGTATGGTTTAGTTTCGTTCAATCGCGAACAAAAGAAGCAATATGATGTTCCGCTTGCTATAAGCGACTCTGGTAAACCGATACAGACGGGTATTTCTTACGCTACTGTTATCATAGGTGATCGTAACGACAACCCTATGTTACCGGGTCACTCTTCCATAATTGTCTACAGTTATGAGGTAAGTAATATTGTTAATGACAAGTAGAAATATATATTGAAATTTGAGAAACCCTCAAGAGATTATGATTATATCATCCAGGTATACAAATCAACTATGAAGGCCAAATATCTACAAAACAGCTTAAACGATTGTTTCAAACGTGGCTAAGAATAATCCGGTAAACACTAGATAAAAAAAAAGTTTTGATTTCATTTCAGCTGTTTCGGCGCTACAACGGCACAGATAGGCTTTACACTTAGATCTATATTGCCTCGAGTGTTAAAAAAATTCACTCAAGATCTGACAAGTCGTTTATCGCTCTCAAATTACTAAAGCGACAATATTCTCAGACTTTTATTTATACGTCTTCCTTATTGACTCAAAGTTTTTATGGTGCAATTTGTATTTAACAACTCGACTTAGTGGTTATGAAATATGAAAATGTCCGTTGTATTCATCGCTTTTTGTGTACCACCGTAAACAATTTTACGGGTTTTCATTGTTGACGCGACATTATTCCGGAATTAGACAGTTTAATGTCTAACACAAACGTAACATCCCTGATATCATTGCGTTCAAGACGGCCAGTTCCACCGGAGCTTCTTAGATACTGCCTCGTCAGTTTTTATTATCATCAACCACTCAATGTAAAAATACCCATTTGTAGGGTGTAGCGTAGTCGCATTCAAAATTCGTTTTCGAGGAAGTTAAACTATGTCTCGCGCAGACCATCCTCGGATTAAACAGTCGGTCAAGTCGGCTGCGTCCAAAGACCGCTTGAAAACATGGACTGTCAGGTGACCACTAGGCCACGGATTAGATAATAACTACTAGTTACCACAAAATCGAAAATACCTATAGGTATGCTAATATCTAACTAATATTATAAATTCGAAAGTTTGGATCCTTATTTGTTGCTCAATCACCGCGAAACGGGTAAAAGAATTTGGATGGAATTTGGTTTACAGGTAGAATATATATATAATATATAGGATATTTTTTATCCCGATAAAGTGAGTATTTCCCGCGGGATGAAACTGCATTAAAGTTATTCTAACGCAGGCGAAGCTAGTAGGAATAAAATTTTAATAATCGGTAATATATATTCTTTTTTTTTTTTTTAGTTTTATTTTCTCCTCTAGGAGAAGGCAAAGGGATCTAGCCCATAACAGCCATGTCTTATTTCTCTTATTTCTTCAGTTTGTAAGTCAGTCTCAGTCAAAACAAGTAATTCGTCGTATACTTGGCGTATACAGAGTCTAGTCACGGTCAAGTCATTCTTCAGTAAAGTGGCAGAATGCTTTACAAAAGATTTTGGCGGCTTCTTGTGGGAACCCGAAAGCTCCGTTACGCACTTTAATTTACACTTCCCTTCACTTGTACACCATCACTAACGTTTGCTGCACAATATTCTGCCATTATTAAGCTTCAAAAGTTAGAATGCACAAATTATAAGAATTATAAAGAAAAATGCTACTTCACTCGCCGAGTTCCCGCCAAAAAGCCGTAATATATATTCTGTTTAAGGTCACTTTGCGTACCGCACGAGTTTCGTATGGCTACGTCACAGACCACCAATCTGCACAGGGCCCGCGTGATACATTATGGATCTAGTAGTCGGAACATAAACCTGTTGATGTGATTAATAAATTACTTTGATAATAGGACGAGGCTAAAGTATTCGGTTTATAGAAAGATGGGATAAACGCGACATTTGCCGAATTTCGTGTCTCGTTCTTAAATCGTCCTAGCACTGAATACAAATTTAAAAAATGTTTTATCTATTCGGCAAAATATTTAGCAAAATTTTAAGATACAAGGTTAAAGGGTACGAGCAAAATTTACCTTGTTTTCTATTCTTATGTTCACCAAGGGGTTGGGCATATGTCCAGTCTTTTGTACGCTTCCTTTGCTTTCGCCCTCTTCTACTGTCGTGTTACACACATCATAAGTCTTACGATACTTGTGGAAAGAGCATGTACTCACTAGGTTCGGGATATTCCTTATCCAGAAAACACTCCATCTGGAAGAGATCCCTATGGTCATGGCCTCGCACTCACACAGAAGGTGCTTTATCGATTCGCATTCTTTGTTTCTTGTTCTGCACGTTAAATTTACAACTAAGCCAGAAATAAGTGGTCTCTCGTGCCGTAGTGTCCAGTAAGCGCAGCCATTTTGTAATTTTGCTCTCTGTTAAACCTTCGGATCTTTTGGTTAGACCTGCATTATCGCCAATAAATATTGTAGAATTAGTTGCTCCACTCCTTAGCATGTTGCTCTCTAACATAAGTATTCAAAACCATGTGAATGGGGCTCGTGGGAAATCCCGAAAATAGTTCTGTGGCACAGAATTAATATAGTCTGCGGTACCAAATATTGCGATAAAATTCTTACGTGGTACAACTGCAGGTCCGGATCCGATTATTGCTACATAGTACTTAGGGGCGTGGAAACAAGACAACAATGAAAATTGAGAAATATATATTGAAAGATATGAATAATAAACAGTTAAACAGCAGTGTCAGAGTAGAAGAAGGACATTACGTTTAGCTCACCGTCCCGTTTCCTTTTTCTTCCTCACACATTGCAGCTATTATTCCGTCATTCGGTGTCGGTTGTTTTTAATTGAAGGCGATTTTTAAGATAAGTCGGTGCTCTAAAGTGCTGTTAGTCTGATACAGAACCTACTGTCCGCTCTGGGCCTCTGGGATTATGACCTCTCCGAGTGATAGGACATCGTCCCCAGCAGTGACACTCTTTGAGCACTCATTATCCCACACCATAATGCTCGGCGTTATTCAAAGAATGACAGATCTTTAATGAATTGTCGTTGGCGCAGTTAAACCTGCAGTTATTGGCCGCCATCGCTCAATGAATAATTAAGTTCACGTCGGTTCCGATACAGCCTATAAACCTTTACGATAATGCCCGTGTTTTATAATAATATATGGCTATTAAAATGTTAATTTTGCACCTTAATGAAAGCGGGTTTAGTACGGTGCGTACGCATATAAACGGGGATTATGGTGGATAGGGCACTTTTTACTGCCGTGCCCTGATTCCTCTTAGTTACATACAGTTGTGGTACGTAGGTACCTACTACTCGATTGTACAGTTGTGCGATGAGTTCGAAAATATTACAAATATGTCAACCAACAGTGTCGGGGTGCCCCAACCCATATTGCTCGCTCGCTACAGATACGGGTCTATACATTCGATCTTATGGCTTTCGCATATTTGTCTTTTCGATTAAATGGCCCATCGGCTAAATGGCGTTTCGTTCATATAGCACTTCGATTATCTGGCGTCGCACAAATGGCTTTCGCTTATGTCTTTCGAAATCGGGTCCTAAACCTACCTACTATATATGGTACGTCTTACACAGCACACCCCTTACTTATCGTCTCCTCCGCCAAACTCCTTAGCGAAAACAACGTCCAACTGCGGCACACATATTCTTTAGTTCTTCTGTACCTAGTACCTACCGTTTAAATTCTTTTTAGAAATACTCTTGACACTTTATGTATGTGTGTGACTGGAGTAACAAATAAACGATTTATCTATCTATCTATCCTCTGTTCTTATTGTTGTCATATTGTAAATTAGATTAGTCATAAACTTCTGAGATTTATATATTTTTCAGTTGTATAACTTTTGATATCTAGCACGCCCAACGTTCACTCATGTTTTGACTGATTTAAAGCGTTCTTACACTTTCGTGTTCCAATTATCCGATAAAACTATGTGGGACAGATAATGAGTAATATAAAATGTTTTTATAAAAGTGAATCGTATCTATCCGAGTTAAATAAATAAAATAATTGGATTTATTAGTCAAAGGAAAAACACGTTGTTCCTATGGCAAGGAACATATGTTTGCCGGTGCGAAACACTGAAATTAAGGTCGGCGGCGGCTTAATTGTCATAAACAATTGTCTTACATGAAATTGTACCATCTTAAATTGAAATGGGAAATGTTAGGATTAAGTGGTATGTATACTACGAGCGTGATGTATGACGCCACATCTCGTCAGAACTTCTATTGGATTCCTTTGCAATGTAATCACTTTGATTCTGGTACCGTTGCACAACTTAGGAGTAGTCAAGTTTCCATGACAGATATGGACACCGACTTTAACTTTGATTCGATCGTCCATGAGAATGAAGGATCACTATTGGATAATTAGTTGCATCATATTTGTGTAGTGTTTATTGACATTAACTTAATTTTTGGGATAGGATACTTTCGCTAATTGGATTGCCTATATCTGTCTGTGTGTATGTAGCATTGTAGTGCCAAACAAAACGTCTGAACATATTCGATAATGGTGTTTCATTGTCGAGTTGGTATTTGTGAGATGGCTCCTTAAAAAAAATGGTTTCAGCCCTTTCTAAAATATATAATTTAGCACGGTTACTTGCATATCTGGATGATATTATTATGCTCTGGATATTAATCCTATGAAGCTTTCTACATTCCCAATTTATTTTATATATTTATTTCTTAGGCAGTTCCCGTCACATCTTATAACGCCTGGGACTAATTTCGTTCAAATATATAAAATTCGTTAAATTTATGTTTGCTGCGGAATTATGGTTAATATGCTTATACTATAGAAAAGTGTCAAAATTTGAACATCTTTATGGGGAGTTGGTTAAAAAATCCGAAGGTGGCGGTACCTTCATATAAGAGCCCAAAAGCCCGGCTTGCCTTACTAACTGAGAGAGTCAAATTGAAACGTAGAGCGTGGTTAACTATCTAATTTCACTAGTCGTGGAAAAGCTCAAGAACATTGTCGGGCTTGCCCTATTTTGAGAGCTTAGGTACGTCACTGCCGAAGACATTTATAATCTCGCATCAAAGCAGAGCGGCTGCCGATTCTTCTGCCACACTAAGGGGTGCACGCGCAAAGAAGAATTGGAATTAAAGAATCACTACTCCAATTGCATCATTGTAGTTTTTTTAACTTTGTACCACATTAAAGAAACGAAACGCGAAGCATTTTGTTCGTGTATTATGGACGAACAAAAAGCCGGTCTTATCTAGCTCACCCACATCTATAGTTCTATTGTACCGCTATTTTACTTTATCTTATTGGGGAAGTTATCATCAGCATATTATAAAAATTATTAAGCTTAACTTTTACCATTGACTATACAGCCCATAGACTCCATAAAGAGGCATTTTAAGTGGCGATAAGTAAATAGAACATAACAGTGGGTAACCAGAATAATTAAGATTATTTCACACAAATCCCGGTAGAGTTGAGGGCATGATTACGGCCTTTATATGGACTGTGAACGTGTTAAATCGTAATAAGCTTGATTTTCAATACACACACACACACACACGCAACACCGCCACACACATAACATCCTTAAGTTTTTCGTCGCAGATTAAACATGGTACTTTCAATGAACTCGAGAGTTGTGTAAACGCGTGATAATTCCGTACCAGCCATAGTAATAATGAATGATTATTGAATTAAAAATAATATTTCTTACAGGGACGGCTGCCCGACACAGATATTGGGCGAGTTTATGTTAATGATCCCGATGACTGGGATGTGCCTAATAAAACGTTCAGCTGGGTTGCTACTGAGGAGAATAGAAGTCCATACTTCGACGTTAATTATCTTACCGGCATGATTACGTTGAAGACCGGAGTTCCGGAAGGCAAATACCATCTCGAATTTAATGTAAGTAAACGGACTTATTTACAAGTAGGTATGCAATGGAATTATGCGAATTTTCCATTTGTTACTGATTTTCAAAAAGCAAAATCAAAAAAGGAAACGTAAGTACCTTTCACAATTCTTAAGTGTTACACCACTAATTACTATAGATGTTTTCGCCGTGCCTTTGTTCAGCAGTTATTACTATTATTATCGTTTGACCAATAACTTTTTCCTGCATCCTGCTATTTATGAGAACAAAATCTAGTACTAACAATTCATCTGAAAGGAATTCATTCTTCGAATTCTTGACAGTTTTAGTAATTTCTTACTTTAATGCTTTGAGAGGCAAGTCCAGCGGATCGATAAGAGTCAGAATCAGAACGGGTGGATTCGTTGTACAGCAGTTTTCAGTAAAGGAAGCCTGCATGCCTGAGTTCCAATTTTATGCACAACTCGCTCTACGTTATCGCTAAGTAGAAGATAAACTGACGCTACCCTTTCCTTGTCAGTTCCTAATATGAATGTAGAGCCTAAAACAAACATCGTAGGGATGGTGAAATGATCGAACAATTCCAACTCACACTCGCCAAAACATATCCTATAGAATACTAATACGCAAGGGCGCCCTTAAAATTATGGTTAATTAATTTTTTTTTAAATAGTAAGAGGTATGTAGGCTGATTATGTGTCGGTACATCCTACTATACATTACTATTTCCAGGTTACCGAGGATAATCACCCCGCGGTCGAATTTCACTGGGTGTTAGCTACCGTCAACGTTACAGTAAAGAATATCCCGAAAGTGGCAATTGAAAAATCTGGCTCTATACGATTCTATAATGTAACGCAAGAAGAATTCATCACGGCTGAGAATGTAAGTATGCTTATTTTTAGTTTTATTTCATTGCTATATCTTTCTTCTCCTGGAGTCAATGCCAAAAATCTATAGAGGCCTGAAGTTGTTTAGCCCAAAAGTAACTAAAACGTCGATGACTCCAGTTGATTGTTGTCCTCAAAAAGGTCCTCTTTACTTGAATTCTTATTTTTTGTGATTATCACGCGTACCTACCTCAACTAAACTAGATTGCTAATTTTCAAACATGTATGGCAGACGGACGAGCGGAACGCAGAACAATGGAGTTGATTTGCTTGCTATCTATTACCTTATTTGTATTCTATTACAAAACAATATGTATAGTGATTGCCTATATAATATATTTCAATATTTCTGTTGGGCAGGATATTTCCAAGCATGAGAAACTCCATGGAAGGCTGGCTTTAATTTTCAATAATTCCCTGGATAATATAGAAGTGCATACCGTATATCCTAAACAGATTGACAGCATCCCATTTTTGGATGTTCTTTTTTCGGTGCACGGGTCCCCCTATTATTCCCCTGACAAGATAAACAGCATTGTAATTGCTCACCAAGAAGAGGTATGTATTAATAACTATATAGCAAAATCCTTGCAATGCTCTTGAAATAACTATCGAAAATGTACAATGTGTATGAAGATACCCATACACTTGATTTTATTGTACGGATCATGTTCAGGTTGGATTGTTTCATCATGGTCTTACAGACGGGGCGATTTGTTTGCTAAATAAAATATAAACCGTGTCTAAACGCTCTGAGAGCTTATTGTCCGTCTTTAACACCTATTGTGACGCCTTTGAAATCATTCATATGATACATCCCGACAGTTTTAGAAGGTATTCTAACTGGTTACTTGGATATATTACTGCGGTCTGACGTTATTGATCGTTCAAATATGAAATTCATCGACCGTGCATAAGTCCTATAAGTGTTGAAGACAGACAGTGAATTTCGTTGGAAGTGGAGAGCGCATTCCAAATTGTTTGTGCGAGGCGAGAGATCGGGTAACATACCTACAATAAGAGGTTCCAACAGCAGACCCAATATTTTCTATTTCAACTATGTATAGATGGTTCTAATGCTTCTATGCTCTAATGCTTTGGCGAATTTAGAGACAATATTGTTTCTCATATGTGAACATCCCTTGAATAGAATCACCTACGTGTAGGTGACTAATATAATCTAGACAATACAATTCAAGGGAAGATTCGTCGAATCCGAACATTACTTTCGTTTATAAAAATGATTTCTTATGCTATTGTTTTACCGGGTCGTAACGTAATCATGCCGAGGGGCTATTTATTCCTGTATACCTTCATATTTGTGCCACTAAAATAGGACTTTTGCGGCGAATTTTAAATTTTATCGCGAATGCCATCCATGAAACACATGTACCTATATATGTACATAACGATCTTTATGCCAAAATGCCTTTATGATCAGAATATAGCGTTTGGATATAATATCACACATTAAAAGTTTATTTCTTAACACCACATCCTCGGTCCACAACATGCAAGTCTTTAGATACTTTTTCGTGTAAAGTCCCTTAGTCGCCTTTTACGACACTCACTGGAAGACACGGCTGTGTTCTATTCTTTTTAAGGACCGGAATGTGCTGCAGTAAAATAAGGACGCTATGGTGATCGATATAAGAGCAAAATTCTGCAATTCACGAATTTTATGTGATTTGGGATCTAGGAAATAGAAATACAACTTTGGCTTTACATCCGAAAGCAGCACATTAAAACGTAAAACAAGACGACATAACCAGCACAAGTAAGACGACCGATGGCTGCATTGGGTAGTGACCTTGCCTTCGAAAGCAAAGGGTTCGACTCGTTAGTGGTAAATTTTTGTGTGATAATTTCGAACATTTATTTCCAAGTCATTGACATGGACTTTGCCTAGTTTGAAACTAGATAATGAATGAAGGGGTCCGAAATATTTATTCACTTATTTTAGTTAATACTAGCTTTCCGCCCCCGACTGCATACGCGTGGTGCTCGTAATAAATTATAAACCATCACTTGTATTGTACATTTAAACCTTCAGCAAGAAATTATCTAAATGATAGTGAAAATCGTATCAATAGTTCAGAACATCTAAGGCTCGCAAGCACACATACACGGATAGCGACTTTGTTTTATACCATTTAAAGATTTTCATTAATGGAACTATTTCGTCTTGCAGATCGAGACCGACCTAAACCTGCGTATTTATATGATCGACATAAACGAATGCCTGGATGAGAGAATAAAGTGCGACGACGATTGCGAGAATTCGCTGTCTGTTCATGACAGGGGCCATATCATTTTAACCAATACAACAAGCTTCATCGGCATAAGCGCATACCTGGATGCCATGTGCACTTGCAGCGACTTAACACGAGCTCAATCCTGCTTAAATGGAGGTAAGACCATTGCGATTATTAAAACGTACTTAATTGATAAATCGTAGAGCACAAGGGAGCAAAATAATAAATTTACGACGAGGACTCTATTCTGAATCCAGAGCGGAGCGAAGAATTTTAGAGTAGAATTTTCATTTCATTTATTTATTTATTTCATGCCATAAGTCGTATACGGGGTGGATTTAAATTCGTAAACTGGTGACGCCACTCTTGATTACCAACAACTTTCCCCAAGGAACCGTAGGAGGTAAGTAGACAGCAATTTTAGAGAGGCCTTATATACAGTTGGCTAAATCTTCCGGCCATTGTTAACGATACCCCCAAAACGACACCCCCTTTTACATTTTTATAATATATATTTTATTACTTGGATTTTAATATTTATGAAGTAGTATATAAAATTATTTAATTAGAATACCCACATGTTATATTAATGTTCCTAGAGATATGCAAAATTTTACTTGCAAATCTACCTGATAAATATTCCTATATTTTAGATCCCGAATTTAGGTCGGTGGTAAATGGCCGATGGTTTTCACAAGAGTTTTTGAACCGTTCTTTTAGCATACATACTCGGAAGCAATAAATTAAAAACCTTTAATTAAACTTGAAAAATATTATAAGGATAAGTAGGTCGGTACACAGTCGATAGCCAAGAAGTTATAATAAAAGGTAGGTAAAAAAATAATATAGTGAAGCGCCTTGCGTTGACAAATGGCAAAGCTACACAGATCGATGTCCTCGTAATAAAGCATCAGGCGCTATAATAGGCCTGGACAATTCTAGTAGTTTTCATGGAGATTTTCACATTCGAAAGTGCGGCAACCGGAATACATAAAATCTGGAGGACTTCTTGAAGTCGGTTAAAAGGGTCCGAGAAGTCCTCCAACGGCCGAATTGAGAAGTCGGTTATAAAGAGGTAAGGAGAGGTTCTTAATTCGGCCGTTTGTATTTTATTTTAATATATGTATGTACACCGATGACTCAGCGTTTCGGCAGTTGATTCGCGTGATTGTTTTTTTTTTTTGTAAATAATAGAAGATGCCCTTTGAATTTTCAGCACAATCGGTAAATGAGTTTTTTGTAATTAATGTAAATAGAAGAATCGCAAAACGGATTTAGACGATTTTGTAGTAGTTGCGCCAAAACTAGTGCACTTTGGTTTGTATGAAAAAGTGTGGTGAAAGTCAGTGTGGAGAAGGTTGGGGTGATTCTCAATAAATGTGACAAATCGAAGATCATCAGGTCGAGTTGAGATTTTTTTAAATTTTATTTTGATATATTTAGAAGACCAACATTTGCAATAACTTAAAAATATATAGAACACAATTACAAGTACTCACTGATATCAACAAATTAGCATTAGTACGAGTATCCAGTACAGCACTTGGGTGACTTACATGTAGGGTAATATGCAAAGTTACTTTATGAAATTTTATGTATTTTGTGATTAAAAAAAATTATATGGTTGGTATACCCCAACTGCCCGTTTAAACTGTGGGTGCCCAAAGGATCGCCATCGCGCAAAAAATTGGGAGATTGGCAAGCACGCAAAAATATTATAAAAAAGCGAAAGTTTGGTAAACAACAGATGACCATTTCTTTGTGTGTGTGTACAATAAAGTGTTAAAATAAATAAATAAATAAATTCGCATGTTTAGATGATTGTGTTATTCCTAATAGGGACTTTCGTCGTAGAATTGCCGCACCGCACCAATGTTTCACTCAAATACGCTTTATTGTTTATACAAGGAGGCTTTAGTTATGCTATTGCCGCTATATACTTATATCATAAACATGCTCCGAGAGATTGGCATGCTTACTGGTGATTGGTACGAAGTGCGGCCTTCGAGAAGAGTAGTTACGTAGTATTACATTATGTTGTCTTGAACTATATAATAGCGAATACCTACGATTTCGTTCGCGTAGTTCAATATGCGAGGTATGTGCATGCATGCCGTTCTCACGTGCGTTTAATCGAAAGATTGTGGGGGAGTAAGGTTGTAGTGAATGTATATAAATGTGTGTGGCAGAGTGAAACTAAGACCCTGGCTTCGACAGCCTCGACAGCTTTGTGCGGCGTCACACCAAAACCTTTACTCGCGCACAGACGCGGTCAGGAACCCGCATCTGCGGCAATTACACAGACTTTAGGATCTTATATATTATGTCTCTCTCATTTAATATCGGTGTTAATTTTGGGACATCACTCAACGCACTGCGGAATGACAAGATACCAAGGCCGCAAATAAAAAATAAAAAACTTTTTAACTAAAAACACAACCCCTTCAGGCTTTTTGGCGGGATCTCGGCGAGTGAAGTTGCAATTTTCTTTATAATTCTTGTGATAAATAGTTTGTGCATTCTGACTTTTGAATCTTAATAATGGCAGAATATTGTGCAGCAAAAGTTAGTGATGGTGTACAAGTGAAGGGAAGTGTAAATTAAAGTGCGTAACGTAGCTTTCGGGTTCCCACAAGAAGCCGCCAAAATCCTTTGTAAAGCATTCTGCCACTTTACTGAAGAATGACTTGACCGTGACTAGACTCTGTATACGCCAAGTATACGACGAATTACTTGTATTGCCTGAGACTGACTTATAAACTGAAGAAATAAGAAAAATAAGACATGGCTGTTATGGGCTTAGATCCCTTTGCCTTCTCCGAGAGGAGTGAATAAAACGAAAAAAAAAATCAAAAAATATCTTGAATCAGAACTGAGAAAATTCTTAAAGAAGCCACAAAACATTAAAGCACTGGCAGAAATGCAGACTAAGACAATAGAACCGTAAAAAGATATTCTCAACTCGTTATATTCGCAAACTCGTCTTCCATCCAATAGCAAGTGGTCATTTTCGCAAGTTCTCACTTTCACAACTAGTGGCTCTGACTGTGTATGAGGTATGATACACACATTCTCACACAAACCCTCAAAGCATCTTCAATTTCTGGCTGATGGAGACGTGCGTATCGATTACTTGGTATTGACCAACGAGCGAGGTCGGGGTTGGGTGAGTCGTAGTCCAGATATCAAATCCGGGGTAAGGTGTGGGCGACAAACTTAAGCTTTTCTTGTAAAGGGGCGGCGAGCGTCGAATTGGTCACATCTTACGGTTTCCTGGCCGCGTCTGTACGTGATTAAAGGTTTTTGTGTGGCGCCGCACAAAACTGTCGAGGCTCTCGAAGCCCAGGGTCTCAGTTCTCTTCACCTTCCCACGCACATTTATTTACATTCTCTAACACATTCCCTGTAGGGTTGTAACCCTACCCCTACGCAACCTTTCGATTAAATGCACGTGTGTACTCATGCATGCACATACCTCGCAACGAAGTCGCGGGTATTCGCAAGTAGATACCTGTATATTTCAACATAACGTAATACTTGGAACCTAGTCTTCTCGACGGCCGCACTCTGCACTAATAGCCAGTAAGCTTGCCAATCAATCTCTCTGAGCATGTTTGTGATACCAATAAGTATTGTTTCCGCGGCTATAAAATAACGAAAGCCTCCTTGTATAAACAATAAAGCGTATTTAATGGATACATTGGTGTGGTGCGCCTTCCGCGGCAGTGTTCTGATGAAAACCAGGAAAAACACAATCAAATCATTACCAAGTTTCCGCTTTATTATAGTATTTTAGCGTGCTTGCCAATCTTCCTGACTATTTTTGTGCGATGGCGAACATTTGGGCTCTTCGACCTGATGATCTTCGATTTGTCACGTTTGTATGTTAAACGGCCAAATTCAGAACCTCCCCCTTTTTGAATTCGGTTAAAAAGAACTGAATCAATTCAATTTTCAATTCAATTCAATTTCAATTGTCACAGATAAAGTTACAATAATAAGAGTTAATTTCAATCATAGATCCACACATAGATCAAGTGAATATGTGTGAGAATCTGCTGTCTGAAAAAGGATATCCCTGTGTTCAGATCACCAGGCTTTACTGGTGCCACTGGCAACTTGCCCATCATCAAAGTCACCAGTATTGTCTGCTGTTCGCAAATACACCGCTGCGTCATAAAAACCATGTCATGAGCAACTTTGTTTGTCATTCAAGGCAAAACGCTCCAATTTAATGTTTTCTATCAATGGCAGCTGTGATACAATTGCTTTCCACTCTGCCACAATGTCCACCTGTGGCGTTTCATCCCATGACTAGGTCAACATTCAAAGCCGTTGCATGAGAAACTTGCATTGAAAAATCACGGTGCGATCCATCCCAAAGGATCAAATATCCTAGCCAAAGTTGACAAAATCCGTCCTTTTGTGCACTCGTCGTTACTATCCAATTTAGTATGGTATGAAAAATTATCGCGATAGGGGTCCCATTCGACACTGAGTGCAGCAAGGAATCAATATACATCGCCCGAGCTAATAATAATTTTGCGGCCGAGTGATTTTTATTCCCTTCTATGGAATAAAGAAATAAGAGGTGCTTTACGACTCATTAATATAACATCTTTATGTATAAAATCGCAATTACAATCGTAACTAATGTTATTTACCAGCTTTCCGCCCGCAGCTTCGCCTGCGTGGAATAAATTTGTTTATCCCGCGGGAACTACACACTTTATCAGTATAAAAAATATCCTATGTAAATATGTTATGCCATGTTATATGTTCAACCTATATACCAAATTTCATCCTTATCCGTTCATCCGTTTCCCGTTATTGAACAACAAACAAATAAACAAACCTACCTACTTACTAAGTGGAGAGCTAAATAAAGAAATTTATTTATTTATTTATTTGCTCACGGCGAAACCGATGAACGAAATTGGATGAAATTTGATATACAGGTAGAATATACCCTGGAGACATAGGATATTTCTTATCCCGATAAAGAATAGTTCCCGCGCCATAAACAAATTTCCGCGATAAAGTTAGTCCACGCAGGCGAAGCCGCGGGCGGAAATCTAGTGTTATTATATTGCAAATTAATTTATGTATTTTATTTAAAATAAAATGAATAATTTATCGTTTTTATAATTGATGTGCTGAACAAACTATGATATAGTATCATCATCATAACAGCCCCATACAGATATACAGGGTGTAATCGTTAAGTGTGCACAGGCGATTATTCCGTAACTATTATAGATATCAAAACACTTGCACGCTGAGCGAGTACACAGCCTAGAAGAGTTACAGAATCGTGTACGTCGTGCAATTGCTTTAATTACTCCGCAAATGTTAAGGAAAGTTCTTTTAGAAACTGTAAATAGAGCTCGTCATTGTATTGCACAACGAGGACGTCACTTCGAACATCTGCTTTGAATAGGTACAAAATTTTGTACTTACTAAGAAATAAAATGTATGGGAGTGTTTAATGTAATTTTTTTGGATATTTCTCGTTTTATTTAAAAAAAGTTATTAATGTCATTTTATTCATTAGGTAACGTATTTTCGATATCAGTTTAAAGTCTTTTGATATCTATAATAGTTACGGAATAATCGCCTGTGCACACTTAACGATTACACCCTGTATATTGGGTCTATGAAATTGGAGTTTTTTTTTCTTCGTTACTCATATGTACCTGCGATTTTCAAAGCTTTATCCAAATTTGTTTTTTATTTGGAAAATGGAATATTATATCAAGGTTTCACATGAAATATTTTAATTTCTGGGCTGATTTAATAAAAAAAAATTTGAACATAGCTCTTTTCATGTGCTTCCCATAATCATTTCTTCGATTCGCTGAAACTTTTATAAAGCGGTTACTTTTAAAAATTAACGCTGCCTATACTTAACTTAATGTTATCCGATAATACACACGTAGTTTAGCTTTTGGATTTTTTTTTGAGAACGCCCAAAAAAATCAAAAATGTTTGTATGGAGAAAACAGTCTTAATACAATTCTTCATACAAAACGCCAATTTCATAGGTAAGGACCGAATAAACGTTTGCCCAGCCACACACATACGTTAATCATTCAACACGCCACAGGACTGTAGCATCCCCTTCAGATTTCCAGTGGGATGGTATAACTAGCATCATGTTGTATCATCATGTAACAGCCAACGTGGATAAAAATATTAAGTTCGACGTAATTGCACTGTTCAATCAATCAATCAATAATAAACTGCCTAATGATGTTAAATGTATGACGATAAAGGAATTTAAAACCAGAATCAAGGCAAACTGACAAGTGCTACTATGATATTACTATGATATTAATGATTTTTTAATCTACTTTTTATAACTTTTCATGACATCTAATTTTTATGACATTTAGTTTTAATGACATCTCTATAATCAGTTAATATTATGAGTCAATTGGAACTTATTATTGTTGCTGTTAAAATTACTCATACTTTATTTTAATAAGCAACATTTGAGCACCATCAATTATTGGCAGCGCATCTAAATGCCCTTTGTTATAGATCTATTTTTATTATATAGTTATAGTGTGTAGTGTATAAGCCTGAAGAGGCCAGTTCCAGTGATCATCCCAAAATTATGTATATCTTTTTTTACCTGGTGCTATGCACGAATAAACTTTTCATTTCATTTCATCAAATAGGTACGCTTTATTATTTAAATAAGGAAGGTACATTTTAATATCTTATAGAAACTAAAATTAGGCGGCCTTATCGCTAACAGCGATCTCTTCCAGTTCCAGTAATTGCACTGTTCTTTTTGTCATTTTATGTAGACAGTAATTTTTTTATACGAGATTATTTAATTATTTCGAAATCTTTTTCGTTTAATTTTTTCGTTTAACTTTTTCGTTTAATTTTTTTGATTTTTTTTTTTCAGGTACATCTTTGCTTAATAGATGTGAATGTCCTGCGGGTTACGACGGACCTCACTGTGAACGAATGGCCATTGGATTCAAAGGAAACGGTTGGGCCATGCTCCAGGGGCATCATCGAACGTGCTCGGAAAGTTACATTTCTCTTTACTTGACTACTAATGATCCTAACGGCCTCATCTTCTACGCTGGCCCACAATCCTACAACGAACTCAAACCTGTGAAAGGTGAGTAAATCAGTAATATGGAATCAAGGTATCTTATATTTAGATATCGCAACCGACGTGATTGCTACAGCAATGTCTTCTCCACTGTTACTCTTACATATCCGCACCTCCGTGATTGTAACCAGCGCCGCTATGACTCAATCAATCTTCTTCTTCTTTTCGAGTCAATGGCAAAAATTATAATGACACAATATTGGGAAAAAATTACGTATTTGGAAAAAATATGGACTGGAATAATTTATACTAAGAGAAACTGATTTTCGGAAAATATGGCCACATTCTTAGCTAGTGGAATGTCCGCCTGGCCAGCTAACACAGGCCTAATTAAAGAAAATAGGATGTATAAGTAGGACAAGAAGTTTGGCCAATTAAATGTAAACTGGCACTAAGGCCAACTGTATTGGAAGGAGATTGAGATAAGCTGCAGTGGTAAGCCAAAAAACAGTAACAAACAACATTGGTCATTATCAGGTATATTCGACGATAGTCTGTTGTTGTAAATCCATTTCCTATCATAAAGCCGCTATCATATAATTATTATATAATATACTTGTATAATTTTTATATACATAATAACATGTATATCAAACCTTAACTAGCATAAAAGCCTTCTTCATTTAGTTCAAAGAATAGCAGAAAATGTTAACGTCAAGATGTAGGAAGGAAGGAAGCAATAAGCCGCGAGTGAATGTGCCAGTAAGAAAAGTAACAAAAACATTTGAAAACTTGGAAATTGCGTCTGTTCTAGACATGATTTCACAGGCTCTAAGCATCGGTACGCCTATCAGTTTAACATTGACGTTTGAGTGCAAAAATGACAAGTCTATAAACAATGAAATTTCTCGAGAATGGGTCCCGTGTTGGGAGGACATGATCGCTATAGTGACGTATTCAATACGCGACATTTAATCTCAAACACAGGTCGCCCTTGCATCGAGCGGCTTGGAACTTGGAATAAACAACATAAACGACCATGTTGAAGGTTGTGTAATGTTGTCTCTAATGGCCCTTTTTAGTCTAGGTTTGTTTCAATACTTAGAGTCAAGAAATGTGCTTGTGAATCTTTCCACTCCAACAAGTACAAGATTCGATTCAAAGAACCAAGATGGTTGAAAGTTCAGTTGTGGATTTGAGCAAAGCTTTAGATCATTTGTAGTCACTCTTTCGTCATCCATTCAACTCCTAGGCATTCACATTCAAATACTGTACGAATTGGCTCACCCGAAGCAGCATGACGTTTATACTTCATGTGAAATGACTGTTCTTAATTTATAAATTAGTCTGGTAATTACTTCAGTTCATTTGGGAAAGCAAGGGCTCGCGAGCACGTGTCGTCTGTACCTCGCGAGCATATTTGCTTGACATTAGGTGCTCTCACCTAATGACATTTCCCATGTTAATATCATTAGGCTATATACACAGATTTGAATTCAGTAACTCCTCTATAAATCTTTTATCAGTTATCATTCAACCAAAATATTGCTCAATCAATTATTCCATTCGATTTTCTTGGGCGTAATTTAGCAATGTAGATTTATTATGGATAAAGGAAACTCGGAACCGAAACCAATGCCTATCTTATAAATGTGCATGGTATATAAAATGTATAAAGGCGAGAAAATTATTTAGTCATATTCAAAATAATCCAATTAAAGTCATAACATACTTTTACCGTTCACCCACTTTTAATTATAGTATCAGTTTGAAACTTTGCAAACGTATGCAATCCTGGTTAATAATAATATTGTCATGGAGCTTGTACCAAGGAGGTGAGACGCGGAGTTTGGGTACGAACGTACGTACTGATAAAATATTAATTATGTGGTCTGAGGTCGATACACTTGTCTTTTAGTCCATTGGTATCATCACCAAGCACGTTTTTTTTATAATTTTTTGAACTATATGTTTTTATATCACTGTTTTAATTACTGTCTCAAAGCCACCAAATAGTTAACGTAACACACTATTAGTCAATTTTAACCAAGACTTATGACGTACCTATGACGTACCGTAAAATTTCCTCCATTTTATTTAGTAGGTACGTTATACACTTAAAATAAAAAGCTGTTTTTAAAAGCCGAGAAACAGATTGCTTTAGTCCTAAAAACGTGGAAGCATCGACCTCCCCTGCCCCATTGCGTTGCTGTCACCCTTAATGGAGTCGAAATAATAAATCACCCGACAGAAACTACATTATGTAAATAAAGCGGAAAACAAATAAGTAATTGAAGATAATGAATAAGTTACCTCCATTTGACGAAGAATGCGTATGCTGCTGCCAAACCATATCAATCGGGCTAAGTGCAGAGTAGATTTAGACAAAACGGACGTAGTTACATTTTCAGTGAAAACATTACTATAAAAATTAAATTATTATTTAGAGTTGAGAATTATAAACCTATATATTTTCTTATATCTCCTAAATCAATTCGGTTATAATAAATAGTTTGATTGCAAAGTGTTACGAAAATACGAAAATAAATAATTTGTCGTTTTGAACATACGTATCGATTATTGTCAGCAATAGTTCTATGGGTTATAATATCATTGGTTCAAACGATTACCATCATGTGGAATACGTCCCGCATAATCCTACAAATCTGGTAGCAATAGTAATTATTATCTAGATTTCTTGCAATGGCAAATAGTTCTCATAACATGCAAATGTGACATTCAACTTAGAATCATGTCGTTATATATCGCCGTCTCTGGTTTAATAATGCCTCCGCAGATTTACGATTAGGACGGATTTTTATGGAAAAATTTGCCCAATCGATCGCAGTACAATATTAGTAGCTCCCATGACGCTTCAGTATAAACATGCAACTTAAAAATTTATGTCTACCTACGAGTACATGTTATTATGATTCCATAATAAGCAAATAGATCCGCTTTCATCAATATTTTCATTGTTTATCATTATACTATATATATATATATTATTATATTAGGAAAGCTTAGGAAAGCTCGTCAAAACCTTGTACACACACACATACGATAAAATTGAGTTCATTATCCTAACAATGTCGTGAACTATAAGAAATTCCGAGTTCAGGAAAGTAACAACGTTGCCAGTAACAATGAATATGTCAGGGTTGATTGGCGTAACAACTTGAATAATGATTTCCGGACGAAATCCACAATGGGCTAGGCGCTATGGAATGTCAAGTAATTTTTGTCAGAATGTGTTAAATAGGGTTGTTGCTGCGAGATCTATCATATTTGGTAATATGGTTTGATTTTGGTGCCACTATTAACCAATGAAAATGAAGATTATTGATTGATTGGATTCAAGATTACCTTGTTGACCACAAATTGCTGAAGGTATATTAATATATATATCTTTAGCAAAGGGGTACGCACTTATATGCCCATGACGAACAGGAAATTAGAAACTCTGACTGCTATACCAAAAGGTCGCGGGTACGAATCCCGCTAGGGGCATATGTTTGTATAATGAATACAGACATGTGTACCCGATTTATGGATGATTTCATTTATAATATGTATCAATTTACAAAAATAAAATATTTATGTTATCAACCATCTGATATCCATAATACAAGCCTAGTTGCTTAGTGTGGAATTAGATAGCGTTATGTGTATATCCAAGGATATTTATTTATTTATAAAAAAAAAATTATACTAATGGCTAACATATTAGTATCTAGCTCTCATAACAATTTCCGAATCTTACCCCATTTAAAAATTGCTGGAAAAAAACAACAATAATAGAAATCGTTTTGGAGATAACTGGCAGCATTTTGATGAGCTTAAAATCATGGATGTAGTATTACAACATTCATCTGACAAATGTTTACCCACCCTGGCGACTTAACACCATAAAAACTAGCTAAGAACTATGGCCGATGGATGACAAACCTTTTACAGAAAACCGTGACTGAATCGATCATACCATTTTGAAGATAAAAATTCATTTGAAAAAAGAAACACAAACAACCAACAACACAACAACAAAAGCAACCTCTCACTCTAAACCCGTTCAGTCCTTCTCCATTCTCCACCTTCACCGTTCAATGGTTCAGTAAATTTAAAACTAAAAAGAAATCTAGTACCTTTGTGTCACCTCTAAGTGGCATATATTCGGAGTGTGCCGAAGATGCTCGCTGCATAACCTCGAATCGCTGTCTAAGAGCGCGGTAGGTTACTATCATTAAAAACATACCTAATTTGCCAATCATTGCAGTAATTTAACTTTATCTTGTTAGTGCACTCCGTACAAAATTATAATACGAAAACTCTTGTTTGCTCTTTGCACGAGCAAAGAATACGACGTACTCCTACGAATGACGTTACATTTGACCACCTTGACTGTACATTTAGACTTACACACTCGGCCGCATAACCACTGTAAAACGGATTGGATTCATAAAATTAAAAGATCAATATTGTTACTATGCAAGGATCTAATTATTGCAAAGTGTCCTTTTTACAATAACATTAACAAATACTAATAGGTACATAATATGTGCATGCTCCTTTCACTTGTCACTTGGGTGCAGATATATGGATTATACGGAATATATTCAATTTAAAATAAGACTTTAAAACAAAGAAACCCACAAGGTGAGCAGAATGATAAAACTTGCTATTAAATGAGAAAAAATACTACTACAAAATAATAATTTCTGTTGACATCCGCTGTCTTCCGAATCAGCTGTCTTGACAATGTATTTCGACGAAAGCTTAGGAATTTTCTAGGGTAGGCACTGCCTTTCTGCCTGTTTAACGGTACGCCTCTAGTAGTACGTAGCAATGTACACAAGTAAACAACTTTTAAAAATAATTTTGACTAACATGCGATGCTACTTGTTAATGGGTTGTCAACGAGGTGACATAGTGTTTTTCGATTGGACGATTGCTAATAATTGCTAATATTTTTATTAACAATATAAATCGGTTTATATCAATTTAAGTGTTTTCGAATTTTTGTCTGACTGACTGAATGATTCAGCGATCATAGTTGGACATTTAGAAAAGGCGCAATGTAGAGAAGTGTGGAAACGACTCCACCTACAAGAGCGTAGCTCTTAAATTGAAGAGAGAGAGTTGGACATTTAGCTTTACAGTATGTGTTTTACCCGACTACGAAGGGTAAATTTTTCAAGTAATTCCTGCGCTAAGTAAATTTCTACTACTACTATAATAAGAGCAGGCAGCCCTGTGTCGGGCGGCTGGTAGGAAATGTCAAAATCAGCCGATCAAAACAGAATTTTAGTTGCAATCGTGAAATTACACTCACCGTCTCACTACAGGCTTTAATGATTTTTTAATGGTCGCATAATGACTGACAGGCGTATAGGAACGCATGCATGATTTATGAAAGGCATGCTCGCGTGTTAAACTATCCAAGATATGCTATAAGTGTCGAATATTCCTTATCCTACTTAAATTATTTCCCCCCTGGTTGTTTAGAAGACCTCGTTGTTAACCCCTGAGGAGCAGCGATAGGAGATATGTGTTGGAGAGCGTTGTGTGTGCACAGTAAATGTCAGGAAGTATCTCAGTAACGCGTAGTGTTATTTAAGTGCGGTTTTTTATAAAGACTACATGAGGGGACAGGTTTTTAACCATATTTGATGAGAATATTTAGTTTTTAACATGGTTGGTATATCTGAATGACATAATCGCCTGATTTTAGGGGGTTTTCTATTCATGGTTATCATTTAATGAATATACTTTACAAGATGATAAGATTCATTCTATAGTACCTGCAGGTATTTCTAGATTAGACATTTTCATACATACATAACGCGACGATGTTTATCCCAAATGAGCTACAAATATGGGCTATCCAGTATTAAAACTTTAATGCTTAAAACAACATCCACGGTTCATCTTCCGAAAAATACAATTCACACGTGAGGTGAGCCCGTTCTCGTTAAACCAGCATAGATGTTTTTTTGATGGACAGTCCCAGTCGCCTTTCACAACGGGAAGAGACGAATTGATTTTATTCTTTTTCCGTACCAAGACCACAATACATTGGGTAAAACATTAGCGTCCTTTTATTATTATGTTAAATTTATTAAACCCTAATTAATTTGGGTGTTGAGCTAATCTCGTTTATTTTCCTACATGGAATACGGCCGGATAAATATCTCCAACACTACTGAAACAAATTGCGACTCTTCAGTTCATTATACATAGACATTTTTATGATTGAAGCGCCATCTATTACATTTTTTTTTGAAAATTCTATAAACTATGCCCGGCTCTCCCCTATGTCTACAAAGGTGTCGGAAAATATAAAATTCGAAAACATTATTACCTTAGACTACGGATCAGAAAGAAATTCTACTACGGAAAGTTATGTAACCCTAATACTTAGACAATAGTAATCTGATGGCCACGTTCATTTTCACGTACCTACAAATCGTCGCGATAACCTAGTAATTAATGTACTATCTGAATTAAATAAACTAAACCACCATACAGCTCCATCAGCAGATCAGCTCGATGATACCGTATTACTCTAGGTAATTGCAAATACATATATGTAGGGTTTAGTATAGGTGTATGTATAGGTGATAGGATACATAATTTTTTTGACAAACCTGCACAGCCACTCAGGTACGACCTATTTATGTGTGTTAATTAAAAAAAAAAAAATTTTTTAATTGGTTGTACAATACAATACAAATACACTTTATTGCACAACAGATAAGAAAATACAGTACGCTATTGTAATAATAATTAAATTACACAGATCGAGGTGTGTTGACTTACCAAAGGAATTGGTAGGAATGTATTTTAAACGAATACTTGGTGTTGCATTGGAAACCTCTCTGATAGCGATAGCATTTGCGTGTGTGCGCGCGCGTGTGTGAAAATCGACGAAGCCGTTCCGAAGATATTTAGCTTTTAATACAGTTTTTAGTGTATTTCGATATCATAGTCTTTCGAGAGAATTAAAAAATGTTATATTTAAAATTAAACTCGGGGATAGGTTTTTAGATATGTTTGGTGGAAAGATACTTCTAAAACAGTTGATTTGGTTTATCTGGATGATATTTAGGCCTGTTTCCTGATAAATATTGAACACTACTGATTATATCCTTTTGTTACCAGATTTTATGGCTATGCAATTAGTTGACGGATATGTGGAGCTGTACATCGACTATGGGAACGGCACAATTCGAATAAACAACTCGGCCGTTAAATGTGATGATGGGAAAATACATCATGTGCAAGTCTTGTTAATGAAGAAGTCGGCCGAACTACTCGTGGATGATTGCAGGAAGTCTGATTGCATGAGTATTGGTTCGCCACCGACGGACAACGAAGACCTAGTTAACGGTGAGTACACTTTTTAAGGCAAAGAGACTGAAGGGAAATGACTAATCAAGGCTCCACCTCCCAGAGGTGAGGTCGCCTATTTCGACCATAGTTATTTATTGTTGTGCAGAGTGTAAAGTACTTGAATGAAGTGAAACAGGCGTGTTCCACGTCACAGGAAGTAGATTTTTTACATAAGTAAAAAAAACTTGCAAGACCTTGCGGATATGGTCGCGCGAACAAATCTTTTTCGTGCTTTTGTTAGTAGGTAAAACAGTGCCATCTCTTAGGATCCGCGAAAACTAATAGGACTGCTGACAATAAATGGCCGAAGCCACGGCGCTCAACTAAATATTTTTTTCCACGCTCCCAATCTTTACATAGGTCAAATAAAATTGCAAGAAAAAAATTACAATATTTATTAAAACTATGAGATTTTCGAGTAATTTTATGTATACTTATGTGTACGAGAAATGTTTGTTATACTTAAAAGATACTAGCATGTTTTTTGGTCACTTTTCCTTGGTAAGTGATGCATTTTTTACAACATAAATCAGCATTTGATACGACAGTTCGCTAACGAAGTCGGTGTCTGAGTTCCCATTGGTTCTAAGTTATCATCCACCATTCGGAAAAATGAAATCGAATGTTGATATTGATCTACTTACAAATAAATATTTCGGACATTTACACCAATCATCTAGTCCCAAAATAACCAAAGCTTGTACAATTTTGCATTTTGGGGAGTGCGCGTTGGAATTACATAATCTTATTCCACCCTTCCATCTTCGGACCACTAGGCGTGGGGAGGGATTCCACCCGTAAAATTAATATACCGAATATTCGCACTAAGAAGTTCGATTCTTCATTCATCAATATGTAACTTGCGAAGCAAATGCATGGTTATTTCTATACGGGGTGAATTTGAATTCGTGTAAAGCCCATTAACTGGTGACGTCACTCTTGATTATGAATAACTTTCCCCAAGGTACCATAGTCGAATTCGATAAAAAAATTATGGATTACCCATACAAACTAAAACATTCTGAAACCACCTTTAGTATGGAAATCTAATAATTTTCGGCTGAATTCGGCTATGTTACCTAGTGGAAAGTTCTTCTTAATCAGGCGTGGCGTCATCGCTAAACCCCTGTTTACAATCCGACTAATCTACAAAGTTACATGTAACAAAGCACGTAACTATATTGTTCTTAAACCTGTCAGTCATTCATAATGCTGGCTCACATTATTTTTTATTTATCCAATTTCTCTTGAGGCGATGTTGATTGAAAAAGTTGTAAATTAATTATTTATACGTATATATCCTGTTTTAATTATTTTTATCACAAAAATTGATTTTCCGTAGTCGGAGGTCAATACCGACGCAATGAAGACGCTAAATTATAAAGACCTCCGACTGCAGGAAAATCAATTTATATGATACGATATTGTTTGAGAAAATAAACACCTATTTTTTCTTTTTTTACTAATCGATAAATAGGATATTTGACACATAACAGGACCTTATGTTTCTGGGTTCGGCAGATACCTAGACCTACGATGCTTGTTTGTAGCTTTTTTAATTGTCATTTTTCTTTAGTGCACGGGCCTCTCCTGATTGCTGGAGTTAACTTTGATATTAAAAAGTTAGGCGCGAAGCTTGGCTGGAAATATGTGCCGACCGACAAGGGCTTTGCAGGATGCATCAGCAATGTCACACAAGACAATTTTGTAAGTATCGCGACCATAAAACCTAATATAACGAGTGTGTAATATTCCATATAAAACAATAAATCTAATTTCGAATGGAATAACGTTAAATTGATATATTTTACATTTCTTAGAATAAAACTTCATATAATATCATTTAATATAATAAACGTTTCCTGTAATAAACGTTTAACCTAATAATTGTATAATTCTCATTTGAAATAAGGGTTATTATTCATACAAAAAGTTTTTCTGCTTTTGTCAACAGTCGCATTTGATAATAATACATATTATAAGACCACAATCACACTTTCAAGAAACTGTATAAATTATGACATAAATTTAAATATAAAATTTAAATAATCAGGGATGACAGAAGTCTAAAGTCAAGACCCTCGCTGGTTAGGACCCGTGCACCCTCGGGGACTATATACCAAGAGTATTTTTAGTAATAACAAAAATACATTATATTAAATCAGCATTATATGAAATGAAATTATATCAATAATATGTTATATCATATTATTTATATGAGTCCATAAATCTTCGAGGAAGTAAATAAAAAACATAATTTATCACTCTTACCTGAGCTCAGAAGCGTTGCGATCAAATAACTAATAATGTATATTCCGTTTTGAAGCGGTATGGACTGATTTTATTTGATCATACCGAACTTTCGTTTCACACATATACCAGTCTCGCAGTAAGCTAAGTTTGATCAGTGTTTCACATTTCGATCAGAACATTATCAATGATAAATCTTTGAAGATTCGGATCGCTTCTGCAAAGAGTACTAAGTACGAGTGAGAGACCATCAACAACCCTATATAATGATTTAATTATAATATTGTCCTCAGGTGTTTGACCTCGGAACTCCGTTGCGCTGCCACGAAATTGTAGACTCCTGTGCGAATGTTGCCCAGAGGGCAGTATCTCTTGGGATAAATAACCATTTTATTATTGCGATACTAGTCTGCGTCGCGGTTCTAATAAGTGAGTTAATAGTTCTAGTCATTCTTAATTAACTTTAGTTTAATTTTAATTATTATAAGACCTGATTATTGCGCGCGAGAATTGGACTCCGAGTCGTAAAATAACCTTAATAAACTTCAATCGACCAAAGTGTAAGAAAGTTTCATCAGTATTGATGTGCTATTGTTGATAGCACATCAATACTGATGAAACTCTAGCTGGTGAATTAAATATGTTTGTTGCAAAGGTTTTGTGTAAACTGTTGTTGCGCTATTTCTTTTTTCTTACACATTTTAATGATTTAAGACTGCTGGTCAAAGCTGCGTTTTTGTCAAACTCAATATCACATTTTCTTTTCCCCTGCTGTGCCTAGAGGTATAGTTACCTAATATTGGTAAGGCATTTTGTATGGAAATGCTTAGTTACCTATGTAAGTAATTAATTAGTGAGTCCATGAGTAACAAATTATTGAACCCAAAACATTAGATTCTTATACGAATGAATAAATTAATAAATGTTCAAAATTTGTACTTTTATAATTCGTGAAATTCGTTTCAATAGTGGTAATGAAATTTTAATAAACAATGTACTTTGCCAGCTACAATTTTTAGTTCTAAAAATACAGAAATTAATTCTCTTACATGTGGTCAATTAACGATTGGATTTTTAATATATTTATCTTAACCTTTTTGTGTCACTGACGGTTTCACACTGTCTGTGTTCCGAAAATGTTAATTTTTAGATCTTACCACCATGGGTGGCAATTCGGAGGCACGAACGATTTTATAGCGTATATAAAAGAGAAAGAAAGTTCGAAGCAAGAATAGGAATAATAAAAAGAAAGCGAAAATGGCGTCGGTGGCTAATGGCATCGGCCTCAGCGGTTAAGACGCGGTCTCCCGATTTGGGAGGCAGGCCATGTACCAATGAGTTTTTAAATTTAATTTGATTACTTATGTCCATTTAACCGACTGCTCTGAAACGGTGAAGAAAAACATCGTGAGGAAACCGGAATTCCTGAGAAATAAAAATTCAAAGGCGTGTGAAATCCCCAAACCGCATTGGGCCACGGTGGGTCGACTATGGCCCATTCGCCCTCATATATTATATCCCTGCAGTGGGATGTTTACGGGCTGAGAGTATGCCTAACTAGGTGTATGAAGATATGCGTGATACGTTGAGCACATGCGTGTCGTACCTATATGTGTTGGACGGTACAGGCTACTGTACCGGCCGGTCTCGTCGGTTCACATGCCTATTTAGGAATAAGTATCGATACTCCGCATTTAGTTCAATTAATAAAGTAGTTGTAGAATGCGTGAGCGGGAATATAAGCGATTTCTTCAGAAACTTAATCAGGCTGCTTAGGGAGAAAACATACCTTAAATCCTGACGTCTAGAAGACGAGGCGGATGGAGAGGGCGAGGTGATAAAGGTCCCAATTTCAGGTTCTTCGCTAATATCTCAAAAATGAAGCGTTATAGCGAACATGTTCTAAGATGGAATGAAAGCTTATAAAATTCTCTATAACTTTGATTATATACAGTTTTTTTTTTCATATTCTCATTCGTTTTCGAACTACGCGCGCTGGATAAGTGCCATCTATAATATAAAGAGACTCGTGCTCACTGACTGACTGACTGATTCATCAACACACAGCCCAAACCACTGGAGCTAGAAACATGAAATTTGGACAGTAGGTACTTTATGTGACGTGAACACCCACTAAGAAAGGATTTTTGGAAATTCAATGGTGGTGAAATAGGGGGTGAAAGTTCGTATCAAACTTTGTGTTTGTCTTATCGATTAGCTTAAAACTTGATACAATATGAATAATGAATTACGTATTTCAGGATTTATCAAAATTCAACCCTTAAGGTGGTGAAAAAGGTTGGCCAAGTTTGTATGGGAATCATATAGTCTATACGCCGACGTTGGCAATATGGAAAAAGTATATAGAATCAAAGTTATAGAGAATTTTATAAGCTTCATTTTTGAGATATTGGCGAAAAGCATAAAATTGAGACCCCCCCACCGCCTCGCCTCCTAGACGTCAGGATTTTTAATATGTTTTCTCTCTAAACACTCTAAATAAGTTTCTGAAGAAATCGCTTAGGTTTCCGCACTCTATACCCTCCTTTGAGTCATTCATTAATCGGACTAATTCGATATTTATGCTCATATGATTTTTTTTTTGGTTGGTAGATTCTCCACAACTGTAAAAAAGTGACAATTCATTTTATTCGTGCCCCCAAATTGCGTGCCTATGCTTATCACTCATCCCCATTGTGACAGTGAACACTTTGTATTTTTCAATGCTATAGGTACATTATACAGGATGGAATGCCTTTTGACATTAGAGTTGGCCTTCTTGCCGAGGTACTTTTCCTTCAATAAGTTCTATTAAATTCATTGAAGTTATAAAAATAAATTTCGTTATGAGAAGTTCTTCCTCCATTTACAAATCTTGGAAAGCAATATTCCTGTCTATTGTGACAAACGAGTGTTTGCTCATTTGGTATACTCAATATTTAACTAGACCCACGTGTCATTTAACGAGTTAAACAATTTTTTCTCCACCGACTGCAATAATTTCGATCCTGTACATGAAATGTTTTGTAATTGGCAAAATTGTGGCCGGCCCACCAAAATTTTATCATGTAGAACACACAAGCAAATGGCAAGTTCGACAACATTATTTTTTCCAGAGTTTAATCCTCTAGATCCACTGGCAAGTAAAATTTTAAAAGCAGCTACCGACGCGCCGCGGCGCCACTGCCCGCAATAAATTAAAGAACACATTCGTGATATTTTTACCTGATTGTTTAAGGAAATGATCGATTTAATTAGTAGCCATAATGCACAGATTTCCTCATTACTTTTCAATATGGCAATCACAAAGTGACACTTTATTACCCTCAGAGTGTAGTAAAATTGTATGAACATACCGTACTGTTACGGAGCGGGTCCACGAGATGTTTAAAAAAAGGAAATATTACCGTGTAGTTCGAAGTGTCGCTATATGGTGTCAAGAACACAGTTTTTTTTATATCTAGTCTATACTAGGCTATAATTGACGATTCTAAAAGTCACTTTTAAATATATGGGTCATATAATTAAAAGTGGCTGGAAATTCGCCTCCGCCATAACTATAACGCTGAAATTTGTTTATCCCGTGGGAACTACTCATTTTATTGGGATAAAAAAAAATCCATTAAAAAAATTACAAATTATCCTATATCTCAATCCAGTGTATATTCTACCTACATACCGAATTTCACCCAAATCCGTTCATCCGTTTCGCTGTGATTGAGCAACAAACAAGTAAACAAACATCCAAACTTTCGCATTTATAATTTAGTTAGATTTGTCATTTGGGTGGCTAGCGACAATTTTGTTTTTTTTTGTATCATGTTTATGGGATAATTTCATACGAATATCGTGGTTAACGATTTATTTTCAAAGTAGTGTAGATATGGATTTATTTGTGAAGATATTGAAGTGAATGTATTTATTAGTCACTAGCTTTCGGCCCACGATCTCGTCGGCTTAGTCGTCTAATTTATTTAACTGCAAATACTACTGAATTTAAGTTTGTTGCAATTGAAGCAATATATGGTCCCCACTGCAGTTTAGGGAGTTTCACCACCCATCCAAAACCTAACCCAACTCGCATTGGGCAAGCGTGGTGGACTATGGCGCATACTCCCTCATATACTAGGGAAGGCTTATATCCCTGCAGTGGGATGTTTACGGGCTGAGATGATAATGGAATCCACAAAGAACAACGTAACGCTTCCGCCGTCTAATTAGACGGTACTTTAACTACATTTTGTTTGATTATGTCGTTCTCGATATACGTATACAAAACCGTTTATGCTTTTTATGAAGGCACAATTAAGTGTCGTCGTCGTAAAGAATAAAACTAACTACGGATAAATTTTCAAAACTAATTAAACGTAGTTTTTATAAATTTCCATTCGCCTCTACATCATATCCATAGAACATGCATGATATACCTAAGGAGAACGGACTGACGGAAAAAATAACGCTTCAAATTAAGTTTTTTATTTTAGTTAGGCAAATTTCGTTACATTTATTTCGAAAATTATTTTATGATTATAATTGGCAAAAAAAAAAAATAGAAATAATTAGAAGGACACTTACACCAATAATCTAGTCCCAAACTAAGCAAAGCTTGTACTATGGATACTAGATAACGCATAAACGTACATAAATATTTATATATAGATCCATGAGTCGGGAATAAATGTTCATATTCATCACAAAAAAATCCAACCCGCAACCGTTGGTTTTGCTGACAGGGTCCACTATCCACTACACCAACTGGTCGTCAAAAATTAAAGACATTCTATCATTTTGCATTAATGCCATAAATAAATCCATCATTATTCTGCTGTCCTGATACCAATTTATAAAATCAAAGAATCCTAGACGCGGAGCAAGATGTATAGTTACTTCTATACTAAAGATCTGCAAGAGTCTGTCAACAACAGGATCCAGAGGAAAATAAGTACTACTGGATGTTCTAATGGGAACTATTCATCATGAGTTTGGGAAAAATTGGTGGCCCATGGATCAGTTTTGTTCTTCAAGAGAAAATATAAAGCCGGACTCAATTATTACCGTTCGAAGGTCTCTGTACGAATCTGCTTCTACTTTCTGGACTGGGTTATGGCACATACATACACACATCGAGCTTGTATATACAAAATTTTAAGTCCCCTGAGTAAATAACTATTACGGTGATAGAACCCCTAATAAACGCGTACCTTACCTACTCAATATGTTTTAGAAATGAGCCCAACAAAGACAGATTCGCCAAACTACTCAAAAACTTCTTTTGAGATAAGTACTTAATTAATATCACGTCTACATCGTAACTAAATAAAAAATAAAAAAATAAAATATCCTTAGACATACACACAGCGCCATCTAGTTCCACAGTAAGCAACTATAGGCTTGTGTTATGGATACCAGATGGTTGATATACTACATAAATACATTTTTTTTTGTAAATAAATACTTATTATAAATGAAAACATCCATAACTCGGGTACAAATGTCCGTATTCATTACACAAACATATGCCCCTAGCGGGATTCGAACCCGCAACCTTTTGGTATAGTGGCCAGAGTTGCTAACCACTACACCAAACAGGTCGTCAAACTCAAACAAACACTAATTTGGTGATACTCGATAAAACTGTAAACGGTTTTGTAAGACATTGTTTGACTCAAGACTATTTGTGTTTAGGATATCTCTGACCCCATTTGGGATAAAAAGGTCGTGACTTTATTTTATTTCAAGTATTTAATAATAATAATAACCTCGAGTAGGGTTTCTGGAAGCGATCTCTTTAGCGATAAGCTCACCTTTGTACACATTTTCTAACTATAATCTATTTCTTGTGCAATAAAGAATAAAGAAAATAAAAAACACCGAAAAGCAATCGCAACAAATCTGTCGAAACCTGCCCCAGCGTTTTCAGGACAGGCGATTTAAAAATTGTATCGCTGCTATTATGACCGTCTAAAGGCTGTACTTGGTGTGTTATATAATCAATACACATTTCAAAGGCCGTTCAATAAATAGCCTTAGTAGCACTCATATATATACAACTGATCAGACGTGTGTTATTTTCCGAAACAGTTCACACTCAAATACAATTGTTTTCAACGCTAGACTGCACGGGAAGGACGTGGCAGAAGCGTTGATATGCGAGTTTGCTCCTTGCATCTTGCAGTCATGTTAATTTCATGACAGGGAAGGTCTACTTCGCATCGTGTGTAGTTCATTTAGATGAATCAGTAGTTTGTTTCTGTTTTAATTTACATTATTTATTTATTATCAACGCATCCGTGACCCTTTTGGTGTTGCGGGTGTCCATGGGCAGCGGTGATTGCTTTCCATCAGGTGACCCGCATGCTCGTTTGCCGCCCTTTCATATAAAAAATAAATAAATATTTATTTATAAATGGAAACGACATTATATTAGATATCGCGGTCTTCCTGAAAAGAGATTCTATATTTATTTTTTATGTATTCTATTTATTCTGTTTATTTCTTATAAATTTTAGTTCTGATGTGTAGATTGTAGGTATTTTAGTTGTAATTTTAATGTGTATAGACTGTGTAGTTGAACGAAATTTTAGTTATTGTTTAGAGTAGTTAAAGCAATGTTTAAATGTTTTCCCATATTTTAGTTATTGTTTAAATGTGTCATTCTAGGAACTTACTAACTATGTAAACAAACGACGATCTCGGATCTCTCTCGTACCTATACCTGTTTTTTTGCGTTCGATATGGTTTGACACAAGTAAAGGAGTAAGTAAGTGTCTTGCCCATCACTAGTAAACTCATCATTCAGAGACAATTTCAATATGACGGTTTGTTTATATAATTGGCTAGTTCCATAGAGTGTTAGTTTAGAAACAATTTTTTTTTTCTGTCGCCTATAAGTGCTTGGTCTAAATATATCTTCGGTCTGTTGATCTTACTCATCACCGCTGACCGTAATCGGCGGAATACTTAATCGTATATAAAGCATTAAAAACCGCTTACCGCAGCGTTGTGCTTTACGATCAACAGACCAAAATTAATAATGCCATGCGAATTACAAATGAAACCAAACAGTGCTCCTTAAGTGTTTGCCAACCATGCGATAATTTCTAAATGTTTTGTTGTTAATGTTTATATTGTATGTTTTAGAATCGGTTGGTAAGACACGATAGGGGTATTGATTGTAATATAGTCATTTCCTTTATCAAACCATTACCTCAAGCACGTGCATGGATAGTTATTACCAGACCTCGTATTAAATGTCCATGCACTCTTATTGCTTATTAAATGTATAATTGCTGTTAGTATAAACTTTATATTCGGATTTTTAATCTAACAATATCCCCACAGTACTCCTGTTAGCTGTTGTTGTCCATCGCAAACGCAATGACACTTGGGCTGAAAAGGAACTGGACGATATCAGGGAAAATATCATTGCGTATGAAGACGAAGGGGGCGGCGAGGGAGATGCAGGATACGACCTTCATGTCCTTAGACAAATGTACGAAGGGCCGCAAGCGAGACATCCGCATTACATGCACGGTCCTGGTAAGTCGATCCTATTATACACGTGTATAACGTGAAGAGGCGACAGCTTACATTTTTACAGCGTACATTTTACGATTTTTGTTGATTTTGTTGTCCGCTTTATCCCACAGTCAGAGTGGGCTCAAGCTCATTGCTTAATTTTTTTTATTCAGTATTTTTCATCTATGATGTCACTGCATTTTACTGATCTATATATAACTGTTACGCTGACAATCCCTTAGTCGCCATTTACGACAACCGCGAGAAGAAGAGGCCACACACGGCCACAGTATTAGCATCTTCACTTTTATCCAATTTCATGAAACGTTTTCTACAGAAAAGGTTTTTGCTAATTGAACAACGTTTAGCTACTCGTTTTGATCACCACCGGTGATTTCTGAAGATATCTTTTATTGGCATCTGTAAAAGATCTCTCATTACAATTTTGCACTATTTATATTATAATGTTTATTGGGTATTTCTTCATTTGGCACAATTACCCCCCCTCTAATGGGGCTCAGCCGCGCGCGGGTTGAGTGCGGATGGTGGATTTGTATTAAAGCAGTGACGACTTCATCGTCAGAGTTTTCAAGTCGCTAATAAGGCCACCGACTTGGCTGACTGCCTCCGAATACCACAACGTCTCAAAACTTACCAACAGCCGGCACTCATAAAGCGCTACGCTCCAAATATAATTTGTTAATTGTACAATTTAAAAAGCAAAGCCCTAGATTTAATTAGATTAGGTACATTATTGAATCCGGTTGAAAATTGAAACAATCTGCAACTTCATTTATGTTCTGATATGTATTGGCCTCGAAGCGCAGACCACCCACCACCAAGACCTGAAGCGAGCGAGCGAGCGAGCGAGAACGGGCGAGAACGCCAAACTATAGCTTCAGCATCTCATTATAGTCGCGTGGTGGTATTGGAAACCTATGTATGAACATTATTAAGCACCTTATCACAGATTACTAATAAGTTAACCTTATCAACTCACAATATTCAATATGTGCGGTTAATTTAATGTTTCTATACAGACTGCAGCGAACCCACTTGAACGTTGTCATACATTATCTGGCTTTAAAATAAATAAAAAAATAAAAAGATATTTATCATCCACTTAAAAAAATTATACTACATGATCATTAATTATAGTTAAATTTTCTAACGTAGTGGACAAATAGGTTGGAGCCTCAGCAAAATATCAACTTTGTGTATCAACATGGTAATCTGTGGTCAAAATGTAGATTATAACAAAAGATTTTCTATATAATATCACCGATATGCATTCTATATTCACGTCTCATTAATGATGAAGCCACGCTTGGTCCATTTACGACAACCATATTACTTAATTTTACAGAATATTCAAAGAAAACTTTCGCATTACATATCTATTGGGGTAGGTGGCTCGCTTCTTAATAGTACATTGTTATCCTAGGGACTAAATAAGTCTTTAACCCGATGTAAACACTGTGCTTTTCATTACGAATACAAGGAAAGTAAAAATAATAACATGGTCAATACAAATCTCTGCTATACGGAATTATAAACAAAACTCTACAACTCGAAAAAACAAATGAAGATCGGATTGCAGCTTTTCCGCCTATTTTGTTTTGTTTATTTTTTTTCGGTGGTCAGCCATATTTAGCCATTATTTTTCATTTTCATCATCGAAAAAATGGTAAATATTTTGTCCAAATCCAAAGAAATATTTGAAACTCAATTATAATAAAGTCATTAAAAATATATATTCTTTAATATAATACTTAACTTTATGTTATTTCAATTTTACATCGCGCTGTAATTGAGTGACGTAGAGAAAGGAACATGGTTCAGTAGAAATTTGAAAATAGAACTAGTTTTTTTATTTGACAGTTGTCAGTTGAAACGATTCTCCCTAGGTCTGAAAGTATTACTTTCAACCTGCTCCTCAGACCTTCTTTCCGAGTATGACTAATGAAAAGACATTTGCTCATTGGTGAACGATAACGCGATAGAGTCATAAAACCCTCAAAAGTAAAATGATACTTAGACAACCTAGGAGCAGAAGTCGCAGATTGTTGTGGTTTCGATAGTTGGTGGCCTTTATTAGATTTCTGTGTTTTAAATTACGGTTTCTGTTATAGAACGCGACAGTTATATAGATAGATTAAGCCATTTTTTTTTTATCATCCCAATCTTGTTTAGTAGATGCATGATAGTTATGTGTGTGCTTAATTCTGCTGTTCTTTAGTCGGTGTTATAGGTGCAACTCCAGACATTTCCGGCTTCCTCGATGACAAGAAGTCTGTGCTGGATAGAGACCCTGACCAAATTTTGGATGACGCCCGCCATTACGCGTATGAGGGAGATGGTAACACCAGTGGCTCATTGTCTTCATTAGCAAGTTGTAAGTATAGTGTACTTCATACTTATATTCTCCTTAAAAAAAAAGGCGAGTTCACTTTTTACGTACTTAGACCTTAAGGCCTACGCTACCTATTTCACATTGCATTGTTAGAAATATATGTCAATATTCAGGATAACCACTGGACAATAGCAGTCTCCGAAACATAAACGTATATTCTTAGATTAATGATTGGTCTCCGCGCCGCTACGACTAGATACCGCACTATGAAGAAAAAACAGGTTCCTGAATGCGGCAACTCAATATTGTAGTGTGTAGATTTATACAGTACTTACTGATGGTATGTGATGCCAGTATCTCTTTCTTGTTTTTTGTAGTATTGTTATTACATAGTTTGACTACGCAAACCGGCTTTTTGCTTCAGTCTTAAACCAAAATTTGAAATTTGAACTTGTGGCGTGACTCGCGCGGGTACGCCGAATACAGCGTAGTATTTGTTGCCGCATTTTTCGAGTACGCCGACGGTATCTAGTCGTAGCGGCGCGGAGACCAATCATCAATCTAAGCGTATATTATATTTTTCTCCATAGAGATCAATCGCAAAGATGATTGTTTAAGATTACTTTCCAAGGGCTGGAATATTATTTGGCTGTTAAAGACTTCACTGTTCACGTTTTAGGGTTCCTTAACCCGAATTTTCTGTTGACTTATTAACTTGAAATTTAGTGATAATTGTTACGTACTTATATTTTACCAACAACTACCAATATATTTATGAATCTGTTTTTTTTTTTTCAATAATTATGCGGAACCATAAAGTTTTAAAGGAGGCGTACCAAATATCGGATACTTATTGAAAAATTAAAAAAAAACACTAATGCAATAAAAATAATGTTTATTCATTTTAGTAAAAGCCATTATTTATCTGAACACTTTTTTACATTAGTAAAAGAATTAAACCGGCATGTCAATTCATTATTTTTAATGATTTTTTTTTTCAAAACTCATAAAAATTAACCAGGAATTTTTGTGAACCCTAAAACGGGATATTCAATATAGGGCTACACTATTCACTATTGGATATACCTTCATCATTTGATTTTTACATTGACTCTGCGTCCCATGTTTTTCCCGGTAATTCCCCCATAAACACGAAAAAAAAAAATTGACTTTCAGTTATGTACCTTAATACTGGACACAGTATTGGTAATAGCTAAGTGTCCGGTATTGAGATAACTACCTACTTTTACAAAGAGCTAAAAATAAAATAATAGTTAACATCACAGTAAGAAATAACATGAGTTACGGTAGTTTAAAAGCCTCTTGAAGTAATTAAATCGACGAACGAAAAAACACATTCAGAATTATGACAGCCAACCGAAAGTAAATACGGCGTTGTCGTCGAGTAAGAAGCACTAAGTTACATTGACTTAGTAGTTTTTGGCTTTTAATACAGATGACGGTGTAGTTTCCATTTTTTTTTTTAATTTTTTTTTTTTATGGTTAACTAGATACGCATTTGACCACAATGTCATTATAGCGAGGTATCCAGCATTGCGCTCGTATCTAATATTTGGTTCGTCTCCATTATACCTAGTTAATTATAGATACCTATGATACAAATACATTTAATAATAAACCACTTTTCGTCTAAGGCACGGATGACGCTGACCTAAAGTTCAACTACTTGTCTACATTCGGCCCTCGGTTCCGGAAACTGGCTGACATGTACGGAGATACCGATGAGGAAAGAGCCGCTCTAGAAGAATCGTGGTGCTAGCATAGAGAGTGGCTTGTGCAGCCACCCAAGACGTTTAAATAAACTTACCCAGTGGGTAAGCGTCAGTGACGGTCGCTCGACCAAGTAAGACTAGTTTAATACTTTGAAATCGGTCGAGGTAACGTTTTTAAGTGTTGTGTACTTCTAGACCCCACCGGACTTTTAACTTTCTAGGCCTGTGATAATTAGGCGATTTATTTTAAGAAATGACGTATCATCTTTTTACTCAATGTTATAGTCAAAGCGCGCGTCAGGTATAAATAGACTTCTTCTTCAATTTAAGAGTTACGCTCTTGTCGGTGGAGTAACGACCATGTCTCTCTACTTTCCGCCCTCGTTTTAACCTCTTGGTACGACACGACATAAATAGACAGTCATTCAATATTCGTTTGTCGTGACATATACCTTGGAATTATTCAATAACTAACACGCGGACGGTGGAAACGCGGTCACCTTAAAACCACATCTTATTGAGAAGAGTAGCTGTTAATATATTTAAATTCTTATAAGTCATCTCATTGTAAATACAGATCATAAATCGAAATAGGTTTTCTGCTTTTGGAAGGCTGTCATCCTTTCTATAGGTTTTAAGTAATAATTACATTATTACTGATAATGTTATAGATATAATGGGGAACGGATGGGTCCTACCCCATTCAGATATTGTTATTGTTCTATACCTTTGACTAAAACATTGTTTTATATTTCTTTTTGTTAAATAAATACCGATGAGGTATAATATCTACTGCCAATAAAAATATACTCAAAAGCTATATAATATTAAAAACTAGTTAACGGTTAACGGTTTTCCAAATATTCTGTTACTGAAATAGTCTGGTTATTTTTGAGTCTTTTGATAGATAGGATTGATGAGATGAAGTCTTTCGATCTCATGTACTTTGAACATGTCAAAAGCAATCTATTGTTCCTTCGATATTAATTAATCAAAAGCTATTGAAGGAATGCACAGTCCAACTGTTATTGACTCCCAGTCAATTAGGCAAAAAAAAATTGAGTAAACGTTGGATAGTTATATTGTAATATTTAGTTAAAACATATACCTAGTAAATGTTGTCTTCAATGGAGTCCTAGGTAATAAATAAGTAAATAAATGTAGGTATGTAGTGTAGATTACATTAGCCAAAACGTTTTAATCACTTTTGACTATATTATAAATTGTATATATTTATAACCTGGATGTTGTGTCGTTCATTGTCATAGAAGTAATTACATTAAAACCCTTTGACTCTGAGCTCTGACCGACTCTCTACTTGACGATATGCGCCTCTCGGCATGCGGGCGTGGGCCGCTCTGAATCTATCTCGTACTCGTACGAGAGAAGAGGATTACACCCTATTATAATAGGTATATCCTCGATGTAATTGAATCAATGTGATTAAGATTTCCATCTGTTGTTGGTCGTTGATGTGGTGAAACAGTTTCGTGTAATAAAATCACTTAACATATCGTATATAAGCGAAATATTTTGAATATTTGGAAGTTATAGTTATTACATAGTCCATTTATTCAAGTAGATAGTTATTTATAGTATTACATGACATCATTCCAGCCTGTACAGTAAATTCTATGTGCAGTTAGTGACGAAAATGGACTTTCTTGTGAGATTCCAAATGTGTTGCGAGCTGTAATATTGAAATAAATTATATGTAAATTACAATTTTCAAATTAACATGTTATATATGTTTTAAGGAAATGACTGATTTGTGACGTATTAGGCAGGATTGCGGATACGTCAACGTATTTCTTGTGTATGGTAGGTACTTTAAATATTTTAAGCATATAAACTAAACTTTATATGGATATTTTAAGCTTAGGCAGTTAGATGTAGTTGAACATTTAAATACCTACCTATATTTTTTTGTAGGGTTGTAAATTATATGAACAATCTGTGAAACGAGATACAGTCTCTTGTTTAGTATTGATTGGCTGCATTTATGACGTTTTGAGTTGTGTACATATTTTCGAAAGACATGTTGCCGGCTGACGTATGCCGAATCAACGTTTGACTTTTACGTACGTACGTAGGACGTTTTTTATCATAATGAACAATTTTATATACCACGTTCGGACACCTCTTCTAAATTGTCTTTTGGAAGTAGAAATCACGGACGACTGCTCCGCTAACCACCCAGAGTTTTCCCCCAGGGGTACGACGGATAAATTCGAATGCTCCGTTGTGCCCCTTTAGTGGTTCAGAAGGAAAATTTTTGAGTTACCTGTAGTGCTCCTTTTAAGTTATGAACACATTAGAGGGACAACTAAAATGAAATACTTGAAATATTTGTTTTAAATCTATAATGTTAAGTATTTTATTGAAACAAACAAAACTTTCTTCCTTCAAAGTTAAATTATTTTTCTACTTATAAATTAATGTGTCTTTAATTTGATATTCTTATGAAAAATTTATTTGTATTTTTTGTTAATTTCGGTGACTAATAAATGGCTCATATCTGATACTATAATTTATTTGAAGTACTCTTCAGAGTCGAGTGCAAATAAAATGGTCATCATGTGTTCCATCCTTTGTAGGGGTAAAGTTGAACCATAAGTATAATGACATAAGATCCAAAGGAGCACTACAGATCATAGAAAATTTACCCGTTCTACCACCAGGGGCACACTTTGGGTATTCAGCGGAGCAGTCGTCAAATCACACACTATTAGTGCTGATTCGGCACCACAAGGCACTCGTCGTAGGTATTATAGAATGCATTTTCGTAACACGCCTAAATAGTTTGTTATTATTAACAATGATATCATAACAACATTTTCACATACACACGAGTTGAAATATACAAACATAAATTAAATCCCACCAAAAAAAGGGTCCAAATGCGATATGATGGACGATGGCCGATAAAAGAGTTGTGACATAAATGGGTGTCATGTTATTTAAAAAGTTCCTTAAATAAAAAGCTACAGTATTGTTCGTTCACTCGAGTTCGTTCGGCCAGCTAAAATATTATATTGGACAGTTATTCGGCAAAATGTCTTTCGGAAACAAGTACGGAACCCCGACGATATTTATTACTTTCTTTTTTATATTTTAAAATACTTAAAAGTGCCATTATTTTTTCACATTTAAGTTTTGTAATTACCTGTTTGTTTGTTGGCTCCTACCACAGTCACTTTTGCTAGTTTTCAAAACGTACCTTCTTTTAGGTATCGGCAGTTTCATTGAGAATTAAGACTAATTTCATTCACTGTTAAGATTATTGATTCAGCACTGCCTGTAAGAAATATCTGTAATTTTATATACCTTCTTGAACTTTCATGTTACGGTGAAAAATATTCGAGACCGTAAAACTTAAATTTGCATTTTTCATGGAATGTTGATTACAAGGCAGACCATTTTGCGCTGTCGTTCTTAAAAATATCAAATTTTTAAAACAGAGAACGGGCAATTTTACATGAGTTTGACGGAAGCCCTAATTTGTAATATGTGGAGCTAATTTCGTCCCTCTGTGACGTTCATTTGTGTTATTAGCTATTATGTTTTTAAGTTATTAGTCCTTAAGTTTTTCTACTATTAGTTTATATTTTATGACGTAATTTTTTATTTATATAATTTCTGTTTTGTAACCGATTCATCCACTCGTACTAAATGTGGTGCACCCAATAAAAAAAAGATTTAATTTTTATTTTGCTCTTTGTTTGAACAATCCCAATCCTGATTTGTGTTTATTTTATTGTTAATAGGGATAGTTACCAACTAGCTATATTTAAAAGATTAAAAAATATCTAAATGTTGTTATTTATATAGATATTATCTTCTTTCGTGTCTATGCAGAAACTTCTAAAATTAATGTTTTTCCAATGAACACGTTTTTTAATTACATTTCAGATGTAGGTTAATACAGATACATGGGCATCAACCAGAATAAAGTGTTTTGCCACGGAAATCAGAAAATCTAGTGTCGGATTACCTACTAAAGGGTAATCTGCTGGGAGTCGTGGTCGCACTAATTCAAGTTTTCTGAGTGAACTGAAGATCCATTCATCATATGAACCATAGGACGTCCACTGGTGAACATATCCTACCCCATAGATTCCCAGAGCCACCGGTTGGAACTAATATTCTAAATGTTTTAATTAGAAATCGCCACCACATATAAATGTTAACTGGAATAACAAGACATTATCATAAAATGGAAAAAAGAGGATAAACTACAAATAATATTAGAGGTCTTTTATCTATTTGTCGGTGTTGTATAAATTATTGATTAAACGAAACGACTCGTGTCTCGCACACAAGCGAGTCACTGCGAGTGTGCCATAATATTTTTTGTACTTATCAATGTCGTAAGGTTTGTTAACCGCTGAGCCACCGACGCTCTCGAGTGTTTGAGAGGTTCAGCTCAGAGGTTGGCTCAGCGGTTAAAATACGGTCTCCTAATATGGGAGGACCGGGTTCGATTCCCAGGCAGGCCCTGTACCAACGAGTTTTTAAATGAGTTATGTGGCGACAATAGTGATTAACAGATGTCATGAAGATTTTTATTTCTTCTCCCAAGGTTTTTTCACTAAAATACTATACTACATATGAACGGGTAAGTATATTATAAAGAAAATATAATGAGGACGACGTCTTCGAGAATGTTCATGTAAGTATTTTAATAAACGTCCATCGCTAAAACTTTAGCGATTGACGTTTATCTGCGCATTTACGCGGCATCTTTCATTGTTCTGCACCAATCCGCAATACGAAGCTTTCGTTGCATGTGGCTTTATATCGGGATTATTGTGCATGGTCGCCTAAAATAATTAACATCTTATATTAGTTTGACTAAGTTTTCTTTGTTTAATTTAATTTTAAACTTTATTTTAAACTTTAATTTGGTAGTTTAATAGTATTTCTTAATCTATAATTATTTTTTAAAATATTTTGTGTTTATGTCTCTTGGTTATTAATAAAAGTTTGTTAGAAATAATAAGATATATTCACACAGTTCATTTTAAATACAATATAACACACCTAGCTTAACACCCTATAAGTAATCATTTATACAAATTGAACAAAATATAACAATACTTAATATATGAAATGCACCTTGTCTCGTGGTCTTTTTATTTGCTTGATTGGCATCACGGTTAGCGTACAACTTAAGGTGGGTGTGGAGCGGTAACAAGCTGAAAATTTAGGACTCAACAGGCATGATTCCACAATGACCATGGTTGGTGATGATCAGTATGCAGATGATGCCGCCCCTTAGCAAATCGACCACAAAGATGCAGGTGAGATGGAAATTATGGAATTGAATCCGATTACAAAGAACCGTCGGTGGCCCGGTAGATGTGACACAGTCCCCCAATAGGGATGTTCAGGTCGATCCCGAAGCAGGCCATGTAACCAATGAGTTTTTAAATTTAATTTTCATTACTCGTACTCGGAAAGTAGGTCTGAAGTTGCCTAAGGAACAGGTTGAAAGTAATACTTTTCTGCCCTAAGGAGAATCGTTTTCAACTGACAGCTGTCAAATAAAAAAAAACTAGTTCTATTTTCAAATTTCTATTGAACCATGTTCCAACTTTCTCTACAGCCACTCAATTACAGCAAATTGCAATAACATAAAGTTAAGTATTTCAATTAAAGAATACATTTTTTTTAATAACTCTATTATATATAACATAGTTTTAACTATTTCTTTAAAATAACATAGATTTGGGCAAAATATTTTCAATTTTTTTAATTTATTGAAAAATAATGGCTGAGTAGCTGACCAGCCACAGAAAAAAAAAACAAAACAAAAGTTAAAGACTTACTTAGTCGCTCGAATTACTGGGGCCCTCGCTACGCTCGGGCTAAATAAGTCACTTTCATCCTTAGGATAACAATGTACTATTAATTACTTTAATTAGCGGTTAAGACACGGTCTCCCAATTTGGGAGGTCCGGGTTCGATTCCTAGGCGGGCCATGTACCAATGAGTTTTTAAATTTAGGTAATTTAATTACCTATGTGCATTTATTAAACTGCTCTTAAACGATGAAGGAAAACATCGTGAGCAAACCTGCATGCCTTAGAAAAAAAATTCAAAGGCATGTGAAGTCCCCAACCCGCATTGGGCCAGCGTGGTGGACTATGGCCCATACTCCCTTCAACATGAGGGAAGGTCTTTATTCCAGCAGTGGGATGTTTAGGTACCTACGTGGTGATGACGACAGAAAATTATCAAAAATTTTGAACCTATTGTCGGGGTCGTAAAAGGCGACTATCGGACTTGCCACCGAAAAACATGCCGTATGGATTGAGGACCCTCGTCAGATTGTAAAGGCAGTGCACACTCTTATTTAACATCAAAGTAGCTGATTTTGCAACCTAAATTCTGGATTTAGCAGCAAAATTTAGGACCGCTTGGTGTAGTGGATAGTGACCCTGTCAGCGAAAGCAACGGTTGCGGGTTCGAATCCCGCGGGGGGTAAATGTTTGTGTGATTAATACGAACAATTATTCCCGAGTCATGGATGTTTATATATTTCCATTACCTAGTATCCATAGTACAAGATTTATTATAAACAAATTATATCAGTGCAAAAGTGGCTTCTTAATCTAAATATCTGGAACTTGTAAAGGAGACTTGATAGAAAGAAGAAAGAAAGAAAGAAAATATTTATTCTTTTCATAAATGAATATTATTGAAATTGTATTATCATTTAGCAGGCAGTGAGTTTAATTTTGCAGTACAAGAATGAAATAATACTAAGAAAACTCCTCAAGTAGGTACTCAAGTAAAAAAATAGGGATTCATCTGAATCAGAGAGCGTGAACTTGATACATTTATGATTGATTTGTTTTTTTCATGACAAATTCTGTTTTGAAAATTCTACCTCCTCAATTCTGTTCGTCTGATACTGGACACCGAACATTACCTAAATTTTTCTTTTTTTTTTTCAAATTTTCTTGGTAACTGTCGGCATAGGAGTCTACATAAATACACAGTTCTGCCGACAGAACTATTCAACAGGGCAGGTGGGAGTAGACGCACTTGTAGGTAGATGTGTCTCCTTCTCCGCGGCTCAATGGAAACAACATAAGGTTTCTAAGCGGAGCGGTACATGTTCAGTAGATAGTCGGTTTGGGGTGTGATAGGGCATTTTTAAAGTCTGCCTGGTCAGCTACCAGCCTATTATCTAAGTCTGCCGTCAAGCAGCATTGTTGTCTTCCGGCTATTATAGATTGGATCCCCCTTGGGCCTCATCTTTACTTAACATCAGCAGTGATTGAGGTCAAGGGCTAGTCCGTGCATACAGAAAAAGAAACAAACACACCCCATAAAAACGTCCCGAATAAAGCCAGAGCTACCTTTTTTGCGTTATAAATAATAATAATAATAAATATTTCGGACACTTACACCAATCATCTAGTCCCAAACTAAGCAAAGCTTGTAGATACTAGATAACGGATAAACATGCATAAATATTTATATAAACATCCTTGACTCAGGAATAAATAAATAAATAAATGTCCATAGACATACACACAGCACCATCTAGTTCCACAGTAAGCAACTATAGGCTTGTGTTGTAGATACCAGATGGTTGATATACTACATAAATATATTATTTTTTGTAAATAAATACTTATTATAAATGAAAACATCCATAACTCGGGTACACATGTCGGTATTTATCACACAAACAATATGCCCCTGGCGGGATTCGAACCCGCAACCTTTTGGTATAGTGGTCGGAGTTGCTAACCACTACACCAAACAGGTCGTCAGTACATAAATATAAGCAATCAAAATGAATAGCAAATGTAACTACGCTACGTGTGCTACCTAAACCTATGGATACTAAAATGAACGGGAAGTGGAATAGTAATTGGGTTGAAATACAAGTGTTTTGACAGTAAAAAAAAAATGTAGGTAGTTAAACCAAGTTTTCTTTTTTAGTACTGGTAATATTTGTGGTGTTCTGCATAATTAAACGACGAAAAATGAAGTCTGCACCGAGTCGGGCATGCGAAGACAAGGAACATTCGGTCAGTCACCAAGGTAAGAAAAAAGTTTAATACTCGTAAAAGTGCCCTAAAAGTCCTCAAGAAGCATGCAGTAGAAAATAGTATAAATACAAACCAAGAAAAAACTGAATTTTTTCTTAGTTTGATGTATTAAGCACCATCCCTCAACATGTTGGTCGATTTCGAACCGGATTCCTAATTTCCCATTTATTTCAATTCTACGTAGATTCAATCCCATCCTCGTCGCCACTGAAATAGCTAAATAATTAAAACAACGTTGTTACGTTTTCAAGTAAAATCATTTTGATCTCGTATGCAATTCCAAAAGTCAGTGAGAGCTTTGTATCTCGTTTTCTTTGTTCGGTATAAATCCATAAGTTTATGTTTAATATCAATGTACGAACTTTGATCAAATGTTGGAGTTAGTGCCACTTTTAGTTCGTGGTATATCTCTGGGGACAAGCAGGTGACAAACAGGTCTTTTTGGATGCTTTTGCACTCATCTCCCCATATATTGCACTTTGCCTCGAAATAATCTATGAAATTATCTACCGTTGTGGTGGTTGGCAAGAATTTATCACATTTAAAATTGTTGATAAATGCGAGCTTACTTGACGGGTTGTTATGGCTGTGTGAAGCGTTGTCCGTGAGATGTGCCTGTTGTTGCACTAATAATTTTAGAACTTCATTTATTCATTGTCATTTCACATTATCATCCAAATTATTAAAATCAACTTAAATTTCTTCTCACGGTCCTTATTGGTTTGTCTTGAAGTATTTATATCATATTGGTACCCCACACCACCTTATGTTATTCCTATATAAGTATCAACTCATGTAATGTACTATATTAATTAGGTAGGTACTACGTAAATATATATACCGGATGAGTATTTAACAAAATTGGTAATTTTTTTCCTAAAATATTATCCTTAAAAATAAATTGGAAAGTGTATTATGGGTATAAGGATAATCTAAATTATATATGTATGTTTGAAATGATATCACTTATGATAGTACATTAAATTTTAGATATAAGTACAAATTAATGCCCCTATGTTCAGACTCAGCTATGTGACAAACACGCTTGGTCTAGTTTTATCAGCTCCCAAAAATTATAAAATTGTATTAAGTAATATAATATTTTTTATATAAAAAAAATTATGTTGTGGGTTTCCCATGGATGATTTCCCTTTCCGAAGCAGTAGTAGTATACTGATTGACAGATAAATTAAAATTTAAGACTTTTCATAAAGAAGAATTCGTCTCGAAAATAATTTGCTAAATCTGCAAAAACTAGGAACCAATCGCCGACTTCTTCAATAAGCCCTATTATTATTTCCAGTAGATTTACGAGGATTTATCCCACACGACTTTCCATGCAAACTTTCATGTCCTAATTTTTCGAGATAAATAAAATAATTCTAATAAAACTTTATACTTGAATTTGCTCTAGTCTTTTATCTGATACTGCCAAATCGGATTCTAAGCAATGTACTACTTCCTGTAGGCTTGGCTCCATTTTATCATTGTCAGTTATAAATATTTGTAGATAAATAATCAGCAATAAACACCTGGTATGTATTTAATGTCAAAGTCATATTTTAACAGTTTTAAAACCATACGTTGTAGTCTAGCGCTAATTTTATTAATGTCTTTATTTATTATAACTACCAAGGGCTTATGGTCTGTTTCTACAACAATTTTTTGCCCATATATGAACTGGTGATATTTTTCCATGGCCATGCATATTGCGAACAACTCCTTCTCAATGGGTGCCCATCTTTTTTGACACTCTGTATACGACCTAGAATAAAACGAAACTGGTCTGCCCTCCTGTAATAGGCAAGCACCCATGCCGTCTTTTGAGTTATCTGTTTGCAAAGTTATGACCCCTTTATCTTTTAATATGGACAATGTAGGTGTGCAACTAAGTTTTTGTTTTATCACATTAAAAGCCTGCTCCACAGTTCAGTCCACAGGACCCCAGTTCCACAATTCTTTTTTAAGCAACTCTCTGAGAGGTAAAGTTGTATTGGAATAGTGTGGTATAAACTTGCCAAAATAAGTACACATACCTAAAAACTTTTTTAGCTGTTTTACATTTTTGTGGTTCTTTCAACTCTACTCTGGCTTTTATATGGTCTGGATCAACTTTAATACCAGACTTAGAGATTATAAGGCCCACAAATTTTACATGATCAGACTTGTATATAATATTTTATTAATTCATACTGAAAAAAAAATTATCTATCGTATCTATCTTAATTTTTTCTCCTAGCTCTAACCATTACTTGCTCCATTATTTTGTCATGCTCCTGTTTATCTATTCCTGCTACAATCAAATCATCATAATAACATTCTACACTCTGTATATCCCCAAATATATGATGCATTGTTTTTTGGAGTACCTCTGGTGCAGATGAGATGCCAAAGGGCATTCTATTAAACTTATACCTACCAAAAGGTGTTGCAAATGTACACATATTCTCAGGATCATTTAAAGTTAATATTATAATATCTCTCTCTCTCTCTTATAATATTTTTGTTTAGCTCCTGAGGATCTAGACATAACCTCAATGAACCGTCCGGCTTTTGCACGATTACTAAATTATTGCACCAAGCTGTTGGTCGCTCAATTTTTTCAATTATATTCCTGCTTTCATAAGAATCTAATGTCTCTCTTAATTTATGTTTGACCTTAATAGTTATACGTCTGATTGGTTTGACTACAGGTTGACAGTTTTCCTACACCTTAATTGTATAAGTACCTAAGCATCCCAATCCTGTGAAATTATCTCTGTTTTTCTCTATAAATCGCTGTTTTAGATTATTTTTGTGACTGCTACTTAACCCATCTACTCTTTGTACTAAACTGAGGCTTATACAGTCTTCTAGACCTAGTACTGGTTGCACAGGTAAATTTATTACAGAATAATTTATATTTTTTGAATTAATTTATTATTTGAATTAATTTTCTCAAATAAATGCAAAGGCAGAGTGTTTTTGTTGTTGATTAATTGATTCAGCACCTGTGTCTTATTTTAAATGGAATTTTTACATCTCCAATTTGTATCTCCTCCCTCCAATGCATTTTATTGACACTGTTTACACCTAAATTACTTATACTGTCTATTAAGAAACTTTTATCACTTCCCGAACCTTCCTCTTAGACCACATAAACTTTCTTTTTTGTTGTTTCCTTTTTTTCCTCCACTTTTTTATTTCTGTAGTCACTCTTCTTAACCTCTCAAGAGAATACGAAGAGCGAGAGCGCTCCAACCACTTTACACAAAAAGAAAACCGTATCGCCAGTCAAGCCAGTCCATGGAGACGTTATCACACCACAGGTTAGCAACCATACAGAGCCAACACCACTACAATGCTCTATACCGCGTGTAAGCTGTAATGAAACACAGCCGAAAAGGATTCAGCAAGATAAAAAGAAACAAATGCTAATTCTGTGCGACAAATATGGAAAGAATATCGCCGAGTATATAAGACAGCAGACATCTGACTATGATTCTGTAGTATCATTACGGAAACCAGGGAGGGGCCCTCTTAAGGAAATAGTCAAGAACATTGCTGGACTTACTAAATGTATGACTGTAGGAGATGATGTGATAGTAATATCATCGAATCCAAACGGCTATAGCATGAGTTATATCAAATATGTTATAGATCTATGTAAATGTAAAAACAAAAAATACAAATTGCCTGTACACCATATGATAAAGCACTGAATGTGATAATGTTAAAATATTCAAACTGAATAATCAATTGTATAATATTGTGACCCGTTCACCGGGCGCAACGATCGTTGACATGAATGGATTCCTCGGAGCTCACAGTCACAGGGGTAGAATAAACAACGCATTCATTAAATTTATATGTAACACAATAATCCATAATTCTGTTTTTGAATATATGCACACGTACTCTAACCTAGTATATTTAACGAACCCTGGAGGAATGCCACATGACAATGATAATACAACCCCTAAAAATGGTGTATCTTTTTTATACAATGGCAATTTGATAAATGTAGTAAAAATGTAGCAGAAAACTATTTTAAAATAATACATCGAAACTGTAGGAGCATTGGGAATAAACGATTAATATTGCAAGGACTTATGGCAATGCATTTACCGAATATTATAGTATTAACAGAGACTTGGTTAACTCCCAGCAATGCTCACATTATTACTTTTGATGGTTACACACACGCTAGTCACTTTAGAAGAAAGGAAAAATATCATGGAGGTGTTTCTATTTTTACTGAATATAGTGTGAAATTTAAGAACTTTAAAACTATTGACGACCTCTCGGTAGAGTATCACTGTGAGTTAACAGCGATAGAAATTAGTTTAAGGCTAGAATGTATCATAATTATAGGTATTTATAGAACAGGCAAAGGTAGTTTTGACATATTATTGAATACGTTAAGGAAACTATATAACTTGTTAAGTGATCTTCCTAACAAAAGAGTTTTGATGTTCGGTGACTGGAATGTGGATTTCTTGTCCAACTTCCTACAAAAGAGGGACCTCACACAACTAATGATAGAATACGGTTATGAAAACATTATTGATTTCCCCACAAGAATAGATGGCAAAAGTTCGACATTCATTGACTGCTTAGTAACAAATAACCAGCAAGATATGAGAGTTGAACAAATAGTTGGCGGAGTCTGAGATCATGATGGTCAAATGGCTGTCTTGAAGATTGGACATTGTTGTTGTTGTCCAAAATTCCAAAAACATCAAGAAGGAAGTTTGGGCAATCATAAAAGAGGAAACAAATAAAGTAGTAAAACCTTGTGTTTGGAACTTAATTAATAAAGACACAAACAAAGAAATTTCAAAGAACAAAATAGCAGACAGCATCAGCGATTTTTATATAGCAATAGCTAATAAGTTAGCTGCAAATAATGCTCCGGATTTCAGAACTGCTATGACTTTCGTGAGTAATACCGTATCTGAACATCCAGAATGTAAATTTGGAAAAATTAACCCACAACAGTTACTAAAATGGGTTGCGCTCAAAGTGTCAAAGTCGTCGACTAAAGATTTATACGACATATCGGGTGTACTCCTTTATAGGATAATGCCTGTTTGTGTGATCAAATTACGTACCTGATAAATAATATATTCCTGTCAAACGTGCATCCACAACCACTTAAAAATTCGCGCTTGTGTCCAATTTACAAAGGCAAAGGTGATAAAACAAATATAGAAAACTATAGGCCAATCACCATTGTACCAACCATATCAAAGATTATAGAATCCATCATACTCAACAATATAATGAAACATCTCGAAGAAAATAGGGCTCTTGCAGATACCCAATTTGCGTATAGAATCGGTAGATCTACTACATCCGCTACACAGAAATTTATTGAAAGTGTTATTGAAGGTTTGGAGAAGAAACAAAAAGTTGCAGGGATTTTCCTAGATCTCTCTAAGGCGTTTGATTCAGTAAATCATACACTACTTCTTCAGAAGCTTTAACACTATGGCATAAGGGGACACATGTGGAGCTATTAAAATCTTTTCTGACAGGACGAACTCAAACTGTTGAAGTAAAAGTTGATGGCAAAAGGCAAAGATCGAAAGAACAACAAATAAACATAGGCGTCCCTCAAGGAACCGCACTGGGAAATACTCTATTTCTAATATTTCTAAATGACATTGCAAAAACGGACATAAACGGTGAAATGATAATATATGCTGATGCTGATGACACAACAATTATACTATCTGCGGACACAATGGAAGCGTTACATGTCCTAATAAAAAATCCAATAACTACCCTTGAAAACTGGTTCAGGACAAATGGCTTAAAACTAAATACTAACAAAACAAATATATTGCTATTTAACGCTCAAACGCCAAAGGCTGAGAATATTAAAGTTCAGTTGAACAATGGCGAAATCATGACTAGTGTTGGAAACGTAAAATTATTGTGTTTCGAACTTGGAAAGCCCACATCATAGCGGTATGCTCTAAAATGTCGAGCGGAATATATGATTTAAAGGAGTTAAGAAATATTGTATCTGCCGAAACCCTAAAAGAGACATATTATGCATATGTTCGCTCAGTTATGACCTATGGCATAATTTTATGGGGATACTCAGTTGAACTTGAGAGAGTACTGAAAATGCAAACACGAGCTGAAATATCGTGAACCCTACAGGGAACACTTTAAACAATTGCAAATTCTGACGTCTGTTGCTGTATATGTACTGGAGGTCATTGTCCACACAAGACAACATCTGATTGAATATGAAACCAGAGGTTGTAATATAAATTGCAACCTAAGATACAGAAAAAAACTTCAGCCGATCGCCAGTAGGTTGAATGTGACAAGAAGGCTACCGAATGTTGTTGGCCAGAAACTATACAACAAGCTACCTGATTCAATAAAAGAGGTAAAGAATGACTGTATTTTTCGTGTTTATGTAAAAAACCTTTTGTTGGGAAAAACACGTTACAGTATCCGAGAATATTTGAATAATGATTATACTGACATTGACAAATACGACATACGAATTAAAGACTCTGAGTACTGAAACCGTACTCAAAGATTAAAAAGTAAGATATATATATATATACGACTCCTGTATTATACAGTGGCTACTTATATTTTTGTGTAACTGTTTGTATATCTTGTGTTCTAGATGTTTAACTTTATAAATGACGAAACCCCTATACAGTGGATACTGATATCTTAGGACTTTTATCTCTTGTTTTTATGATGACCCCTCTGGCAGCTACCTGTGACTTGACGAGTCATTTCTCGTACCTGTATCATACCTAACTCCCGTTGTTTTGATACTTGATACTCAATTGACAATAGATTATTTCATTTCATTTTCATTTTTCATTTCATTTCTATTTTCTTGCACGCTATCGCATAGTGGTTGTATCCTCCACAAGCTGCACATTTCTTCCCATAGGCTGGACATAAATTCCTAGGATGTGATTTAGCACACCTTCCACAAACATTATTATTCTCCTTTTGCCTTATTCCTGTTTCTTTATATCCTGGTCACTTTCTTGCATACTCCTCTCGAGACTTCTTCATAAAATCCACCTTAGCTCCTTGCATGGCTTGGATTTGTTGTTTGCCTGCTTCTGCTGCTCTGCATATATCTGCTGCCTGTTGCAATGTCACATCCATCTCCCTTAATAATCCCTCTTTCACTCCTACATCTCTTATCCCAATGACAAGCATGTCCCTTATTAATGTGTCTTCTTGTTCCTTGAACTCGCAGAGTTTGGCCTGACATTTGAGTTCATTAAGAAAATGGTCAAACCCTTGTCCGTCTTGTTGACGTAAACTAAATAACTTGTGACTGTTTGCGATAATATTTATACGTGGCTGAGTGTCCCTATCGTAGGCTTTCAGACTGCTTCTAAAGTTTTTCCTTCCGGTTTAATTTCTGTGTCGTAGAGTCGAAGGGCTTCATCCCCGGCAACATTCAACAAAATTGCTATTTTTCGGCTTTCTTCTTCTTTAGCTAAACCTGACGCCGTCATATATATATATTAAACTGCTGTTTAAATTTTGGCCAATTGACTTCCCACTGAAAACTAATTCTGTAGGTGGCCTCAAACCCTCCATTCTGCAGGTTCTGTTTGGCTCAACAAATTTTTCTCTTGTCACCACGGCTTCTCCTGATTTTGATCACTATGGAAACTTTAAAATCGCCACAATTTAGCAGTTCTCCTCTTTTTCGAAAATGTTCTCTACTATCTTTTTAGATCTATGTTCATGCTTTATGCTTATAAAGTTTAATGGAAATCGGTTTATCCAATTTGGACTTGTAAGTGTAATCTTACGTTAAAAATTGTTTGAAGTTTGGAGGTAATTATACCAAGTTCTATTCTTTCTTCACAGAGGATTCTTCGACAGGCACCTCCGTACCTTCGAACCTTGAAAATAAACCGATCGTAGACCCACCGGAAGTATCTTCATCAATTGGTAAGAAGAAAGTTTTCAATACATCTGCCCAAAGAGTGGGTGTTACTGTATTCGCTGTCTTGTAGCTTTAAAGCTTTATTTTGTATGCTATCTCTTCTTGGATCAATGAGAACGAGATAGTAGTGCAACAGAATTATTTATGATATATCCCTCCCGTATTCTTTAAGTATATTTTATTAAAAGGCTCGTCCTTCGTATTATACCGTGAATCTGAGTAACATACTGGAAAAAATACATTGTAATCTACAAGATATATGTTGGTGTTATGTAGTTTTTCTCATATTTAATTTTAATTTACAAAACTGAAGTAGAGAAAATATAAAATTACCCGTATTTTTACCCGACTGCCCAAGGAAGGAGGGTAATGTTTTTCGAGTGTATGTATGCCTATGTGGATTTCTATGTTACCTCCTGTAGCCTAAACGGCCTTATCGATTTCGAAGTGCACTGTATCATTACATTCGGCTTGATCCCTGGCGTGTCATAGGATACATTTTATGGTAAAAACTCAAACATGGCGCCCGCGAAATAGAAAATATGTTGTGGGTTTTCCGTGGATGATTTCCCTTTCCGAAGCAGTAGTATTATACTGATTGACAGATAAATTAAAATTAAGACTTTTCATAAAGAAGAATTCGTCCCGAAAATAATTTGCTAACTTTGCAAAAACTAGCAACCAATCGCCGACTTCTTCAATAAGCCCTATTATTATTTCCAGTAGATTTACGAGGATTTATCCCACACGACTTTCCATACAAACTTTCATGTCCTAATTTTTCGAAATAAATAAAATGATTCTAATAAAACTTTATACTTATAAGCAGAATTCATAGATCTAAAAAGCTAGTTGAAAACATTTTCGAAATATCGAATTCAAAAGAATATACTGCATTTCTTCTGTTACTATGGAAAATTTAAAATGGCTCCAATTTAGTCGTTCTACTCCTTTTCGAAAATGTTCTCTACTAGCTTTTTAGATCTATGTTCATGCTTTATGCTTATAAAGTTTAATGGAAATCGGTTTATCCAATTTGGACTTGTAAGTGTAATCTTACGTTAAAAATTGTTTGAAGTTTGGAGGTAATTATACCAAGTTCTATTCTTTCTTCACAGAGGATTCTTCGACAGGCACCTCCGTACCTTCGAACCTTGAAAATAAACCGATCGTAGACCCACCGGAAGTATCTTCATCAATTGGTAAGAAGAAAGTTTTCAATACATCTGCCCAAAGAGTGGGTGTTACTGTATTCGCTGTCTTGTAGCTTTAAAGCTTTATTTTGTATGCTATCTCTTCTTGGATCAATGAGAACGAGATAGTAGTGCAACAGAATTATTTATGATATATCCCTTCCGTATTCTTTAAATATATTTTATTAAAAGGCTCGTCCTTCGTATTATACCGTGAATCTGAGTAAAATACTGGAAAAAATACATTGTAATCTACAAGATATATGTTGGTGTTATGTAGTTTTTCTCATATTTAATTTTAATTTACAAAACTGAAGTAGAGAAAATATAAAATTACCCGTATTTTTACCCGACTGCCCAAGGAAGGAGGGTAATGTTTTTCGAGTGTATGTATGCCTATGTGGATTTCTATGTTACCTCCTGTAGCCTAAACGGCCTTATCGATTTCGAAGTGCACTGTATCATTACATTCGGCTTGATCCCTGGCGTGTCATAGGATACATTTTATGGTAAAAAATCAAACATGGCGCCCGCGAAATAGAAAATATGTTGTGGGTTTTCCGTGGATGATTTCCCTTTCCGAAGCAGTAGTATTATACTGATTGACAGATAAATTAAAATTAAGACTTTTCATAAAGAAGAATTCGTCCCGAAAATAATTTGCTAACTTTGCAAAAACTAGCAACCAATCGCCGACTTCTTCAATAAGCCCTATTATTATTTCCAGTAGATTTACGAGGATTTATCCCACACGACTTTCCATACAAACTTTCATGTCCTAATTTTTCGAAATAAATAAAATGATTCTAATAAAACTTTATACTTATAAGCAGAATTCATAGATCTAAAAAGCTAGTTGAAAACATTTTCGAAATATCGAATTCAAAAGAATATACTGCATTTCTTCTGTTACTATGGAAAATTTAAAATGGCTCCAATTTAGTCGTTCTACTCCTTTTCGAAAATGTTCTCTACTAGCTTTTTAGACCTATGTACATGCTATATGCTTATAAAGTTTAATGGAAATCGGTTTATTAAATTTTGACTTGAAAGTGTAATCTTACGTTAAAAACTGTTATATTATATATATATATATATATGTATATTATACCAAGTTCTATTCTTTCTTCGCAGAGGATTCTACGCCAGGCACCTCCGTACCTTTGAAACTTAAAAATAAACCGATCGTAAACCCACCGGAAGTATCTTCATCAATTGGTAAGAAGAAAGTTTTCAATACATCTGCCCAAAGAGTGGGTGTTACTGTATTCGCTGTCTTGTAGCTTTAAAGCTTTATTTTGTATGCTATCTCTTCTTGGATCAATAAGAACGAGATAGTAGTGCAACAGAATTATTTATGTTATATCCCTCCCGTATTCTTTAAATACATTTTATTAAAAGGCTCGTCCTTCGTAATATACCGTGAATCTGAGTAACATACTGGAAAAAATACATTGTAATCTACAAGATATATGTTGGTGTTATGCAGTTTTTCTCATATTTAATTTTAATTTACAAAACTGAAGTAAAGAAAATATAAAATTACCCGTATTTTTACCCGACTGCCCAAGGAAGGAGGGTAATGTTTTTCGAGTGTATGTATGCCTATGTGGATTTCTATGTTACCTCCTGTAGCCTAAACGGCCTTATCGATTTCGAAGTGCACTGTATCATTACATTCGGCTTGATCCCTGGAGTGTCATAGGATACATTTTATGGTAAAAAATCAAACATGGCGTCCGCGAAATAGAAAATATGTTGTGGGTTTTCCGTGGATGATTTCCCTTTCCGAAGCAGTAGTATTATACTGATTGACAGATAAATTAAAATTAAGACTTTTCATAAAGAAGAATTCGTCCCGAAAATAATTTGATAAATTTGCAAAAACTAGCAACCAATCGCCGACTTCTTCAATAAGCCCTATTATTATTTCCAGTAGATCTACGAGGATTTATCCCACACGACTTTCCATACAAACTTTCATGTCCTAATTTTTCGAAATAAATAAAATGATTCTAATAAAACTTTATACTTATAAACAGAATTCATAGATCTAAAAAGCTAGTTGAAAACATTTTCGAAATATCGAATTCAAAAGAATATAAGTACTGCATTTCTTCTGTTACTATGGAAAATTTAAAATGGCTCCAATTTAGTCGTTCTACTCCTTTTCGAAAATGTTCTCTACTAGCTTTTTAGATCTATGTACATGCTTTATGCTTATAAAGTTTAATGGAAATCGGTTTATTCAATTTTGACTTGAGAGTGTAATCTTACGTTAAAAACTGTTTGAAGTTTTGAGGTAATTATACCAAGTTCTATTCTTTCTTCGCAGAGGATTCTACGCCAGGCACCTCCGTACCTTTGAAACTTAAAAATAAACCGATCGTAAACCCACCGGAAGTATCTTCATCAATTGGTAAGAAGAAAGTTTTCAATACATCTGCCCAAAGAGTGGGTGTTACTGTATTCGCTGTCTTGTAGCTTTAAAGCTTTATTTTGTATGCTATCTCTTCTTGGATCAATAAGAACGAGATAGTAGTGCCACAGAATTATTTATGATATAGCCTTCCCGTATTCTTTAAATACATTTTATTAAAAGGCTCGTCCTTCGTAATATACCGTGAATCTGAGTAACATACTGGAAAAAATACATTGTAATCTACAAGATATATGTTGGTGTTATGTAGTTTTTGTCATATTTAATTTTAATTTACAAAACTGAAGTAGAGAAAATATAAAATTACCCGTATTTTTACCCGACTGCCCAAGGAAGGAGGGTAATGTTTTTCGAGTGTATGTATGCCTATGTGGATTTCTATGTTACCTCCTGTAGCCTAAACGGCCTTATCGATTTCGAAGTGCACTGTATCATTACATTCGGCTTGATCCCTGGCGTGTCATAGGATACATTTTATGGTAAAAAATCAAACATGGCGCCCGCGAAATAGAAAATATGTTGTGGGTTTTCCGTGGATTATTTCCCTTTCCGAAGCAGTAGTATTATACTGATTGACAGATAAATTAAAATTAAGACTTTTCATAAAGAAGAATTCGTCCCGAAAATAATTTGCTAAATTTGCAAAAACTAGCAACCAATCGCCGACTTCTTCAATAAGCCCTATTATTATTTCCAGTAGATTTACGAGGATTTATCCCACACGACTTTCCATACAAACTTTCATGTCCTAATTTTTCGAAATAAATGAAATGATTCTAATAAAACTTTATACTTATAAGCAGAATTCATAGATCTAAAAAGCTAGTTGAAAACATTTTCGAAATATCGAATTCAAAAGAATATACTGCATTTCTTCTGTTACTATGGAAAATTTAAAATGGCTCCAATTTAGTCGTTCTACTCCTTTTCGAAAATGTTCTCTACTAGCTTTTTAGATCTATGTACATGCTTTATGCTTATAAAGTTTAATGGAAATCGGTTTATTCAATTTTGACATAAAAGTGTAATCTTACGTTAAAAACTGTTTGAAGTTTGGAGGTAATTATACCAAGTTCTATTCTTTCTTCGCAGAGGATTCTACGCCAGGCACCTCCATACCTTTGAAACTTAAAAATAAACCGATCGTAAACCCACCGGAAGTATCTTCATCAATTGGTAAGAAGAAAGTTTTCAATACATCTGCCCAAAGAGTGGGTGTTACTGTATTCGCTGTCTTGTAGCTTTAAAGCTTTATTTTGTATGCTATCTCTTCTTGGATCAATAAGAACGAGATAGTAGTGCAACAGAATTATTTATGTTATATCCCTCCCGTATTCTTTAAATACATTTTATTAAAAAGCTCGTCCTTCGTAATATACCGTGAATCTGAGTAACATACTGGAAAAAATACATTGTAATCTACAAGATATATGTTGGTGTTATGTAGTTTTTCTCATATTTAATTTTAATTTACAAAACTGAAGTAAAGAAAACATAAAATTACCCGTATTTTTACCCGACTGCCTAAGGAAGGAGGGTAATGTTTTTCGAGTGTATGTATGCCTATGTGGATTTCTATGTTACCCCCTGTAGCCTAAACGGCCTTATCGATTTCGAAGTGCACTGTATCATTACATTCGGCTTGATCCCTGGAGTGTCATAGGATACATTTTATGGTAAAAAATCAAACATGGCGCCCGCAAAATAGAAATTATGTTGTGGGTTTTCCGTGAATGATTTCCCTTTCCGAAGCAGTAGTATTATACTGATTGACAAATAAATTAAAATTAAGACTTTTCATAAAGAAGAATTCGTCCCGAAAATAATTTGCTAAATTTGCAAAAACTAGCAACCAATCGCCGACTTCTTCAATAAGCCCTATTATTATTTCCAGTAGATTTACGAGGATTTATCCCACACGACTTTCCATACAAACTTTCATGTCCTAATTTTTCGAAATAAATGATTCTAATAAAACTTTATACTTATAAGCAGAATACATAGATCTAAAAAGCTAGTTGAAAACATTTACGAAATATCGAATTCAAAAGAATATACTACATTTCTTCTGTTACTATGGAAATTTTAAAATGGCTCCAATTTAGTCGTTCCACTCCTTTTCGAAAATGTTCTCTACTAGCTTTTTAGATCTATGTACATGCTTTATGCTTATAAAGTTTAATGGAAATCGGTTTATTAAATTTTGACTTGAAAGTGTAATCTTACGTTAAAAACTGTTTGAAGTTTGGAGGTAATTATACCAAGTTCTATTCTTTCTTCGCAGAGGATTCTACGCCAGGCACCTCCGTACCTTTAAAACTTAAAAATAAACCGATCGTAAACCCACCGGAAGTATCTTCATCAATTGGTAAGAAGAAAGTTTTCAATACATCTGCCCAAAGAGTGGGTGTTACTGTATTCGCTGTCTTGTAGCTTTAAAGCTTTATTTTGTATGCTATCTCTTCTTGGATCAATAAGAACGAGATAGTAGTGCAACAGAATTATTTATGATATAGCCCTCCCGTATTCTTTAAATACATTTTATTAAAAGGCTCGTCCTTCGTAATATACCGTGAATCTGAGTAACATACTGGAAAAAATACATTGTAATCTACAAGATATATGTTGGTGTTATGTAGTTTTTCTCATATTTAATTTTATTTACAAAACTGAAGTAGAGAAAATATAAAATTACCCGTATTTTTACCCGACTGCCCAAATAAATAAAAAAATAAATAAAATAAATATTTCGGACACTTACACCAATCATCTAGTCCCAAACTAAGCAAAGCTTGTGCTATGGATGCTAGATAACGGATAAACATACATAAATATTTATATAAACATCCAAGACTCGGAAATAAATGTTCGTATTCATCACACAAACATTTACCCCTCGCGGGATTCGAACCCGCAACCGTTGGTTTCGCTGATAGGGTCACTATCCACTACACCAATCGGTCGTCAAAGGAAGGAGGGTAATGTTTTTCGAGTGTATGTATGCCTATGTGGATTTCTATGTTACCTCCTGTAGCCTAAATGGCCTTATCGATTTCGAAGTGCACTGTATCATTACATTCGGCTTGATCCCTGGAGTGTCATAGGATACATTTTATGGTAAAAAATCAAACATGGCGCCCGCGAAATAGAAAATATGTTGTGGGTTTTCCGTGAATGATTTCCCTTTCCGAAGCAGTAGTATTATACTGATTGACAGATAAATTAAAATCAAGACTTTTCATAAAGAAGAATTCGTCCCGAAAATAATTTGCTAAATTTGCAAAAACTAGCAACCAATCGCCGACTTCTTCAATAAGCCCTATTATTATTTCCAGTAGATTTACGAGGATTTATCCCACACGACTTTCCATACAAACTTTCATGTCCTAATTTTTCGAAATAAATAAAATGATTCTAATGAAACTTTATACTTATAAGCAGAATTCATAGATCTAAAAAGCTAGTTGAAAACATTTTCGAAATATCGAATTCAAAAGAATATAAGTACTGCATTTCTTCTGTTACTATGGAAAATTTAAAATGGCTCCAATTTAGTCGTTCTACTCCTTTTCGAAAATGTTCTCTACTAGCTTTTTAGATCTATGTACATGCTTTATGCTTATAAAGTTTAATGGAAATCGGTTTATTCAATTTTGACTTGAAAGTGTAATCTTACGTTAAAAACTGTTTGAAGTTTGGAGGTAATTATACCAAGTTCTATTCTTTCTTCGCAGAGGATTCTACGCCAGGCACCTCCGTACCTTTGAAACTTAAAAATAAACCGATCGTAAACCCACCGAAAGTATCTTCATCAATTGGTAAGAAGAAAGTTTTCAATACATCTGCCCAAAGAGTGGGTGTTACTGTATTCGCTGTCTTGTAAGCTTTAAAGCTTTATTTTGTATGCTATCTCTTCTTGGATCAATAAGAACGAGATAGTAGTGCAACAGAATTATTTATTATATAGCCCTCCCGTATTCTTTGAATACATTTTATTAAAAGGCTCGTCCTTCGTAATATACCGTGAATCTGAGTAACATACTGGAAAAAACACATTGTAATCTACAAGATATATGTTGGTGTTATGTAGTTTTTGTCATATTTAATTTTAATTTACAAAACTGAAGTAGAGAAAATATAAAATTACCCGTATTTTTACCCGACTGCCCAAGGAAGGAGGGTAATGTTTTTCGAGTGTATGTATGCCTATGTGGATTTCTATGTTACCTCCTGTAGCCTAAACGGCCTTATCGATTTCGAAGTGCACTGTATCATTACATTCGGCTTGATCCCTGGAGTGTCATAGGATACATTTTATCTTAAAAAATCACACATGGCGCCCGCGAAATAGAAAATATGTTGTGGGTTTTCCGTGAATGATTTCCCTTTCCGAAGCAGTAGTATTGTACTGATTGACAGATAAATTAAAATCAAGACTTTTCATAAAAAAGAATTCGTCCCGAAAATAATTTGCTAAAGGACTTGTCCCAGATTGGTTTTTTAATATTTATTAATTCCGACAGGGTTAAGTTATATATCTGGATAGGTATTTGAATATCCAGCTGTTATGTACAAATTGTACAATTTTAGAAACCTCCGTTTTTGAGAAAATGTATTTTTTAGTTTCATAACAATTTACTTTAAAACGAACACTCCTGCCTATAGAAAGAATGAAGCCTCTTGCAATTCATTCCTTGAAACGAACATTCCGTCGTTAATTAAAACAATATCTACTAAAACTACCAACATCCACTTTATTGAGTCTAGTACATTTTTACTAAATTCACAACAGCTAAACATCTTTATGAACTTACTGCTTCAATAATGAAGAATTGAATTAGAGAAGTTATTGAGCTGGAATGTGCATAATTTAAATTGTATAAAATAATAATAAAGTAGTATAATAAATAAAACACATTTTTGACTAAAAAAAATTATTATTTTTCCTCATTTTCTGTGTCTTCTCTCGCTAGTACATAGTCCAACTGAGTAGTCATATCATTTCTGAGCCCATCCATACCTTGGATATTTAATTGTCATCACATGAGCACAGCTCCCTTGCCAATAATACAACTACAATAATAGCAACAAATTCAGTGTTACCAATTAGTTTCTGTTACTTTTAACAAGATGTCCTTAACTGCAATAAATCTTGTTGCTTTGGTAACGCAACCTAATAATTCCTCTAATTAACGCTGTGTCTTGTGATGTGTTTAACCTGGTAAATGCCTTCTTCTTCAATGTAAGAGCTATGCTCTTGTTGGTGGAGTGACCTAAACTGAACAACTATTCTTTTTTATTCTTGTTTTGTTTCTATTCTTGTTTTCTTGATTTTGTATGTCTGAACTGGAAACAGTACGTTCGGCTACGCAGGTAGAGCCACTTGCCAAGGATTGGTCTTGGATTGTGAGATCTTCATGAGGTAAAGCACGAGATTGTCTGCCTGTGCTACTAGACATTGACAAGCCACAACAGACACAAACTGATTGATGACCCAGTTGCTGTTCACCTGTTGTGCCATTATTTATTTCTCTTAATAAAAGATTGAAACATTCCCGGCAAACATGGTCGTCGTTTGTCACCTAAAAGCAAAAGATTTTTTAAATACCAACAAAATGTCACATAATAAATATAGTTTCACTATATTGGCACTGGGGACAATGATTGAGGCTTGGTTACATGGAGCATGTGCAGAGTCCAGCACTGATTCTCCAGGCTGTCAGATTTTATTTATAGGTTTGGGGAAATCCACATACAGCGCAATTCCACAAACATACAATTTATTATTACAGATGTTATAATCCCAGAAAAAATTGATACCGAGTCCATACCTCGGCTAAGCTTAAACAGAAAAGATGATATAATAAAACGGATTGGCCCACTTTGTAAGGCTGCCACTACAATATTACCTGCATATCTTTTACTTACAATGTTGTACAAACCTTTACTTGTACATCATACATATATTCACGACCTTGGTTGGACCTCATCTTCACTTATCAGGTGTGATTGAGGTTCAAGTACCAACCCGTTATGCATAAAAAAAGGTAGCTATTTGCAAATCTAATCTTCGACCTCATCTTCACTTAACATCAGGTGTGATTGAGGTCAAGTAACAACCCGTCGTGCATAACAAAAAAAAATTATACTAACCTACTTTGTTTAGTGTATGATTATTTATGAGGCAAATGTACTTATATATAAATATATTAATACTTACATTCAAGAGTATCCAAATCCCGTGCAACATGAAATATCCGTTGTAGAAATTCAGAAATCCGTACATCACCGGTCCAAATCAAGTGCATTCAAAAAATTCTTGTAATAAAGTCAAGTCATCAGTTGTTATAAAGGCAATTCAATTCTTTAGTTTTTGGCAAACAAATTATAAAACCAAAACAATCCGAGAAAGTACAAGTTGAACACCACACAACACGGACGCTTAAAAAAATCAACAACCAACAACAAGAGCAATAGGGTTGTTCGATCTGAGATTGGCTAATCGATCGAGTATCGATTTCTGACTGATCGATACTCGATCCTGTCACTCAATCCGAAAATATAACCAAATCGCATTAACAGGGTAGTCACTCAACAACAGATTTTACGGTGTATAACGGTAAACAATGCTGGTTCTTGTTTGTGCATTATATAATTATGCATATTTGTGATTTTTTATCATATTTATGGATTTTAGTGCCAATCATAGTACCTACCTAATTGTAATTTCAAGTAATTTTTGTTTCCTTGTTTTTTACTGTATTTTCTTTTATGCCAAAATGATCTCAAATCTTTCAAAAATATTTCAAAATCTTGTTCACTGTGTTTGGGATATGTCTAACCAACCCATTTGGGATAAAGATCGTGACTTTATCAAACACATAAAATACAGAAATAAATAACTTACCTACTGTCTTTTATATTTTTCACTATAATTGGTGTGATCATAATCTATTTACGTATATATCCTTGTGTATGATTTCATACAAATCTATCAAATGTAATTATAAAGATAAAGACAAAAATTATTTTATATATAACTGTTAAGAGGTTGTTTAAAACAATTTTTGCTAGAAACCCAGGTCATAATAAAAAAAAAAATATTTCGGTGACTTATAATTCGATCTTTCAGTGCTCGATTTGGTGTAGAATTTATACTTCAGTCCTACATTGAAATGGGTTATAATATTTTCCTTAATAATCGTTTTATTTTTTTTCGTTTTAATAATCGATTTGCTTTATTGATCGTCGTGATCGATTTTTTGTGGAGTAAATAGTCGCCAGTGTTGCCAATGGCATCGCAAAATAATTCCACCATAGTTATTTCATTAATTTATTTTATAAAAACGGAGGTGTGCAAAATTCATATTAAAGCGGTTTTACGATCTACATTTTTGTACCTTTAATATCAGTGTAGTACCAACCCGGTCGGAATTTACTCGGAATAAAAAACCACCCTCCATATAAAACGCGGACAAGTCCTTTGCAAAAATTAGCAATAAATCGCCGACTTCTTCAATAAGCCCTATTATTATTTCCAGTAGATTTACGAGGATTTATCCCACACGACTTTCCATACAAACTTTCATGTCCTAATTTTTCGAAATAAATAAAATGATTCTAATAAAACTTTATACTTATAAGCAGAATTCATAGATCTAAAAAGCTAGTTGAAAACATTTTCGAAATATCGAATTCAAAAGAATATACTGCATTTCTTCTGTTAGTATGGAAAATTTAAAATGGCTCCAATTTAGTCGTTCTACTCCTTTTCGAAAATGTTCTCTACTAGCTTTTTAGATCTATGTACATGCTTTATGCTTATAAAGTTTAATGGAAATCGGTTTATTCAATTTTGACTTGAAAGTGTAATCTTACGTTAAAAACTGTTTGAAGTTTGGAGGTAATTATACCAAGTTCTATTCTTTCTTCGCAGAGGATTCTACGCCAGGCACCTCCGTACCTTTGAAACTTAAAAATAAACCGATCGTAAACCCACCGAAAGTATCTTCATCAATTGGTAAGAAGAAAGTTTTCAATACATCTGCCCAAAGAGTGGGTGTTACTGTATTCGCTGTCTTGTAGCTTTAAAGCTTTATTTTGTATGCTATCTCTTCTTGGATCAATAAGAACGAGATAGTAGTGCAACAGAATTATTTATTATATAGCCCTCCCGTATTCTTTGAATACATTTTATTAAAAGGCTCGTCCTTCGTAATATACCGTGAATCTGAGTAACATACTGGAAAAAATACATTGTAATCTACAAGATATATGTTGGTGTTATGTAGTTTTTCTCATATTTAATTTTAATTTACAAAACTGAAGTAGAGAAAATATAAAATTACCTGTATTTTTACCCGACTGCCCAAGGAAGGAGGGTAATGTTTTTCGAGTGTATGTATGCCTATGTGGATTTCTATGTTACCTCCTGTAGCCTAAACGGCCTTATCGATTTCGAAGTGCACTGTATCATTACATTCGGCTTGATCCCTGGAGTGTCATAGGATACATTTTATGGTAAAAAATCAAACATGGCGCCCGCGAAATAGAAAATATGTTGTGGGTTTTCCGTGAATGATTTCCCTTTCCGAAGTAGTAGTATTATACTGATTGACAGATAAATTAATATCAAGACTTTTCATAAAGAAGAATTCGTCCCGAAAATAATTTGCTAAATTTGCAAAAACTAGCAACCAATCGCCGACTTCTTCAATAAGCCCTATTATTATTTCCAGTAGATTTACGAGGATTTATCCCACACGACTTTCCATACAAACTTTCATGTCCTAATTTTTCGAAATAAATAAAATGATTCTAATAAAACTTTATGCTTATAAGCAGAATTCATAGATCTATAAAGCTAGTTGAAAACATTTTCGAAATATCGAATTCAAAAGAATATACTGCATTTCTTCTGTTACTAGGGAAAATTTAAAATTGCTCCAATTTAGTCGTTCTACTCCTTTTCGAAAATGTTCTCTACTAGCTTTTTAGATCTATGTACATGCTTTATGCTTATAAAGTTTAATGGAAATCGGTTTATTCAATTTTGACATAAAAGTGTAATCTTACGTTAAAAACTGTTTGAAGTTTGGAGGTAATTATACCAAGTTCTATTCTTTCTTCGCAGAGGATTCTACGCCAGGCACCTCCGTACCTTTGAAACTTAAAAATAAACTGATCGTAAACCCACCGAAAGTATCTTCATCAATTGGTAAGAAGAAAGTTTTCAATACATCTGCCCAAAGAGTTGGTGTTACTGTATTCGCTGTCTTGTAGCTTTAAAGCTTTATTTTGTATTGTATTCGCTGTGTTGTAGCTTTAAAGCTTTATTTTGTATGCTATCTCTTCTTGGATCAATAAGAACGAGATAGTAGTGCAACAGAATTATTTATGATATAGCCCTCCCGTATTCTTTAAATACATTTTATTAAAAGGCTCGTCCTTCGTAATATACCGTGAATCTGAGTAACATACTGGAAAAAATACATTGTAATCTACAAGATATATGTTGGTGTTATGTAGTTTTTCTCATATTTAATTTTAATTTACAAACCTGAAGTAGAGAAAATATAAAATTACCCGTATTTTTACCCGACTGCCCAAGGAAGGAGGGTAATGTTTTTCGAGTGTATGTATGCCTATGTGGATTTCTATGTTACCTCCTGTAGCCTAAATGGCCTTATCGATTTCGAAGTGCACTGTATCATTACATTCGGCTTGATCCCTGGAGTGTCATAGGATACATTTTATGGTAAAAAATCAAACATGGCGCCCGCGAAATAGAAAATATGTTGTGGGTTTTCCGTGAATGATTTCCCTTTCCGAAGCAGTAGTATTATACTGATTGACAGATAAATTAAAATCAAGACTTTTCATAAAGAAGAATTCGTCCCGAAAATAATTTGCTAAATTTGCAAAAACTAGCAACCAATCGCCGACTTCTTCAATAAGCCCTATTATTATTTCCAGTAGATTTACGAGGATTTATCCCACACGACTTTCCATACAAACTTTCATGTCCTAATTTTTCGAAATAAATAAAATGATTCTAATAAAACTTTATACTTATAAGCAGAATTCATAGATCTAAAAAGCTAGTTGAAAACATTTTCGAAATATCGAATTCAAAAGAATATAAGTACTGCATTTCTTCTGTTACTATGGAAAATTTAAAATGGCTCCAATTTAGTCGTTCTACTCCTTTTCGAAAATGTTCTCTACTAGCTTTTTAGATCTATGTACATGCTTTATGCTTATAAAGTTTAATGGAAATCGGTTTATTCAATTTTGACTTGAAAGTGTAATCTTACGTTAAAAACTGTTTGAAGTTTGGAGGTAATTATACCAAGTTCTATTCTTTCTTCGCAGAGGATTCTACGCCAGGCACCTCCGTACCTTTGAAACTTAAAAATAAACCGATCGTAAACCCACCGAAAGTATCTTCATCAATTGGTAAGAAGAAAGTTTTCAATACATCTGCCCAAAGAGTGGGTGTTACTGTATTCGCTGTCTTGTAGCTTTAAAGCTTTATTTTGTATGCTATCTCTTCTTGGATCAATAAGAACGAGATAGTAGTGCAACAGAATTATTTATTATATAGCCCTCCCGTATTCTTTGAATACATTTTATTAAAAGGCTCGTCCTTCGTAATATACCGTGAATCTGAGTAACATACTGGAAAAAATACATTGTAATCTACAAGATATATGTTGGTGTTATGTAGTTTTTCTCATATTTAATTTTAATTTACAAAACTGAAGTAGAGAAAATATAAAATTACCTGTATTTTTACCCGACTGCCCAAGGAAGGAGGGTAATGTTTTTCGAGTGTATGTATGCCTATGTGGATTTCTATGTTACCTCCTGTAGCCTAAACGGCCTTATCGATTTCGAAGTGCACTGTATCATTACATTCGGCTTGATCCCTGGAGTGTCATAGGATACATTTTATGGTAAAAAATCAAACATGGCGCCCGCGAAATAGAAAATATGTTGTGGGTTTTCCGTGAATGATTTCCCTTTCCGAAGTAGTAGTATTAAACTCATTGACAGATAAATTAATATCAAGACTTTTCATAAAGAAGAATTCGTCCCGAAAATAATTTGCTAAATTTGCAAAAACTAGCAACCAATCGCCGACTTCTTCAATAAGCCCTATTATTATTTCCAGTAGATTTACGAGGATTTATCCCACACGACTTTCCATACAAATTTTCATGTCCTAATTTTTCGAAATAAATAAAATGATTCTAATAAAACTTTATACTTATAAGCAGAATTCATACATCTAAAAAGCTAGTTGAAAACATTTTCGAAATATCGAATTCAAAAGAATATACTGCATTTCTTCTGTTACTATGGAAAATTTAAAATTGCTCCAATTTAGTCGTTCTACTCCTTTTCGAAAATGTTCTCTACTAGCTTTTTAGATCTATGTACATGCTTTATGCTTATAAAGTTTAATGGAAATCGGTTTATACAATTTTGACTTGAAAGTGTAATCTTACGTTAAAAACTGTTTGAAGTTTGGAGGTAATTATACCAAGTTCTATTCTTTTTTCGCAGAGGATTCTACGCCAGGCACCTCCGTACCTTTGAAACTTAAAAATAAACCGATCGTAAACCCACCGAAAGTATCTTCATCAATTGGTAAGAAGAAAGTTTTCAATACATCTGCCCAAAGAGTAGGTGTTACTGTATTCGCTGTATTGTAGCTTTAAAGCTTTATTTTGTATTGTATTCGCTGTGTTGTAGCTTTAAAGCTTTATTTTGTATGCTATCTCTTCTTGGATCAATAAGAACGAGATAGTAGTGCAACAGAATTATTTATGATATAGCCCTCCCGTATTCTTTAAATACATTTTATTAAAAGGCTCGTCCTTCGTAATATACCGTGAATCTGAGTAACATACTGGAAAAAATACATTGTAATCTACAAGATATATGTTGGTGTTATGTAGTTTTTCTCATATTTAATTTTAATTTACAAACCTGAAGTAGAGAAAATATAAAATTACCCGTATTTTTACCCGACTGCCCAAGGAAGGAGGGTAATGTTTTTCGAGTGTATGTATGCCTATGTGGATTTCTATGTTACCTCCTGTAGCCTAAACGGCCTTATCGATTTCGAAATGCACTGTATCATTACATTCGGCTTGATCCCTGGAGTGTCATAGGATACATTTTATGGTAAAAAATCAAACATGGCGCCCGCGAAATAGAAAATATGTTGTGGGTTTTCCGTGAATGATTTCCCTTTCCGAAGTAGTAGTATTATACTGATTGACAGATAAATGAATATCAAGACTTTTCATAAAGAAGAATTCGTCCCGAAAATAATTTGCTAAATTTGCAAAAACTAGCAACCAATCGCCGACTTCTTCAATAAGCCCTATTATTATTTCCAGTAGATTTACGAGGATTTATCCCACACGACTTTCCATACAAATTTTCATGTCCTAATTTTTCGAAATAAATAAAATGATTCTAATAAAACTTTATACTTATAAGCAGAATTCATAGATCTAAAAAGCTAGTTGAAAACATTTTCGAAATATCGAATTCAAAAGAATATACTGCATTTCTTCTGTTACTAGGGAAAATTTAAAATTGCTCCAATTTAGTCGTTCTACTCCTTTTCGAAAATGTTCTCTACTAGCTTATCTATGTACATGCTTTATGCTTATAAAGTTTAATGGAAATCGGTTTATACAATTTTGACTTGAAAGTGTAATCTTACGTTAAAAACTGTTTGAAGTTTGGAGGTAATTATACCAAGTTCTATTCTTTTTTCGCAGAGGATTCTACGCCAGGCACCTCCGTACCTTTGAAACTTAAAAATAAACCGATCGTAAACCCACCGAAAGTATCTTCATCAATTGGTAAGAAGAAAGTTTTCAATACATCTGCCCAAAGAGTAGGTGTTACTGTATTCGCTGTATTGTAGCTTTAAAGCTTTATTTTGTATTGTATTCGCTGTGTTGTAGCTTTAAAGCTTTATTTTGTATGCTATCTCTTCTTGGATCAATAAGAACGAGATAGTAGTGCAACAGAATTATTTATGATATAGCCCTCCCGTATTCTTTAAATACATTTTATTAAAAGGCTCGTCCTTCGTAATATACCGTGAATCTGAGTAACATACTGAAAAAAATACATTGTAATCTACAAGATATATGTTGGTGTTATGTAGTTTTTCTCATATTTAATTTTAATTTACAAACCTGAAGTAGAGAAAATATAAAATTACCCGTATTTTTACCCGACTGCCCAAGGAAGGAGGGTAATGTTTTTCGAGTGTATGTATGCCTATGTGGATTTCTATGTTACCTCCTGTAGCCTAAACGGCCTTATCGATTTCGAAATGCACTGTATCATTACATTCGGCTTGATCCCTGGAGTGTCATAGGATACATTTTATGGTAAAAAATCAAACATGGCGCCCGCGAAATAGAAAATATGTTGTGGGTTTTCCGTGAATGATTTCCCTTTCCGAAGTAGTAGTATTATACTGATTGACAGATAAATGAATATCAAGACTTTTCATAAAGAAGAATTCGTCCCGAAAATAATTTGCTAAATTTGCAAAAACTAGCAACCAATCGCCGACTTCTTCAATAAGCCCTATTATTATTTCCAGTAGATTTACGAGGATTTATCCCACACGACTTTCCATACAAATTTTCATGTCCTAATTTTTCGAAATAAATAAAATGATTCTAATAAAACTTTATACTTATAAGCAGAATTCATAGATCTAAAAAGCTAGTTGAAAACATTTTCGAAATATCGAATTCAAAAGAATATACTGCATTTCTTCTGTTACTAGGGAAAATTTAAAATTGCTCCAATTTAGTCGTTCTACTCCTTTTCGAAAATGTTCTCTACTAGCTTATCTATGTACATGCTTTATGCTTATAAAGTTTAATGGAAATCGGTTTATTCAATTTTGACTTGAAAGTGTAATCTTACGTTAAAAACTGTTTGAAGTTTGGAGGTAATTATACCAAGTTCTATTCTTTCTTCGCAGAGGATTCTACGCCAGGCACCTCCGTACCTTTGAAACTTAAAAATAAACCGATCGTAAACCCACCGAAAGTATCTTCATCAATTGGTAAGAAGAAAGTTTTCAATACATCTGCCCAAAGAGTAGGTGTTACTGTATTCGCTGTCTTGTAGCTTTAAAGCTTTATTTTGTATTGTATTCGCTGTGTTGTAGCTTTAAAGCTTTATTTTGTATGCTATCTCTTCTTGGATCAATAAGAACGAGATAGTAGTGCAACAGAATTATTTATGATATAGCCCTCCCGTATTCTTTAAATACATTTTATTAAAAGGCTCGTCCTTCGTAATATACCGTGAATCTGAGTAACATACTGGAAAAAATACATTGTAATCTACAAGATATATGTTGGTGTTATGTAGTTTTTCTGATATTTAATTTTAATTTACAAACCTGAAGTAAAGAAAATATAAAATTACCCGTATTTTTACCCGACTGCCCAAGGAAGGAGGGTAATGTTTTTCGAGTGTATGTATGCCTATGTGGATTTCTATGTTACCTCCTGTAGCCTAAATGGCCTTATCGATTTCGAAGTGCACTGTATCATTACATTCGGCTTGATCCCTGGAGTGTCATAGGATACATTTTATGGTAAAAAATCAAACATGGCGCCCGCGAAATAGAAAATATGTTGTGGGTTTTCCGTGAATGATTTCCCTTTCCGAAGCAGTAGTATTATACTGATTGACAGATAAATTAAAATCAAGACTTTTCATAAAGAAGAATTCGTCCCGAAAATAATTTGCTAAATTTGCAAAAACTAGCAACCAATCGCCGACTTCTTCAATAAGCCCTATTATTATTTCCAGTAGATTTACGAGGATTTATCCCACACGACTTTCCATACAAACTTTCATGTCCTAATTTTTCGAAATAAATAAAATGATTCTAATAAAACTTTATGCTTATAAGCAGAATTCATAGATCTAAAAAGCTAGTTGAAAACATTTTCGAAATATCGAATTCAAAAGAATATAAGTACTGCATTTCTTCTGTTACTATGGAAAATTTAAAATGGCTCCAGTTTAGTCGTTCTACTCCTTTTCGAAAATGTTCTCTACTAGCTTTTTAGATCTATGTACATGCTTTATGCTTATAAAGTTTAATGGAAATCGGTTTATTCAATTTTGACTTGAAAGTGTAATCTTACGTTAAAAACTGTTTGAAGTTTGGAGGTAATTATACCAAGTTCTATTCTTTCTTCGCAGAGGATTCTACGCCAGGCACCTCCGTACCTTTGAAACTTAAAAATAAACCGATCTTAAACCCAACGAAAGTATCTTCATCAATTGGTAAGAAGAAAGTTTTCAATACATCTGCCCAAAGAGTAGGTGTTACTGTATTCGCTGTCTTGTAGCTTTAAAGCTTTATTTTGTATTGTATTCGCTGTGTTGTAGCTTTAAAGCTTTATTTTGTATGCTATCTCTTCTTGGATCAATAAGAACGAGATAGTAGTGCAACAGAATTATTTATGATATAGCCCTCCCGTATTCTTTAAATACATTTTATTAAAAGGCTCGTCCTTCGTAATATACCGTGAATCTGAGTAACATACTGGAAAAAATACATTGTAATCTACAAGATATATGTTGGTGTTATGTAGTTTTTCTCATATTTAATTTTAATTTACAAACCTGAAGTAGAGAAAATATAAAATTACCCGTATTTTTACCCGACTGCCCAAGGAAGGAGGGTAATGTTTTTCGAGTGTATGTATGCCTATGTGGATTTCTATGTTACCTCCTGTAGCCTAAATGGCCTTATCGATTTCGAAGTGCACTGTATCATTACATTCGGCTTGATCCCTGGAGTGTCATAGGATACATTTTATGTTAAAAAATCAAACATGGCGCCCGCGAAATAGAAAATATGTTGTGGGTTTTCCGTGAATGATTTCCCTTTCCGAAGCAGTAGTATTATACTGATTGACAGATAAATTAAAATCAAGACTTTTCATAAAGAAGAATTCGTCCCGAAAATAATATGCTAAATTTGCAAAAACTAGCAACCAATCGCCGACTTCTTCAATAAGCCCTATTATTATTTCCAGTAGATTTACGAGGATTTATCCCACACGACTTTCCATACAAACTTTCATGTCCTAATTTTTCGAAATAAATAAAATGATTCTAATAAAACTTTATGCTTATAAGCAGAATTCATAGATCTAAAAAGCTAGTTGAAAACATTTTCGAAATATCGAATTCAAAAGAATATAAGTACTGCATTTCTTCTGTTACTATGGAAAATTTAAAATGGCTCCAGTTTAGTCGTTCTACTCCTTTTCGAAAATGTTCTCTACTAGCTTTTTAGATCTATGTACATGCTTTATGCTTATAAAGTTTAATGGAAATCGGTTTATTCAATTTTGACTTGAAAGTGTAATCTTACGTTAAAAACTGTTTGAAGTTTGGAGGTAATTATACCAAGTTCTATTCTTTCTTCGCAGAGGATTCTACGCCAGGCACCTCCGTACCTTTGAAACTTATTGGTATACCGATCGTAGACCCACCGGAATTTTTTTTATCAGGTAAGAAGAAAGTTTTCAATACATCTGCCCAAAGAGTGGGTGTTACTGTATTCGCTGTGTTGTAGCTTTAAAGCTTTATTTTGTATGCTATCTCTTCTTGGATCAATAAGAACGAGATAGTAGTGCAACAGAATTATTTATTATATAGCCCTCCCGTATTCTTTGAATACATTTTATTAAAAGGCTCGTCCTTTGTAATATACCGTGAATCTGAGTAACATACTGGAAAAAATACATTGTAATCTACAAGATATATGTTGGTGTTATGTAGTTTTTCTCATATTTAATTTTAATTTACAAAACTGAAGTAGAGAAAATATAAAATTACCTGTATTTTTACCCGACTGCCCAAGGAAGGAGGGTAATGTTTTTCGAGTGTATGTATGCCTATGTGGATTTCTATGTTACCTTCCGTAGCCTAAACGGCCTTATCGATTTCGAAGTGCACTGTATCATTACATTCGGCTTGATCCTTGGACTGTCATAGGATATATTTTATGGTAAAAAATCCAACATGGCGCCCGCGAAATAGAAAATATGCTGTCGGGTGTTTTGGTATTTAAACTCATATTGTTATTAACAGTTGTAACTATATTAATTTTTTTATGGTAAACTGGATACGCGTTTGACCACAATGTCATCTGACTCACTGCTGCAATTTTTGCTGAAAACGTATGAAAATTTATAAAATTAATTACTTACAAACGTGACGGTTATATGGGCAGGACACGGCAACGCGCCGCCGCCCACGCATCATTTATTCCCAACATTTTTAGTTTCACGTCATCAGCATCCGCAGAGTGCTTGCATACCTTGCACATTATTGGTATAAGAACCTGGGCACGCCGACATTCGGACCTCCCTTGCTGCCGCCGTTGCGACTGTCCCATTGTAATAAATTGCATTAGCGGCTTAATTTTTACAAGTTGTTCTACATCTCTCTTCGGATCTTTGTATATCATGGCGCCAAAGTCGTATTTTGAACGTTTGAAAGTTGCGGCGGTTTTGTACTAGGTCGCCATAGTATACCGATCGGATTTTCGAATTTACATCATCAAGCATTCGCGTTCGTTCGTTAGTAAACAGACAGTGACATTGAGAGCATAGTTACCCACACTATTATTATAGTATTTTTACCCGACTACGGGGAAGCCAAAAGGAGGGTAATGTATTCATCGTGTCTGTATATACATATGTATGTTACCACCTAGAGCCTGAATGCCTCAGCGGATTTGGACTAAAGAGGTGTCGTTAGATTCGCAAGTATGAAAGGGTATATGTCATCATTATAAATACAATATGGCGGACGCTAACAGCCATTTTGTCACAATTGACAACAAATAACTCCATCACCCCATTGAGATGCGTATCAAATGATACGTCCCGACAAAATAATTTCAAAAAGAGGTATTAAAGTAATAAAAACTTTAAATAAATTTGTATCAACCCGAACATGGTTATAAATATATATGTCGTAGATGGTGGGTTCGGGGGTGGGCGTTGCTAGCGATAAAGGGTCGCGTGGTAAAGGGTGGCTCGGGCAAAGGCGATATTATTGCGAACTACTATAGGAAATATACAACGTAATCACATTCGATTATAATCATGGAACCTGAGATGCTTTCTGTTTAAGAGAAAACATATGCACGCCCCTCATTTTTGCCCCCAACTTGGCCCCCGCGTGCAGTCTGTGGAATTCAACCGGAGTAGTCTTCAATTCCTCCTTGCTCAAATTCCATAATCAGTCTTATTCAGTAACGACTCACCGGATTCCTCAAGCGCCGGTAATAGCCAGCAATCAGAGCCACTCAGGGTCGCTGACGTGTCCAGTGGTGGTCCGACTCCTTCAACGGCTGGCAGCAAAGTGTGTCCCATTTTCGATGTGAAGACCTAATATAACTGTTAACGTCGTCACTGCACCGTTTCCGGCGATACCAGCGACACCAGGTTTACTTCTCATTACCCGCATATTATGATAGTCATTTCATTATTGAAATAATAAATTCTGTCGCTAATTTATCGCTATCTACGACATATATTTTAGCACAGTTTTTTGACATTGTCAAAATAGCTGAATTCCACTTTGTGTACTCCACCACCACGTACGTAACTATTCTTTGGGAATCTTCCAAAATCTTACTTTTACGCGAAGAACGTAAACACCCTTACGTCCAGCGATCCCGTTTTGTCTGTACCGGTGGTGACCTCTCCTGCCTATAAACTACCTACCTGCCAAATTTCAGCTACATAGGTCAAATAGTTTTCAAGATTTCGTGTTTAGTTGGTGATAGATTGACATAACATAATTTAGTTATCACTTTTAATTTGCTCAGTTTTATCAACAATGCGTGATCATGTCTTTGTAAAAGGTGATTCCTTGAAATGTTGACCATAAAAAAATCAACGTTACATCTGAAAACACAAATAAACGGCTGACATTAGGTAACGTAAATTTATTATATAAACACTTTCTATAATCATATCAACTACACACATACAATACCTGTTTTTGAATTTCTTTTGTCGATACCTATCATTTGATACGCATTTGCTCAACTGAAATTGTTTCTTGTCAAGTGTGATAAAATAGGATTTATCATGCATTATATACCCCATGACGACAACTCATTTGTTTAAATCAGCTGAGGCGTTTTGACTGTAGGTGGTTAGATTTATTTCGCATGATTTAGTTACACATACATACACAATATTGATTTCCACTTGCATCGATCCTGACATACTACTTTTGCTTCTTCCAGTTTCATCAACACACTTGATTGACGTTACGGCCTTCGTGGTCGACCTTTACCGACCCTTCCATTCACGCTTTCGTTATTCTCCTTTCACTCATTCGTTACATAGTCCAAAGTCCATAGTCTAAAGTTCCAAAGTCACGCCACACATACTACGCAGTGAACGCATTTCTACTGCGTTGATATTGTTCTCATGCTTCTCCTGCCATACCCAACATTCGCTTCCATACATCAGCGTGAGCACCAAAACGCCAATGTGGATCGCGATTCTTGCGTTGCCTGACAATGACTGACTGTACTCAATGGCACGCAGGCTCCATTCACACAGTTTCCTGCTTTCACTCATCTTTCAATAGCTCCTCACATTTGCCGTCTCTTGTAAACATACTTCCCAAATACACAAATGAATATGCATCATGTTATCCCCTCCTGCTTATTTTAATTCCACATCTTCAGCATTAGTAGTGTTAGAACTAAGCATCACTCAGAACGCCGGTCTTTATAAAATGTTAGATTAAAATTTTATGCGTTGCCTTGTCTTGTAGTGATGAATAATTATTGAATTTTATCTGTCATAGCCATACCACCTAACACCAGAAAAAATTGCAAGGGCTGTTGCAATCCAAACCCAGGGGATATGCCGTTCTCTCCGTGCCGCAAATGCCGTAAGTATCTTGATATTTAAACAATCTTGTGTTAGGCTCGAAGCACATAAATTGAAAGGTATATACTTTCATCGTCATGTCAGCCACAGAACGTCCACTGCTGAACCTCGGGGGGAATTCCCATGCTATAGAGAGATAGATAAAGAGTTTATTTGTTACTCCAGTCACATACACATAAAATTTTAAGGGAATTTCTAAAAAAAAAAGTGTAAGTAGGGAATAGATAAAGATATATAGATAGATAGATATATTCACTAACAAATAAAGCATATTATGTGTCCTGGAGCAGGACAAATGGGTTACAACTCAGTGTAAGATTTTTCGAAGAATAAAACACTGATTTTCATTTATTACCTGAGGAGAATAATAGATACAAGTGCAAATTTATGTACACAAAACGCTGCGCAGGGCACACTCGCCAGTGTGCGTAAATATTTTACTCCTTCACGGCATCTGTGTGTATCAACGACCCAATGACTAACCAATCACACACGGTCACTGCTAGGTTCATAGCGATTCGTAATATCCTCCTTCCACCTGCTTGCGGATGATATGCAAATTTATAGGCATTTCTGATTGAGATCAGAAATGCCTATAAATACATACTGAGGTATGCGAAGCTGCCGTTGTTGCGATTAATGCGGATCTCTCCGAGATTAAAATGTGAGCGCATGATTTCTGATTTATGGTAAACCCGAAAAAGTCACAGGTGGTCATCGTGAGTGATGGGCGTTTAAGGGGACAACTCAAATTTGGACAACTGCATCAGGTATTGTATGACGGCGTCTCTGATCCTACCTGATCATTGACGATACTTGGTCTGCGTACATCAACGATGTGAGTAGTCGCATGCATTTCACGTATCACTCTCTTTCCCCAGCAATGTTTACCATTTAAAACCAGACTCATGTTAGCTCAAGACGCTTCTGCTGCCTATCCTGGATTATGCAGATGATTATGCTACTTAGATGCTACGGAAAATCTGCTTAACAAGTTGGAATGACTGCAAACCCTGGCTATCAGATATATCTTCGGCCTGCGTAAGTTCTATCACATATCAGAATATCGCTCACAACTGTAGTGGCTTCCTATCCGACTCAGTCGAAACGCACACATGCTATCGCATCCGTTTATAACTCCGGGAAATCCGTCCGCCCAATACAATAATGGACCGCGTCTAAATCATATAGCCGTACTCTTGATCGTCGTGCTATCTCGTTCCCGCCAACGTTTCCGGTATGTAGCGCGCATGAAGTACGCCAGTCAGACATAATATATTTATGGAAGTGTAAATTATGTTAAGCATTAAGTTAACATCACAGAATAAGATTTGATTCGCATGAACATGCATTTCCTAAGTTCACGTCTGACGACGTCCCTCCACATCCGAGCGCTCTGCTGAAACATTTGCAAAGCGCTTGGACGCATTATCGGTAGTACCAAAACGAGGGCATCACCCATAACGCCTAGCTTGATAAAATGTTAGGTACAATTTTTATGCGTTGAATTGTCTTGTTAATAATCATTAATAAACATTATTTTTGTAGAGTACGCCTTTCGTAGAAGGCGTTATCGCCTCCAGCTTATTTTAATTCCACATGTTCAACATTGGTAGTATGAACTAAGCATCACTCAGAACGCCGGTCTTTATAAAATGTTAGGTTAAAATTTTATGCGTTGCCTTGTCTTGTAGTGATGAATAATTATTGAATTTTATTTGTCATAGACTTGCTACCTAACCGCAGAAACAATTGCAAGGGCAACCAAACACCAGAGGATAATCCGTCCTTTCTGTGCCACAAATGCTGTAAGTATCTTGATAGTTAAACAATCTTGTATTAGGCTTGAAGCACATAAATTGAAAGATCTCGTTCCCGCCAACGTTTCCGGTATGTAGCGCGCATGAAGTACGCCAGTCAGACATAATATATTTATGGAAGTGTAAATTATGTTAAGCATTAAGTTAACATCACAGAATAAGATTTGATTCGCATGAACATGCATTTCCTAAGTTCACGTCTGACGACGTCCCTCCACATCCGAGCGCTCTGCTGAAACATTTGCAAAGCGCTTGGACGCATTATCGGTAGTACCAAAACGAGGGCATCACCCATAACGCCTAGCTTGATAAAATGTTAGGTACAATTATTATGCGTTGAATTGTCTTGTTAATAATCATTAATAAACATTATTTTTGTAGAGTACGCCTTTCGTAGAAGGCGTTATCGCCTCCAGCTTATTTTAATTCCACATGTTCAACATTGGTAGTATGAACTAAGCATCACTCAGAACGCCGGTCTTTATAAAATGTTAGGTTAAAATTTTATGCGTTGCCTTGTCTTGTAGTGATGAATAATTATTGAATTTTATTTGTCATAGACTTGCTACCTAACCGCAGAAACAATTGCAAGGGCAACCAAACACCAGAGGATAATCCGTCCTTTCTGTGCCACAAATGCTGTAAGTATCTTGATAGTTAAACAATCTTGTATTAGGCTTGAAGCACATAAATTGAAAGATCTCGTTCCCGCCAACGTTTCCGGTATGTAGCGTGCATGAAGTACGCCAGTCAGACATAATATATTTATGGGAGTGTAAATTATGTTAAGCACTAATAAGTTAACATCACAGAATAAGATTTGATTCGCATGAACATGCTTTTACTAAGTTCACGTCTCAGGACGTCCCTCCACATCCAAGCATTTGCAAAGCGCATGGATGCATTATCGGTAGTATAAAAACGAGGGCATCACCCATAACGCCAATCTTAGTTAAGTACTTGGTTAGGTTAGGTAGAATTTTTATGCGTTGAATTATCTTGTAAATAATAATTAATAAACATTATTTTTCGTAGATGACGACTTTCTACTTGCCACCCACTTTCTACGTGCCACCCAACGTAAGTATATCTTAGTTTGTTACCTATATCAGTAAACAATTTTTGTTATGTTACCTGTGTTCAAATTATGTTCTGTACTATTCTATTTTCCATTTTTCATTCATTTCATATTCCATTTTATATTCCATTCTATTCCCTTTTCATCCATTCTATTCCATTTGCTCATTTTTCGATATGTACTTTGTATACATCGTTAGTACAATCTCCGAAATGAGAAAAATAGCTCAAATAGTGGTCAAAATATAGATTGTAGCAAAAGTTAATTTATAAAATATACTCATTTACTGAATGATCAACGATATCGCGACGGAGCCATACACCACTAAAGGCAACGTAAAAGTTAAATGATACAGTCCGACCATTAATTCGATTCAGTGATTTGACGTTGGCATCTGTCAAAACTCTATATACGAGACACTAATAATGTTGCCGCTAAAATAGTGAACTGTATATCGATACAATGGAATGTATCGATATTTCAGACTAGTGTAACTTTTATTAGGAGTGAAAGCAGATAACCTCGGGGCAGACGTCGCAGATTGTAATGGTTTCATTAGTTTCTGGCCGTCATTAAATTCCTGTCTTTAAATTAATTTACGGTTTCTATTATAACTCGACAGTTATTTAATACTATAATAAAACTATTTGATTATAGATTCAACCTTTTTGAATGCTTAATTATTTTATGAAATATCTCAGGACAGCCTTCCACGAAGCAAACCCTTAAAGACATTTCCAGTGTCGTTGACGACAAGGAGGCTGCCCTAGATGCAGGCTCTGCGAAAGCGGAAGCACTTTTTCCAATCGAGGGAGATGGTTACACCAGTGGCTAATTGGCTTCATTACCAAGTTGTAAGTATAATGTTCTTTATACTCATATTCTCCTAAGAGAAAAAGCTAGTTCACGTTTTACATCACTTAGACCTTAAAGCCTGTGCGACCTACTTCACATTGCTTAAAAATATAATCCTTGGAAACTACACGTCGCTCGGCATTGTAAGAAATATCCGAAACATAACCGGATATATTTCGCTCCGTAGAGATCAATCGCAAAGATGATTGTTTAAGACTACATCAAAATAAACAGATCTTATTTATTTACATTTCTGGGGGCACGGCCGTGCCCCCACCAAGTCGAGCAAAAAAGCGTCACGGCCGTACCATCCTTTTCTCGAAGCAATTCAGACCATTTTCGACCCCCTGTAACTTCGTTGTGGATAAAAATAGAAGACTGAAATTTTCAGTAACTATGCAGGCATTGTAAAGACACGTATATTTAAAATTTCATTCAATTTGAACCAGTATTTTTAAGAATTATAACGGGTCAAATTTCGTAATTTTGTCACTCACTGACTCACCGATCATCAAAATTCTAAGGCACTTCTAGCAGACCTAGAAGCTTCAAATTTGGAATATAAGTAGTGTTTGGTGTATGAATCAAGGAAAAACTAAAAAATCTAGAAAAGACAGCAAAGAAAATTAAGCCCATACAGCCAAGTCTTCAGTTAATTAAATTTTTCAATATTGGCTTAATTCGTAACGATGTTTTATTATTTTACGGCAAAAATTGTAACATCAAAGCCTCCCAGAAAAAACCCATAGAGACAGGGAGTGGGCTCTTAGAAAAACTGTAGCTGAAGCTCAAGAAGTAGTACCGGAAAAGAGAAAACGGAAGGCTACCTACAAAAATAAGAAAAGTTCATAAGTCAGAGAGAGGGCTTTAAGAAAATTCGTTGCTGGTAGATATACATATATACAATAAGTAGAAGGTACCGAAAAGGAAAAAAGTAGAACTGTCTACAAAATACAAAAAGAAATGAGATCCCATCAAAAACAATACTTGTCAAAAAAACCAAGTCTCGCAACTCAGTTGTTCTGCGGTAAAAAGTTGTGAGATCCATGTAATACCAAGTCGGTTGTTAATTTATTCAGTCTCTACTTAAGCGACTTTCTGTCTTAATACGTCCAGTCTCTAAGACCACGATCGTGGTCCATAACAATTGAAAATCAATTGTGTCTGGAATCTCCGTACTCGAAGCATTAAGTTGTTACGTAATAATTAACAGCATCTTATAGTGACGCATATCAATATTAAAATTCTTTAATGTTTTATATAAATATATTGAGACTTGGCCATCGCCTGAAAAGACGTGTAAATTCAATCGCCTGAAAACACATGTAAATTCAATTATTTAGTGCGATGGCCAAGTCTCAATATATTTATATAAAACATTAAAGAATTTTAATATTGATATGCGTCACTATAAGATGCTGTTAATTATTACGTAACAACTTAATGCTTCGAGTACGGAGATTCCAGACACAATTGATTTTCAATTGTTATGGACCACGATCGTGGTCTTAGAGACTGGACGTATTAAGACAGAAAGTCGCTTAAGTAGAGACTGAATAAATTAACAACCGACTTGGTATTACATGGATCTCATAACATTTTACCGCAGAACAACTGAGTTGCGAGACTTGGTTTTTTTGACAAGTATTGTTTTTGATGGGATCACTCTTTCTGGAATATTATTTGGCTGATTGTTTAAAACTTCACTATTTCCTTTTTACTGTAAAACGTTTATCCTTTATCAGTCCATGCGCACATACATAACGTAACAAACACCGTAGAACATGCACTGATTTCTACCTTATCGTGATATATTTTCGTGTGATTATGAATTTGTTCCCCGAGGAGCTGCCATAGTATTAGTCCACTGATGAACTAAGCCCACCCACCAAAGATGTCCAAGCGACTTGTTGGTTAAAGTCTTAAATGGATTAAAAATGAGAGAGAGAGAGAGAGAGAGGGTGGTGAATAGAATAAAATGAGTTTATTTACAATGATGCTATGGTATAATATATCAGATAAAATATACAGCAGCAGACTAATAAGTTTTATATAATATAATGCAAAATTATAAATTACATGACACTGACACGTCATCTTTGATTAGTGTGAAAATTAAATTTCTACAGATATAACTGCTGGCATATTATTACAAACCTTTTTTCATGCGAACATCTAGGTACACTGCACTAAAAACGTATATCAATACAAACTACTACTGTAAATATAGTCCATAGGTAATTAACCTAAATTAAATAATAATATAAATAAAAAAGGCACCTAATTCGTTTTACATGTACAAATACCAAAAATAGCAGAAAGAAAATGTTTATGACATCTGACCTGTCTTTTGTTTGTCGCAACTCACAGCTGTTAGATATCCATAAAAACATTGTTAATTTTTTATACGTCGTCGCTTTGGACACGTTAATTGATAATTCCCTTATCGTCAGACAGTGGTATACAGAACTGTCAGACCAAGTAGCCAAGTAGACTATCCTCTTCCTCCATAACATTTTATATTCTGTTACCTGTATAGATGCACATTTATAGTACAACGCAATTGTTAACAAAACAAAAGACAAGTCAGCTGTCATAAACATTTTGTACAACGTAAACCTAATTAGGTTCGTAAGAAGTACAGTGATTCTATCTAATGAAACAAAATATTAAAAAAGTTATAGTGGTCTTAAGTAAAAACCACTGATGTTAAATAACCTGCAGACCCTGAAAAAGTTTTATATCCCTAGTTAACAATAGATATCTATAATACAAATACATTTAATTACTTATAATAATAGGTCTTTACCATATGTACCAACTCCTACGATTCTATAGCTATTTCCAAATTGGTTTTTTATTTGGGAAATGGAATATATTTTCAAGGTTTTATATGAAATATTTTTTAATGTCTGGGCTAAATCACATAATAAAAAAAACTTGAACTCAACTCTTTTCATGAGCTTACATAATATTATTTCTTAAATGAGCTTAAACTTTTATAAAACTTTTACTTTTAAAAATTAATGTCCTATACTTAACTTAATGTTATCCGATAGTATAGTACACACAAAGTTTAGCTAAATTTGGATTTGCCGTTCCCAAAAAAATTCTAAAATGTTTGTATGGAGAAAACAATCATAATGAAATTCTTCATACAAAACGCCAATTTCATAGGTAAGAACCTAATATCAATTTTGTCAATTTGTCTAAGGCATGGATGACGCTGCCCCGAAGCGAACTAAGTACAACGTCTACATTCGGCCCTCGGTTCCAGAAACTGGCTGATATGTCCGGAGATACCGATGAGGAAACGGCTGCTCAAGAAGAGTGGTGGCGCTAGCATATGGAGTGGCCTGTGCATAAACTTGCCCAGTGCGTAAGCGTCAGTGACAGTCGCTCGACCAATTAAGACTAGTTTAATACTTTGAAATTGGTCGAGGTAACGGTTTTAAATGTTGTGTAGAAGTTAATTAGAATCCTAGGTCCGATGCCGCCGTGGAAACGGCCGCTCAAGAAGAATCGTGGTGGTAGCATAGGGAGTGGCGTGTGCATAAACTTGCCCAGTGCGTAAGCGTCAGTGACAGGCGCTCGACCAATTAAGACTAGTTTAATACTTTGAAATTGGTCGAGGTAACGGTTTTAAATGTTGTGTAGAAGTTAATTAGAATCCTAGGTCCGATACCGCCGAGGAAACGGCCGCTCAAGAAGAATCGTGGTGGTAGCATAGGGAGTGGCGTGTGCATAAACTTGCCCAGTGCGTAAGCGTCAGTGACAGGCGCTCGACCAATTAAGACTAGTTTAATACTTTGAAATTGGTCGAGTTAACGGTTTAAGTGTTGTGTAGAAGTTAAATAGAATCCTAAGTGCGATGCCGACGAGGAAACGGCCGCTGTAGAAGAGTCGTCGTGCTAATATAGTGGTGTGTGCATAAACTTGCCCAGTGGTACACTAAGTACTATATTGATTCTGTGCCAGTGGGTAAGTGTCAGTGACGGTCGCTCGACCAATGAAGACTAGTTTAATACTTTGAAATTGGTCGAGGTAACGGTTTTAAGTGTTTTGTAGAAGTTAGTTAGAATCCTAGAACCGATACCGACGTGGACACGGCCGCTGTAGAAGAGTCGTGGTACTAGCATAGGGAGTGGCGTGTGCATAAACTTGCCCAGTGCGTAAGAGTCAGTGACAGTCGCTCGACCAATTAAGACTAGTTTAATACTTAGAAATTGGTCGAGGTAACGGTTTTAAGTGTTGTGTAACCCTTTAGAAGTCGCTCTGTTTGACGATAAGTTTTGATTCGTAAGTTTTAGATGTTATAAAATCCATTTATTAAGGTAGACAGGTATTTGTAGTATTACATGACACAAATTTTAAAAATCATAAACGTTAAATGGCTATTTAAGACTTAGGCAGTAATTTAACCTAAATGTGTACTCATTATTATATAGGTAATAATAAAAATTGTAAACTATGTGGAGAGAAATATAAAGAAATATTGTATTGTATTTTAAATATCTAACTATTATCGATCACTGTGAAAGAAGATACAGTCACAGGTAGTTGACAATTTTCAAGCAACATCCTGCAATCAGCATCCTGGTACAAAGCTATTGGCCCATCTAGACGGGTATGATGTCATTCACTGAGGAGTTTCGCTGCCTATCTCAGATCATCTCAGAACCGGAATCTACATATATACCATATCTTTTCAACAAAACAAGATTCATTAAAATCGTTCACATCGATTTCTGGTCGCTTTTTCAAAATATCGTCCCGTCTAATTGAAGTACCGCATGTTCGTTCACTCGAGTACGTTGGACCAGCTAGAATGTTATATTAGACAATTAATCGACACAATGTCTTTCGGAAACATGTACGGAACACTGACGATTTTTATTATTTTCTTTTTAAAACGCTTTTATGTCTGTCTGTCACCAGTGGTGGCAGTTGCAACTTGAATTAGAAGCATCCTCCATCCGTGGTGGTTGACGCGACGATTAAGTAGCTGCTTGCCCCAACTAAATATTTCATTATGTACTACTATAATTTAGGTGGATGGTGAAACTCTTCAGTGGCTACTAGTAAACGAGCCCGTGTATTTGTAGTTTTTGAAACTACATATACTTCAAAATGCTCAGAAATACCATAATTTTTTACATGTCATTATTGTAATTACCTGTTTATTTCTTGACTTGTACTATTGTCACTTTAGCTAGTTTTCAAAACATAGCTTTTAGGTTAATACTCCAGAAAGGATACGCTTTTATCTTCCTATAATTTTAAAGGCCATGATTTTTAGCACATGAATGGAGTACCTACCAGTGATAGAATAATAATGTTTCTAACAGATCGGTAGCTTGCTTTGGATATAGTATAGTTATTTAGTAATAAAACATAGAGTTCTTCTTCTTCAATTTAAGAGCTGTGCTCTTGTCGGTGGAGTAATGACCACGTCTCTCCACTTTCCGCCCTCGTTTTAACCTCTTGGTACGACACGACATTCACCTTTTCTTTCACTTGATCAAAGTAATTACGCCTAGCTCTTCCCCTTCCTCTCTTTCCTTCAACTTTCCCTCAATTATGTTCTTCAAAAAAATATCGTGTCGTATCAAGTGACCTATCATCTTTTCTCTTCGGTTCTCAACTGTGGCTAACAGGCATCTCTTCTCCTTTACCATCACTAACACCTCTTGTGTTTGTGTGTTTGTTCAAACATAGACTATATGATTAAAATTACAACTGTGAATTTCATTGCGTCGGACAATATACTCAGAACTCCTAGATAATCGATCAATAACTACTTTATATTTATGGAAAATTTCACCGAGGGAAAATATCACGACTCAAGAAATTATTCTTAGAAAATATAAAGTAGCCATTTTTTTTTTTAGAAAATTGTTTTAGTCTTAGCATCTTCTACAACACAATGAAGTTCACAGTGGTAAGTTTAATTTAATATTGTAGGTTTTATAACTAAATACTTATATTATACCTAAAGCAAGTTACAAAATTGTTAGAAAGCATTTTTATTCTATTACGGAGAGGTATTCTATCCTTATACAAAAAAATCAGGAACTAAGATTGTAGCAAGTTACAGCACAAAAAATGCGTATTTTTACTGGATGAAACTGACAGCATCTACATAAGTTTTAGGTAGGTATCGTCAGTTTCATCGCGGATTAAGTCAATTTTTTTTTATGATTAACTGGATACTCCTTTGTACCACATTTTAAAATTATTTGTACTAAGTTTTCTATTGTCACTTTATATTGAACGTATGACGTCATTTCTTAATTATATAATTTCTGTTTAATAACCGATTCTTTGTTTATCATATGTTGTCAGTAAAGGAATATAAAAATAATATCTAAATGTTGTAGTTTGTAGTTCATAGATAATATCTCTTATTCGGTGTCTATGTATAAACTTACGAATTTAATAAATACATGTAGTCAACATTTATGTTTTTTTTTTCATTAAATCCCAAATTAAGATTAATAGAGAACCAGATTAATAGAATCCACAGCTGAAAATAGGCCTCTCACATAGATTTCCAGAGCCACCGGTTGGAACATTCATCCATACTAATATTACAAATGCGATAGTCCTCAATTATATGGCCACGACATATGGAAGAACAATACATACATTATTATAAAATAGAAAAAAAAAAAGAGGATAAATTATCATAATATTAGATATACATCCCAACTAATTCTGTTTGTGTGGCTGGACGAATTTGAATGAAATTTGGGGGGTAGACAGATTAGGACCTGGATTTAACATATAGGCAAATTTTTTTGCTGAACCGATTTTGATGAAATATTCCACGCGGACGAAGTCGCGGGCGGAAAGCTAGTACCTATATATAACTGAACCATCTAACGCCTTTAATCTATTTGCCAGTGTTCTATAAATAATTGAGTAAACAAAACGACCTGTTGTGTGCGAGTGTGCCATATTTTTGTATAGTACTACTAATTAGTGAAGTGGGAGTAGGGTTCCATACATTTTTTTATGCATAACGTGTTAGTACTTGACCTCAATCACACTTGATGTTAAGTGAAGATGAGGTCGAAGGTGGAAGCGTACTGACCCGGAAACCCCAACATATTTGGGGGACTGGCTATCTTATTTCTGACAACCAGAACACAACAATGCTACTAACATTGCTGCTTGGCGGCAGTTTTCGATAAGACGGTGGTAGCTCGCCAGGTGGACATTTAAAATGCTCTACCACCAACTAAAACATAACATCACCATCGACAGGGACGAACCTTTTTTTCAGAAACGGCTGGAGGTAGATGAGTTGAAATTGATATCGAATAATAAGGGCTACGGTCTCATACTGATAAAAAAAATCTAGTGTTAAGCGATCAACAACTGTAAAAGTCCCACTGATAGACCATCAAAACTTCCAGGTGCTCTACAATCTTGAAAATTGGCACGATGAGAGGTCTTGTGGCTCGAGTGAAAGAATTAATATGAAAATCATTAATTTCAATTTCAGTGTGGAAAAATTACGAGACAAATATTATTCGCCGTTAAATATATTTAGATCGTCTAAATCTTCATCATCATATCCGTCACAGGACATCCACTGCTGAACATAGTCGTCCCTAGAATTCCAGAGTGCCCAGTTGGATCCGGCCTGCATCCAGCAAGGTCCTCCCTTGACACAAGAACAACAAAGTCAATCTATTTGCACAAATTTTGCTTAATATATCTGAATCTCTTTTAAATATGAGTATTAAATAGTACCAGATAGGCGTTAAATACTGACTAGAAGATCTTTAATTTATAAGACGAGACCGGGCATCTTGTCGTTCACGTTTACTTAATACAAAGGTGGAATCGATCTCCGTGGTTTGGATGCTTCTCCCTACTCCATTTAGATAAATTTATTGGAATGAGACAAGCACACATACGGGAGTAAACAGCAACAAACACACTCGGAGGGTGCGCCGGGCAGATGCTGTGTAGTGCCGTTCGAAAGCAGTGTTACTACAGTAAGTATTTAAGTTCCTATAAAGTATGGAAGTGATCCAAATCGCATGACAAGAGGCTTTATGTCCAGTAGTGGACTTTTAAGCGGCGAATGCATTGGAAAATATTACTAGATTAGATACATCTGCAGCCTGTACAGAAGTTCAACTGCTGGATACAAGCCTCCCTACAACACAATTTGCATAGGAGGATCTGCTCCAAACGCCACATTCAGAAGCGGGTTGGTGACTTACATCTTTGCGATATCCTCACCAATGACGATGTTGCTCATCACTGGTCTATGCTGTTATAGTCACTAAGTCTCCTTATACTATGCATTTGAACTATCTAAGTCGTATCCTCATACGTCATGCTTTCATTTCTCCACACTAAATCGTCGGACTAGTGGCCATCTGACAGTGTTTTCAAGACGATTGCTTTCCTTTGAAATAAACCGGGAATTACTGTTTGTACCATCTAAAGGTCATTAGACCCACTCCGCACGGCGTCCACTCGTTGTATACAGGTGATCCATGGGTAGACGCCGCGTCATCACCAATAAACGTCGCGCGGTCAACCGGCGGACCTAGTGTCGTCAACCAGTGGACCCCGCGTGGTCAACGAGTGGTCGTCGCTTGGTCTACGAATTTTCGAGTAGTCTGTTAACAATTGGCACTAGGTATAGGTATTTCTGTTAACATTCGCAGGCAACGCGCGGTCCACTCGGGACCCGCGCGTTGGTGATGCGCAGTCAACGCAAGGTAAGCATGCGAGCAACGAGTTGTCATCGAGTGGTCCACTCGCCGTCCGCGCGTGGAGGGCTTACGACTAAGGCGATCCGGTGACGCTACGGAGTTGATGTAGTGAGCGCATACCCATATAAGTCCATATAAAGAATACTAACCGCACGAGGCGAGGCGGTGCGGAGTGAATGCCGGGTGGCTCTAATGAGCTATGACCTTTATACTAATACTCATGTTGTGGTTATATTTAGCAGACTCTTCAGGACCTCTAGAGGCAGGATGCAAGCGGTTATATAAAAATAAATAATGTAGATCAATATTACGTTTATTTTTATTATTATGTATCATAGACAAGGTAAGTACTCATAGTACTTTCACTGTACGTAACTACTACTATACAAAAAATACAAAATATTTATTTCATCAGCTTAAGCCTCATACATAAAATTTCAGCCGAGGAACTCCTTTTAAGTAATAGAATATACTTGTGATAGGAGTCCCAGCTCTTCCTGTATTGGACACATAGCTAAAGGCTGGTTAAAAATTTGAAGTTGTTAATTAGAGTACACGTTCTTTTTAGATTTAGAATTTTTAATTTAAAACACATAATGTTTCTAAGTTAGAGTTATAAGATATTAATTAATCCAATAAACTATATCACCGACTACCCTACATACACATATTGTTTGTGTTCTTATACAGGGTGTCCAGTAAATAGCACGACAAACGAGAAGGGAAGATAGATGAAAGGTTGACCTACCAGACAAAAAAAAATAACCTTAGTAAAAGTGTCACCGTTTTCAAGATATAAATTTTTTATTTTTTTTTCTTAAAACTGCCACTTTTTCTCTGTTTGTTGTTGTTATGTGTAGAAATAACCAGATATTTTTCTTATTTTTTCTGTCAAATATTTTCAGATAGTTGCTGTACCATATTTAAATATCATTTTGTTAAATACATGTAGGTAACCCTGAGAAAATAATTTTTTATTCCTAATTTTTTTTTTTTGAATATTGTTTAATGAAGTTTGACCTTCAGCGGTGAGAAAAAAATGTATTGGACTGCTGCTGCACATTCCCTTAAAAATTTACCTGTTTAGTAGGGATTTCAGAAAGGTAAAATAAAATACACCTTTATTTTTAAATAAAAAGATACAGCATTTTTTCCGTCGAGGGGTCTGGTTCACACTTAAATCCAATATTCAAATTTAAAGTAAAATTACATCTTTTTACTGACCACTGAAGTGCTTAATTGTTAAAAAACCTTGAAATTGTTATCTGCAATGATTAATAGTATCTCTTATTTTTCTGTGTGTAAAGATGTTATTAACTGTGTTTGATTGATTACTTATGATCGTAGAGAATACAAAAATATTAAATGTAAATTTTGTTTGGTAATAAATGTGTTCATTTTTAATCCAAAGTGTGTATTTTATTTAACTTTTGCTTATTTTTAAATAAACTGGCTTAAATTTTAACTAGTTCAATAATAAGTAACGCTGCTAAGCAAAAAAAGAAAAATTAATCATCAATTACCTTTTGACCGAAATTTGCCACTTTGGCAGAAAAAATGCTGTATCTTTTTATTTAAAAATAAAGGTGTATTTTATTTTACCTTTCTGAAATCCCTACTAAACAGGTAATTTTTTAAGGGAATGTGCAGCAGCAGTCCAATACATTTTTTTCTCACCGCTGAAGGTCAAACTTCATTAAACCATATTCAAAAAAAAAATTAGGAATAAAAAATTATTTTCTCAGGGTTACCTACATGTATTTAACAAAATGATATTTAAATATGGTACAGCAACTATCTGAAAATATTTGACAGAAAAAATAAGAAAAATATCTGGTTATTTCTACACATAACAACAACAAACAGATAAAAAGCGGCAGTTTTAAGAAAAAAACATAAAAAATTAATATCTTGAAAACGGTGACACTTTTACTAAGGTCATTTTTTTTTGTCTGGTAGGTCAACCTTTCATCTATCTTCCCTTTTCGTTTGTCGTGCTATTTACTGGACACCCTGTATATCCAATCAATTCCGTTAACTCTATTAGTTTGTTATGAGGAAGCGGGGTACCGCATTCCGATTGGCCCTACCAATGTCATTTATTCAAATGACACGTATACGTCTAGGACACGTATTCACGTGTCCTTGACAAGGCCAATCAGAGTACAAAAGACTTACACATACTGGCAAGACTAGGGACGGGACAGGTTCGATTATACCACAGTAAAATTTGTATAATATCGATATACCTATTATAATTTATATCGATTTTTTTTTTATGTAGTAGTGATTCATTTTCATTTGTTTCAAATAGGTTGTGGACCTTATACCGACTGCGGCGAATAATTATGAATAATATGAATATTAAAATAATGAAAAAATAATAGGTAGATACCTAATATGGTTTGTAGTCAAAATAGATCTGTCACCAAACAATTCCCAATTAATGTGGGTAGATTATTTATAATTATAGTTTTGTCTGTATCCAGTCGTTGGCTAAATCATTGCGGAGTCACCGACTGGAAATAAAGGTACACGAAGCTGCGTTACCCAGCGCAAGGTCAAGCGGAAGGACTAGATACCGTTCGCATCTTTCTATTGTTTGGTTTATTTTTGTTGGTTGGTATTTAAGTGTGAACTTTTCGGCGGTGCTCTATCAGCACCAATAGCGAGCGGACCCTCCATTATCGTATCTTATTTGTTAATAATTATGTTTTAGGTATTTATTTCGATTGATTTTTGGTAACATATACTCTTTTGATAACATATATAAAAAAGAAATAGTTTCGTAATATTTGTACAGGACTACGACGGGAACATATATTTATGGTTTTATTAATTAATACTTCGGACACTAACACCAATTGGCTAGACCAGAGGTACCCAGACTTTTTTCTCATTTTCAAAATTTTGCTTGTTCCGGTGGAGCCCCTACAACTACATTTCTACCATATTCCTAAAACTCAACAAAAATGTGAAGATTAGATAGGTACTACTGAATATGGAATATGCAAGTTTTTACAAGCAACAGTCGCTGAGGTGTACTACGCAATAGCGAAAGACGATAGCTCGAATGACAACAGCGCGAAGACAATATTGCGAAAGTACCATGGCTCGAAAGTTTAATTGCGCGATGGTTCATTTGCGCGAATCTTCTCCTATGACTATGAATGAGTAATCATATTAAGCTGTAGCGAGCGAGCAATATGGGTCGGGGCACCCCAACACTGTTGATTAGGTTCAGAAGGTTAAAGCGGGAGGTTCGATGTTAGATTGACATATTTCTCGACACAGGGAGTGAGAGACGTCACGTCATTTGAGCGTATGGGTGGAGCGGAGAACACGAAAGAAAAACTCAGAAATGATGCATTGTAATATAGGTTATCTATTTAGAAATAACAATTTATAATATTTTTATAACAAAAAAACACCAAACCTTTCAGCGAAACCATTCACTTTTTGGACGTTGCTCTTATGAACTATTGATATAACAAAACTCTTGATATTCTAAAATGTTGGGATTGTACTGACATTCTAATTTTGTGATATCGAACGGTTGGTTTCAAGTCAAAGTAATTGGCCGTAAATCTTCCACTTCCGCTCTTTCATTCAATATTTCCCTCAATTATGAATTACTTTAACCAAGTGAAAGAAAAGATGAATATATGGCACCAACATGTTAAAAAGCAAAGAGATCAATACATCGATAATAGCGTAGCTCTTAAATCGAAGAAGAATGTCTCAAGTATCAAACCCCAATTATGATTATTATTTTTATACCTACACAAAATTGTTATTTGTAATACATTGGAATTACGCAACCAAGTGTTCAATGAAGAAGGACTAATAATTAAGAACATTGTAAAATAAGAGACCTTTAAAACTGTGCAAAATACTGGAACCGCGGCTGAAAAAATTCAAAGTCACAAACGCCGTAAATATGCGTCAATCACTATAAAACACAGTTTGCGGCGCTTGCAGTGGAGACATTGAGCCCTTGGTCTTTTGACGCAAAAGAATTTGTAAAAGATTGATCCATTACACTGGTCCACGCCTCTGGAGATGTGAGAGCTGGTGCCTACTTTGCTCAGCAGCTGAGCTTAAGCATTCAGCGGGGCAATAACGCTTGCATACTATTAGGTACAATGCCTCACGGAAGCGAGTGGACGGCGTATTTTTAAGATATATTTTCAATTGTGTAATAAGAGTTTTATAAATTTATTGTTTTTCTTATAAAACTGTGAAATAAAGCACATAAATAATTTTTGTTTTATTGTACCGCTAGCGATGTACACTTGAACAGTTTTTAAAACCATAAAATTTCAATGGATTGTTGAACAAAAGCGATTTAGTTCGGATTTTTTTTTTTTGGTTCACTGGATTCGCATTTAACCACAATCTCGCCTGATGGAAAGTGTCACTGTGGTCGAAGATGAAACACGCGGTCTCAGTAAATGCCTATTCACTCTGCTCTTAAAGATCCCAAGGTTGTAGGAGTCTCTAACACAAGGGCAAAATTCAAGTGACACTGACTGAGGGAAGGCTGTACTCGGTTCTATTGGTACGTTGAAATTGAAATGAAAGTTTTCAAAATTTATTATATCACAAATTCACGCAATCACGGTCATGAACAATTTCATATAGTCAGCATAAAAATAAAATAAAATAGCATCTAAGGAAATGTCATTCAATCTTTTTTCTCTATAGATCTGTATAAAATGATGTATGGAACTATGGAACTGTATAAAATGACGATGTAGCTGTTCATTGAAAATAAAATTTATTATTATCTACCGCGGTACAGTAGGCGATCAGAACACAAAGCAATGCGGATTATATTGAATGCTAATTAATATATATTTCACCACTTTTGAGAGAAGACCTGTCCTTTGCAATAAGATCCAGGTGTGTTCATACCTACATAAACATTGGCAGGTATATACCATGCGCCCGAGGCACCCAAATGATTTTAACTGTTTCTTCGTGGTGTAACTGGGAATAAAAAATGTTCTAGATCACTAGTAAAATAAAGTTATCATTTTCACACTAAATAATAAAAAAATAAACTAAGTAGATACATGTGAATGTTTCAATATATTGTACATAAATATAAATACCGCTCTAGAGATGAGACAAATTGAGAAATTTGATGAGATGAGTAAAATTTAATGGTTGAATACAGTGCTACGAAATAAAAACGAATTTTAGTTTTCGCGAACAGTCTGAAAATAGGGAAGTGCGAATATTGGAAATTCGGAGATAACCCCTCACATTCGGAGTTATCCCGAGCTCACAATGTGACAAATATGGAAGAAATAAAAATAAAACGCTTCCCGTGTACCGATAGACCATTTTTGTAAATGTAGCTAAGATCAAATATTCATGTACGAGAATATGAAACTTGGAGGCACCGTGGCCCCGCCGAGCACAGCCCGTAATTTTATGCGGAACCTATACTATTGCTTTGTCTATGTTATAGAAATAGTTCTACAACCTACCTTCGGACTCATATTTACTTATAATTAGTAATTTTTGTTGTCACTAATTGTAAACCTGTAAAAGTGGCACTTTTGTGTCGCAGTTCCACTATGTCGCATTTCATTTTCTCGCACTTTCATTCTGTCGCACTTTTATTGTGTCGTATTTCCACAATGTCGCACGTTCATTGTGTCACACTTCCGTGATTCGAACTTGGGTCGCACTTCGAATATTCGATCTTACGTTAAGTCTATCGACAGATAATCGCAATTCAGTTGTGTCGCGCTACCGTGATTCGAGCTTCTGTAATTCGATTGGTACGATCCTGCTGGACTCAAAATTTGCATCGCTTTCCACTCATAGGAGGAGTTACCCATATAAAGCTGTACGGGTTAGCGGGCTGGACTGACGCGCCTTTACCACATCTACGGGAAGAGACAGACAAACTTACGGCCTTCACTTACGGGGGTTATTGACAAGATCTACTCAATATAAATTAGCTTGATGATTGGTTAATTCACAGAAAATAAAATAGCACACCATGGATGGGCCAATAGGTTGATTCATTTCTCGCTCACCCTTTCTTAATGGTTTTCGTTATCAAAGATACATTACTATAACGATTAAGTTACGTTATAGACCCTCTGATATCGTACCATATTATTACATTGTAATATCTCTAGTTTATCTTCCTGAACCTTCTTAATATTAGCTATTCATTTAAATTTGAAGTGGATTTGACAATAAATTATTAGTAAAACAGCTGTAGTTTTTTTTTTGATTGGGTCGACAGTAGATTCGAAACGAAATATGATGAAGATTACCTTAAGTTGACGCTTGAGAATAAGTTGCATATTAAAACAGTTTAAAAAAAATTGTATTGAGACAGAGATGCGATCTCAATCTCAAAACCGATTTATCAATACGGCCCTTAGATTGTTAACCTCAATATTAGGTACAAAAGGACAAATTTAACAAAAAATCGTTTTTAAACTTTACGGTCATAGTCCTCTGAGTACATTATAATATACGGTTTTAAATTTTAATAACTCATAATTTTTCTAATACAGGGTGAATTTGAATTTGTGTAATTCCCATTAACACGTTTCAGGACAGATCATCAGACACAATAGAATAATAATAAATAAATAATTTGTAAAAATAAAAAAAAAATCTAATGGAATATAATTAATAGAAATAATACACTATTTTCTGCCCAATCTAATAAACACTATCTTTGCTGGTAGAAAATTCTATCGGAGTTCAGCTCGCCTTTGTACATTTTAAATACAATGCATATTTCTGTAATAATTTTGTGTACAATAAATATATTAAGATAAGATAAGAATAATAATAAAAAAATAAATAAAGTTCCACACTAAGCAACTAGGCTTGTATTATAGATACCAGATGGTTCATAAACTATACAAATACATTTTTTCTTTGTAAATAAATACATATATAAATGAAAAACACCCATAACTCGGGAACACATGTCTCTATTCATCATACAAACATATGCCCCTAGCGGGATTCGAACTCGCGACCTTTTGGTATAGCAGCAGAGTTTCTAACCACTACACCAAACAAGTCGTCGATTCGAGTCGAAGTTTTATTGTTACAACGTGTTGTGTCCGGGAACGAGGTGGTGAAGACACTCTTGATTACGAACAAAATTCCCCAGGGAACCATAGCCGAATTCGATCCAAAAATTTTCAATTACCCATACAAAGTAAACCATTCTGAAACCACATACATTATGGAAGTCCAACAATTTGTAGTTGGTGATCCTGATCCTGATTACGAACAACTTTCCACTAGGAACCATAGCTGAATTCAGCCGAAAATTGTTGAACTTCCTTACTAAAGGTGATTTCAGAATGGTTTACTTTGTTTGGGTAATCGAAAAGAGTCACCAGTAAACAGAAATTATATGATTTTTTTTTATTTAGCTAACTGCTATTTGTTTTGTCAAAATTTCAGTAGTTTTCAGTGATGCGCGGTCAAACAAACAAAACGAATGTTTTAAACTAGCTTTTCAAATGTTCAATGTTCAGTTACTGGTTTTAAGTCGCCCTGGGTGATGTTTTCCCGAATATCTTCAATGTAAATTCTTTGCCCTTACTATTTTATTAGTAGTCACGGTGGCTCAGCGGTTAACACGCGGTGTCCCAATTGTGGAGGCCCGGGTTCGATATCCAGGCAGGCCATGTACCAACAAGTTTTTAAATTTAATTTAATTACTTATGTGCATTTATCTGACTGCTCTTGAACGGTGGAGGAAACCTGCATACTTAAGAAATAAAAAATCAAAGGCATGTAAAGTCACCAACCCGCATTGGGACAGCGCGGTGGACTATGGCCCATACTCGCTCATTATAAGAGGGAAGGCCTATAATTCCTGTAATGGAATGTTTACTGGCTGATAATGATTTACCGTATTAAACCAATAGAATTCTCTCCGAATAATCAATTTATTTAAAAAATGTTGTAAAGAATACTTCTCTCATTTTTTTGAAAACAACTAAGCGGAAAGGGTCAAGGTCTAAGGAAGCAATCAATACACGAAAAGGCTCTCATTCGCCTACAAAATAAGCCACCTAAATGTGAGTCACATACGCTATAAAAACCGTAAAATGTATCAGATACGATTCAATATCTAAATTAGATCATCATTTGGAGGAATTTTTACCTTAACCCTGCAGTGGGATGTTTACGGTCTGATAATAATGATAACCTAAGGAATACTGAAGCCAACGATTGTTTGAAATCTTGAATAAGTGTTCTTCGTAATTGTAGGGAAACTGTACCTACAGCCGATGTACATATTCTAAGCTGTGTTCTGTGAATATTATTTAATAACGTCTGAGTGGGTCCTCCTCAGATCGATGAAACTTCAAGGTATGATCGGCTTATACACCACTCCACCTGCTAGGTAACAGGATTCTGCATGCAAGATGACACACCTTTAGAAAACCCGTGCGTATTTGATTTGTTCTGAACGGAAACTTATGGGAGCTTTGCTCCAGCGTCGTGCCGTATTTTCTACAAGATACGACCACTTTTATGTGTGGTTATTCGGTAAGAACAATTTGAGCCGAGAAATGTTTCCTCGCGGTGTTAAAACATGATACAAACACCCGGAACTTTCTCACCTTGTTTACATTAATATAAACAGAATCTGAAAATTGTTGTATAATTTTGGGTAATTTGACGATTGAAAACATGAAGTAATAATAATTCCAGAGAAAAGCAAACACACAAACACAGTTTTTCTTAGAGGACCGAGGGATAGAGTGGTAAAGTTAAGAATTATAACCGCCTCCGCGGCTCAATCTAAACAACATTGGGTTTACGATTCGGAGGTCGCGGGTTCGATCCCCAGTGGGGTACATGTTTTAAGTACTTGGTTTTGTTGGTGGTAGGGCATTTTAAATGCCCGCCTGGCTAGCTACCACCATCTTATCTAAATCTGCCGCCAAGCAGCAGTGTGAATAGCATTGGTGTGTTCCGGTTGTCAGAGATAAGGTAGCCAGTCCCCCAAATGTGTTGGGGTTCCCGGGTCAGTACGCGTCCACCTTCGACCTCATCTTCACTTAACATCAGGTGTGGTTGAGGTATATGAGGTAAAATAAAAATTCTAACACAGACTACAGATCTATAGGGCCGCATGGGTTAGAACCATCCCATCTCTTCCCACGGGTGTCGTAAAAGGCGACTTTCCACCAAAAAACATTTATGACTTGCACGTTTCAATGGCGATGGGCTCACCCCCTGTCACGTGTGCATTTCTGTATAAGGTGTAACGTGGATGCTGTTTCAATCATTAAACTTTCAATGTGTGGAACACCCAAACACTATTGTTTGAGATATCTGTGATCACCCCATTTGCGATAGATGTCGTGACGTTCTGTGTGTATGTATGTATGTAAATATATCGTTTTGCTTCAAAAAATCCAGTGTGGCGATTTAGGATATTAATGCATTTATCTGACTGCTCTTAAACGGTGAAGGAAAACATCGTTAGGAAACCGGCATGCCTGAGAAATAAACATTCATAGGCATGTTAAGTCCTCAATGCACATTGCGCCAACGTGGTGTACTATGGCCCATACTCTCTCATCATACGAGAAACAGTGGGATGTTTGATGATGATGACTATTTTATTGTGTGTATAGATTATATATCGTACTAGTATGTTGTTAAACCTACTACTATAATTGTATTGTGGGATTAGTGGTCCATTTAAAGTCCATAAAGTTGTATACTAAATATTTATGTATTTATTATCTTCTTTGTCATTTTCACACACTGCACTATTGCATTGACACAATACTTTCCATACTACATAACAAGTACATATTAGTAATACACACTCTTTTTACACATTGCTTTCCTCTCCCAGGGTGGGACGGAAGAACAGCGCCCAGTTCCTGGAACTGAGGATAATACTGAGTCCCACTCCTTTTTGCCATAGTGGCACTCAAAATTTGTTATGTTTATCTTTATATATTTTGTAATTTGTTCTTTTTAATGTTTTATATGTTATGTTTGTTTTGTACAGTTAGTGTGTGCCCACTTGTGGCGAATAAACTGTTTTCTTTCTTTCTTATTTAACGGCACCTGAGACCCATATCATTTCTCTAGTTAGATGCATATCACGTGCTGTCGGACGCCTAACCCTACGGTATCGAGTTCACTTTCCAATCACGTTCAACGAAGACAAAGCTGTGTATCTGAGGCGTCGATTTGATTAGTGTTGGACATACTAAATTCCTCCATTGTATCCGAGTGGCGCTCGGCCACAGGCGGATCAAGATTATGTGTGCATCAGAATCAGCATGGCGTGTGTATGGGTACAAATTGTCATGCTTTCTGCATGAAAGCAACGTACGAGCAATGTACACAATATACCTAAATTGTAAAGCAAGGCTGGTAAATGTTAACCTGAGATGCAGACGGTAGATAGAGGTAAAGGAGTTGAGCGCCGTGAGAGGTTGTCGTACTTATCGGTCCAGCAGATTTGTACATGGAGATGTCGGTGAATAAACAACGTACTAAGCTGTAGCTGTGTCGTAATAGTTCTGGCAAACGACTCCGTTTTAGAAACAATTTAGAATTCCGAATTTTTAATCAAATTCCAAAAAAACTAAAACCAAATAGCATCGAAAAGACAAAAAGAGGTCGAGGTTCAACACCTCGTCATGACCTAAACGAGAATTGACTACTGTAATAATGTACTTAAAAATATTCTAAACGTATCCAGATGCGACAAGCGGAGAAAAAGTAATTTGAAAATAAAAAAAAATAACTTAAGCGCCTGTCTTGTTATATCAGCAATTAACAAGAAAATCAAAAATGTAACTCGAACGATAAGGGGTTCTTATAATGCATTTATGGAAATACTTAATGTATTATCAAGGATCTGATGATATCTTGCACTTTAAAATCGGTCAAGCCGTTTAGGCTACAGGATGGTATCTATGCATACATATGCTCAACAAAAACCATGAACAACCTTTCTGGAGCAGTTTCGGCTAAAAACATGGTGCACTAGACCTTGAGCATTACGACAAAATAAAATCGTAAGATATTTCGCAGTCCCCGGGAGCAGAGCAACATAGGTCCATTCAGCAAGAGGCACTAGCCGTCACTGTCGCTTTTGCTTGCATTGCAAGCATCGAGCCAGTGTTGCCAGATCAAATATGTGAAAATGCTGTAGCGGCACTTCATAAACGCGGATTTTCGACAAAAAAAAAGCGGAACTTATTGTTTTAATATTTACATTGAATTTTCTCTCTCAATTAAAGATGTTTCGGAAGAGATCGCTGTTAGCGATAAGGCCGCCTAATTTGTAGTTTCTATATGATATTTAAATGTAACTTCCTTATTTAAACATTAAAGCATATTTCATCGATTGATTGATGTTTTATATGTATTCGTAGGAGTACAATTGAAAAGCTAAAGGGTTGTTGCAGCAGATTTGAAAAAAGAGGAACAGCTTAGGTTAAAAGCGGAAGACTGTCCCATTGCCATATAAGGCATTGTAAAAAGCGGAAAAGCAGTAAATCTGGCAACAATCTGTCTGGCTTAAGATCACCAGATTCTCAAGTAAGGATAGGTGTGCCCCAGGGCTCAATATTAGGCCCATTTTTGTTTCTAGTTTACATAAATGATCTGCCATTTATGGTCCAGAAATTGACCGAGATTGTACTATTTGCTGAAGATACATCTTTAGTTTTTAAAGTTGACAGAAAAGACAATGTTCTTGACAAGGTGAATAGTGCTCTAAAGTTCATTTTACGATGGTTCACAGCCAATAACCTGGTTTTGAATGCTAAGAAAATGAAAATGCATAAATAGTGATAAGCATAACTTAAATTTGAGATATATGGACAAATTAGCCACCCCACAATTGGTCGAGGTTAAACACCTCTATTAAATTCCGCATCCAATAATGTGCACCATGTTATGTTAGTTATGATATTTAGTCTAAATTTGCGAAAATATTTTTTTTCTCTTTGAGTGGGAGTATAGGCATAGAATTCCAATTGCTGTTTTTTAAGAAAAACATTAAATAAATCTGTACTTCCCATAAAAATACCAATTATATCGTGGATATAGATACCTACATATTACAACTCGTAACGTTTTTCTGATTTTTAGTATTATAGCTGTAGTAGTGTTCATTCATTATATCCATAGATAATTTATTCCCATAGCTATTGCTTTTCACAGATTACAAATACACCCAGTAGAAGAGTTTAAACGTATAAACGTTTTTAACACCGCAGGTGTTTTCGCAAATATGACAAGCGCGCCGAGATACTTGACCCTTAGTATTTTTGCGTGGGAACGCGCGACAGAGAGATTAAGCGCCTGTCTTGTTATATCAGCAATTACCAAGAAAATCAAAAAGGTAATTAACAATAAGGGGTCATAATGCATTTATGGAAATACTTGTTGCAACAAGGGTTAACAAAGTATTATCAAGGATCTGATGATATCTTGCACTTTAAAATCGGTCAAGCCGTTTAGGCTACAGGATGGTATCTATGCATACATGTGCTCAACAAAAACCATGAACAACCTTTCTGGAGCAGTTTCGGCTAAAAACACGGTGCACTAGACCTTGAGCATTACGACAAAATAAAATCGTAAGATATTTCGCAGTCCCCGGGAGCAGAGCAACATAGGTCCATTCAGCAAGAGGCACTAGCCGTCACTGTCGCTTTTGCTTGCATTGCAAGCATCGAGCCAGTGTTGCCAGATCAGATATGTGAAAATGCGGTAGCGGCACTTCATAAACGCGGATTATCGACAAAAAAAAAGCGGAACTTATTGTTTTAATATTTACATTGAATTTTCTCTCTCAATTAAAGATGTTTATGAAGAGATCGCTGTTAGCGATAAGGCCGCCTAATTTGTAGTTTCTATATGATATTTAAATGTAACTTCCTTATTTAAACATTAAAGCATATTTCATTGATTGATTGATGTTTTATATGTATTCGTAGGAGTACAATTGAAAAGCTAAAGGGTTGTTGCAGCAGATTTGAAAAAAGAGGAACAGCTTAGGTTAAAAGCGGAAGACGGACCCTGTACGGGATAGCGAATGAAGCGGAAAGTAAAATGGACTGTATAAAACTAATTTGGCTAAATGAATTAGTTAAACAATTATAAAATTGTATTAGTTGTATACTTTTTTATATGATAAAAAGAAAAGAAAAATGATCCTGCTTATTTCTTGCGACGCGTCTTTTCCCACAGATGATTTCAATTTCCGAAGCGGTGGTAGCTTGAACATACCGGCTAACCGAAGAATGCTTAAGCCCTAATTGACATTCAACAAATGATATCATGTTTCTTAAGTTGAAATAAATGCTTGAAGTTTGAAGTTTGAAAAACACTAATCGAGTCGAGAGTAAGTAAGAATAGTGCACCTGCTTGGAGTGAGTAGGTGAACTTATATGATATTGAACAATATGGGTATTTCAATTAATATATTAATGTTCTAACATTTTATGACAAGCGTACCAAACTGTACCAAATTTATAATCATAATAACAATAGAATAATGTTTATTCAGAAAATGTTACATAGGTAGTTGAATCAAGATTATGTTAGGAAATCGAGTAACTAATAAAGATAGCCGAAAAGAGAAAAACAAAATTAGCTTATTATAAAAACTTAACTTACTGCCCAAAAAAGCTAAACAAGCTCATGGATTTAGTCTTACATTCAGCCTACAAATATGGCAAAGGCCTAGAACGTTCCGTCTCTCATTGTACGATCTGAATTTACATAATAAGGTTCGCACCTTATTACCGGGACTGTCCCCCAGATGAAATTGCTCCAAACCCACATGTTATATTACAGTGACGTCGTTGAGTATTCCTTTTTTATTCAATTTCATTCAATAGATAAGCCAAGAGAGTGAATTTCATAGGACAAATAGTGTTTATATATACTCTTTAACCCATGATGCAAAAAGCGGGGTATTATACAGTTAAATTCGTGTATTTCCCATTACCTAGTGACGCCATAGTCGAATACGATCATAAAATTTTCATTAGGTACCCTTACAAAGTAAACCATGTCAAACGACCTTCAGTATGAAAATCCAACAATTTCCGGCTGGTGACTCCACTCCTGATTACGAACAACTTTCCACTAAGAACCATAGCCGAATTCAGCCGAACATTGTTGGACTTCCATACTAAAAGTGGTGTCGAATGGTTCACTTTGTGTGGGTAATCGAAATTTTCACTGCCACAAGATAACCGTTCATCGGGTAAAAAAAAGAAGCCTAAGATAACAGAGTCACGTTCTATAGCACTTAATTAATGAACTCCAAGCGTGAAATTAAATTCTTTTTTTTTAAACTGCACTAAGAGAAAGAAAATGGCAGGTACCCGTAGTGTGTTCTTCACCTATTTTTCGTCTTCTTTGAATATACCCACCCTAAGGGTTATGTTTTTCTCCTGTATCTAAATAAAGAAATAAATATAATAAATATCCTTACACATACACGCAGCGCCATCTAGTTCCACAGTAAGCAACTATAGGCTTGTGTTGTGGATACCAGATGGTTGATATACTACTTAAATAATTTTTTTTATTTGTAAATAAATACTTATTATAAATGAAAACATCCATGTCCGTATTCATCACACAAACAAATGCCCCTAGCGGGATTCGAACCCGCGACTATTTGGTATAGTGGTCAGAGTTTCTAACCACTACACCAAACAAGTCGTCGTATCTATGTAATTCTTTCTTCCCTCGTAGCACTCAAACGGCTCTGAATGGATTTTAATGAATGATGTACCCTCAGATTTATCGTGACAGTCCAAGTAAAATAAGCGTCATAGGATAGGTTACGTCACCGAAGACCAACCATAGCGGCCGTAAGGGTCAAATTATGTCACATAGTATTAGAAGTGAGACATATTATTATTAAGCAGCGGACGTGTGCCGAGCTCTTAAAGTACAGGCTACGTTTAGTTACCTACTAAAATATAATAAATCATTACAAACTAATAAATTACTATTCGAGGAGTGATAATTGGCGTGGAACAGATCCCACCTCCTCACTCCTCCCACAGTAACTCCTGTAAGCCAGGATCAACAGCGGTACTCTGCGCAGATGATGGCCCTACGTGACCTATTGCGAGTCCAAGACCCCAGACTAATTAAAGCAAGAAAAAGGGTGTGCAATTAGGAATACAAGTTTCCCACTGACTCCCTCGGCAAATGGGAGAGTAGCCAATGAAATGCAATACGGCACTAGTGCCACCCTATAGGGAAGGAAGTCGAGTGAAGCTCGGCCCCGTTTTCGTTAACAGCACGCCTAGATGCAGTGAGCGGGACGGTAGCAAAATGCTACCTCGAGTAAATGTAAAAGTGCCAATAATGAGAGTGACAAAAACGCGTGATAGCTTGGAAATTGTGTCGGTTGACTAGGTCGTTGTAGAACAACAGGCGGACTAAAATGTGTAGTCGTGATTGTTCGCCGTCGCCACAAACGCAGTTTGGTGAATCAGCCAAAGCCATGGAAAATATTAGCCTTTGAAATTTCCGTGACCCGTTAAGAACTGAAATGTGCAATGTTACTGTCTACCCTTCTCTGTACAGTTTCACTGCCACCGGGCCTGCCAGTCGGTCATAAGTAGATCCTCCACTTCAGCACAAATCCCACAAAACAGACGAGCCACACGGGAAATGTCGCCTATTCTAAAATCGGTCGACGCGATACCGCATACGGAAGTGATAAGCGTGGAAGTCGAATTTTTTAAAATTTATTTTGTTTTTTGTTATTACTAGACAAATTCTTGTCTGTCCTTGTACTCCGCTGATCAGGTGATCTCTAATTATGCAGATATCAACACCAGTCAAAATCAAAATCAAAAATGCTTTATTTTGTAGGTGCACAGACTTAAAATAGTCAGATTTTACATTTTTAAAGCTACTGCTTGTTCAAACGGCAATTTTCCCCTGAGAAGAACAAACAAGAAACTCGAGAGGTCGCTCTTAAAAAAAAAAAGGTTTTTATATTACAAAATTATTAATTATGATTTTTTTTTTTTTTTTTTTTTTTTTATCCTTAGACATACACACAGCGCCATCTAGTTCCACATTAAGCAACTACAAGCTTGTGTTGTGGATACCAGATGGTTGATATACTACATAAATACATTTTTTTGTGTAAATAAATACTTATTATAAATGAAAACATCCATAACTCGGGTACACATGTCCGTATTCATCACACAAACATATGCCCCTAGCGGGATTCGAACCCGCAACCTTTTGGTATAGTGGTCAGAGTTGCTAACCACTACACCAAACAGGTCGTCAAAATTTTAATTTTATATTATAATATTTCATTATTAATTGTGAAATAGCCTGGTTATGCGAACGGGCTGTTTATGTCCATGAATGTTTATCATCGAAATAATTTGATATTTTATAATATGCTTTCTTAATAAGTTTCTGTTTTATAGTATCTTTAAATTTATTGAAAGGAAGATTTTGTATATCAACAGGAACTTTATTGAAAAAGCGTATACATAACCGTTTGAATGAAGTCATGGCCGTTAGTTCCCGGCAGAATAAAATCGCAAATAGATTCAATAGCTACTCGAACAAGAGGCGTCGAACACTTGTGCAACTCGGTATCACCTGTATATTTCCATTTCATTCATGAAATCGTTCCGGTTGCTTTTTGCTGGATCGAAATTTAATAAAGTCGTCGTCTATCTTAGTGTCTACCGAAATCTATTTTTAATTTACATAGAAAATGCAAATACTTAGGTATACCATAATATTACTCACGTAACCTGTAACTTTGAAAAGCTTTAAAGATTAAAAATTCCACCAACTTTATTACATACCTTGACATTATTGTTTGCAGCTTTGTAAAGGAGGAAAAATTTATTAAATTTATCCTTATTTTTATTTTACGGATTCATTCCGTATCAACAGCGTTAAACATGTATACGGTATTTTATTATTAAATTAAACCAATTTCAGATTCTTACTTCAAACCTACCATTACGTAGTTTATTGTAAGTGGATGGTAAGCCTTATAAATAGTTTCATGGTCACACACAAATCATTAACGAACAAATGTCACATAAGATATTTAGTTAAAATTCTGTGTTAGGTAATTAATAAATTGAAATTAAAATTACGTATTAATAAAGAAAACGAACATAGAACTGCGTTAGATCTCAATTATAAACTTTTGTCAAATTGTAAATGGCATTGCTAGGTTAACTATAACAAATCTATGTCAAAAGAAATCAGTATACCTAATACAATACTATTAACAAATATTTAAGGATATTAATAAAAAAAACAATGTCCACACTAAGTAACTAATAATACTACTTTGACTAACTAATTTGACGACCGATTGGTGTAGTGGATAGTGACCCTGTCAGCGAAACCAACGGTTGCGCGCCCCGCAACGGGTCCCGCGACGGGTAAATGTTTGTGTGATGAATATGAACATTTATTCCAGAGTCATGGATGTTTATATAAATATTTATGTATGTTTATCCGTTATCTAGTATCCATAGTACATGCTTTGCTTAGTTTGGGACTAGATGATTGATGTAAGTGTCCGAAATATTTATTTTATGTTATTTTTATTTTAGTAAATTTAAGTCAACCCATTAATCAATGACAAAAGCACCCAGCATGTTTGTTGGCAATTATCTCTTCGTGAATGGAAAGAGCTTTGCGACAAATATCAGCCTTCGATACATTTATACGTAAACAATTAACTTGTTTTCTGAGAAGTTATTTCTTTTATCAGGATTCTCTATTGTCCATTAACACGGCGTCTTAGAAAGCTGATATTAATCTGCAGGAAGTGAAAACTGGAGCGAGCAATACCAGCTCTGTGCTGTGGCGGAATGGTTTCACTCTTGAGATTAGTTGAGTGACACATCGACACGAAGAACATCGAATAAAACTTGGTTCACAATGTCGAAAATCCAGGTAGAAAATATCATCAACGTCGTTACATTTTAAACATGATTATATCGTCTAGATAAGCCTAGACCAAAACATCTTCAAAAAGCCATAATCGATTTCCTCCAAACATGGTTAAGAACGTATCACCGGGTATAATCTTATGTATAAAAAAAATAGAATACCATCGACAGTCTACATAACTTGCGCCGCTTCTTTTCCCACAGACGATTTCCCTTTCCGAAGCGGTGGTAGCTTGGACATACCGACTGATCGAAAAATGCTTAAGCCCTATTTTTATTTCCAATAGATTTAAATTGACATTCAACAAATGATAACATGTATCTTACGTTGAAATAAATGCTTGAAGTTTGAAGTTTAAATTATAATTTATATCCCAAAAAAACTGTGCAATAGTGCCACCGAAATATACAAGTGCCATAAATAGACCTTCAAAAGCATCGTAGTTAAATAACATCCAAATAGATGTATATGTGAGAAGGGACAGCGAAGACATTGGACTTTTGGCTTTATGGGTATATAATCCCGCCAGAATTAAAATTAATTGCGGCCGTTATTACTGATTATGGTGTTAGCGCTAATATAAATGTATGTCACTGTGCTTATAGAAACTTCGTTTATAGCAAGCTCTTTCTACAGTACGCTGTGATTTTTTAAAGTTTGAACAAGTTCATAACACCACAACAACAAAGACGTAATCCTTGTAATGGAAATTTTAAGTCAATGTAGTCGGTGGCTCTTAGCTGAAGGAAACTAAAAACTTCATTAAAAATTGTTTACGTAGTTTGTAAAATGTTTTAAAGGGTCGTAGAAAAAATTTAATTTTCAAGTTGTCTGTTCTTTAACCCCGGTTATATGTTTGACGGCGTAGTGTGTGTGTGCGTAAGTGGCTAGTCCTTGACAGATGTGATAGTAAAGACTAAACGACAAGTTCTTAGACATGTTTAATGAAAATCGGTTCAGCCGTTTTGAAAATATTGAGCTTTCAACACAGTAGAGAATATCGATGATATCTTTCCAGGGTTTTCTAATTTTCTTTTATAATATTTAAGTCTTATCTCGGGGATAGATTAGCCAAGTTTGATGGAAAGGTTTCCTATGTTATAACGGTTTTCAAAGTTAAACGATCGAATGGAAACCTGCCCCCGTAGCATGATATCGTTTGATGCGGGCGACGTAGGAGTGAGAGTAGGACAAATGTATATTTCGTCCATGTGAATGAGCAGTACAAATATTATTTCGTGCGACATAAAAGTTTATCGCTCCTGTCATGCTCCTAGTGTAGCTCCTTATTGTAGTTACTTAATGACGGTACAGGAATAAAACCAACAACGTTCAGAATTAATATTTTATAAAATTATTTTCTAAAACGGAAATATTTATTACAATTACAAGTATAATTTTAGTCTATGAGTATATGTATTATCATATAATAAACAATATCTACTTACTAATTCTATCGACTAAAAGTGATTATAATCCTCATTAAAATCAACAGCTAAATATCTACTGCGGGCAATAAAAACCTGGGAATTCTTGTTACAATGTATTCAACACATTACAATACATACAACAAATGTTACAAAGCATTCAACTCATGTTACAAAGCATTCAAACTATGGTACAAAACAATTCATCATGTTATTTATATATAAGTAATGACCATCCGTGCCCAATAAAACAATCTTTTTACCCGGTTGCAAAGGATTCCTTATTCTGTCGATGGATTTTAATAAGGTACTGTTCGAATCATGCTGTGGTCTCTTAGAACAAATACTCCCGTCCCAATAGAGACTAGCGCCACCTAGCCGCCATATGTCATAACTTGTTTATACCATGATTACCATGTAAAATATTTAAAGTCTATATTTTCTCAAAAACAAATAAACTATATGTACCTAAGTATATTTCAAGTGATTTTTTTCTTGCCTAGTTATTAAATTTTCATATTTGAGATAGCATTAGGTTTTGTGAAAGTAAAACACGTAAAGTAATGATGATTTGGCAACACTGAGAAAAATGTCGGCTGTCGTTGGATGTGTACGCGCATTTTTTTCACTTTCCATTTTCTCTGAAAATTTAAAGTATTTCCCGTGTGATTTGGTGATTGTGATGTGCATTTGCTCCAGATGGTGTGAGTTTAGGGTCACGGTGTAGCCTTCGGGGCGGGTTTTGGTTGCTCCACCTTTAGTCGAGATTGTATGTGAGATAAGACTCTGTGAGACAGGACTCCCAAGTGTATTTTTGTCTTTTTCCTTATGTTTTTGTTTGGTATTAATTTTATTCCCACGGTTATATATGATGATAGTTATTGTTTGCTTTTCTTAAATAAAATTTGTGTTAAATCGTGTTTTATTGTATACCGATACCCAACTAGATTATATGTGTAGTTACTTCGAAGGTTTATTTTCGATGACAGCATTGAAATTTTGATGAAACAATTGAAATTTCAATGTTTCATTGAAAATAAATCTCTGAAGTAACTATCAAGTTGCCAGGTTTAAGTAGGTACGGCTAGGTTTCATGACCTTGACGAGGTTAGTTACACATCATTGCGGATAGATGGCGCTGTGAACCCGAGTCGCTTGCAAACGCCAACATACCCGTCTATCTCCGTATATACATTGTAGTCTTTGGTTCGAATCATAGTCACAGTAAAGTGTCTAGGATAATTGAACCGCCAAAAATTGGCAAAACAACCAACTTCACCTTATCATAGTCTCTATCTCCAGAGTGCATCATCATAACATTAATTTATATGGGACCATCCTGGCGTCAAACCCTATCATATAAAAAAAATAATCATCAATTGATGAAAATATGGGTGAGTATTAAAAAAATATATACATACCAACATAGAACCTCCTCCCTTTTGGGAGTCACTTAAAAAGAAATCATAGCGGAAATAAGGGTTCTGTGACAAAATATGTGGATAACAGAAGAAAGTGTTCATCATAAAAATTCCAAAAATGTATGCGGCGTGCTTCTAAATCACCCATATAAACTGACATTAGACACTTTATAACTTTTAATTATAACCTTTCACTTAGCGTCTTTTGTCTCGGTGGCGGTTCGTCTATTAGCAAAGCTTACAAAATACATTGACAAATTAATTTGCCCTACTTTCCGGTGTTCGATTATGCTGAGCTGTTCATTGAGCTTTTCTAGCGATGGAGCCGGAAGGTGGCCACAGTAACTCAATAATAAATCAATGCAAATTCATCGAGATTGGGCTCGTGTTAGTCGCCTTTAGGAATAGTAGGATAGGTGATAATCAGGGTGTCTGATGAAGCGTTAAAAGCTTTAACAAATATTTTTAATGTGGCATTTTTTTCTTTGTTATTATGTAATTAGGCACGCAGATCGTAACTTCAAAATTCACCAGTCGCCTAAATACATTTACATAAGTATTATCATAAGATATTTAGCTTTATGGGTACTATAGAATTAAGAACAATCCCAAGTTCAAATAAATCGCTGATATTAAGTGAGTTTCTTTGTTTTTTATTTTAGCTGCAGTTCCCAAAGCAAAATCATTCCAAGAATATTTACTTTAGGCTTTATTTGAGGAACCTGATTAAAATTGGTTCCAGCATGTATTCTGATTCTCAGAGAGCTTGAGAGACCTCAAGTCATCAATACAACTATGACTGGAACGATACGTGTACGAACTAATGCCGTGCATTGACATAATGCTTATGTAATTTAATACACATGAATAACACAAGTTTAATATATTCTATGGACATTGACGTCCTGTGCCTGATATGATGATGAATATTATATTAGATATGTTTTGCAGTCTTTTCAGGAAATGCGATACGGTTCTGCAAAAGACTCATATAGCTCGATCAACCGTTTGAGCATTCCTGCCTTAGAGTTTAGGCGATTTCCGGGAAAAATTTCCTGTGGTGCTGTTGAAGAGCGGAAATTTACTAACCTTAATATCGAAATAAGCTCACGATGACGGAATATACCCGTTGAGTTTTTTTTACCGTAAGGCAAAAAATAGAGCATATTAGGGAAGCGAAATAGAAGGTATTGGCATAGGAGGTTTATTTTTTTTTTGTCTAAACTATCATATATAATGATTGTATGTATGTATTTGTGTATTCATGGTGGGTAATTTTTTCGTTTAATGTATTATTTTGGTTTTATTCTATTATATGATATTTTTAAAATTTGTTGTTTCTTCTGTTTCGTGTACACTTTATGTCTACCTTTTGCATCAAATTTCGCTCTCACGTCTTTGTTGGAAGAGATCTCTTATAGAGATAAGTTCGCCCTTTGTACATTTTTCTTATATGTTTGTTAATGCCCATTTCTTGTGTGTCTCGTGTACAATAAAGTGTTAAAATAAAAAAATAAAAAAATCGAATAAAGCGTTAAAATGTATAATTTGATAGTCGCGTTTGTATAGTCTATGCCACGTAATCAAATAATTATATTAAATGATAATAGAAACCCTACGAATCCCGCTAGTCGCATATCAATCAAGGACGGGCACGTGCGTTTTTGAAAAAAAAAATTAAAGTACCTATGCCAATAACTTCTATTTGACTTACCTGATATCCCCTATTTTCTTAACCGGTAAAAAAATTCATCCGGTACATTATATTAGATTCACTCAGGTATACTTTCCTCTGTCTTTTCTTCCGTAACTGATATACAAGTTAATTCTACAATGAGATCATCTTTTCTGTCTTGAGGTACGCTCCAAGAGCCCGTCACACTTGCCACGTAAGGAGGCGGCTGCTCCGTGTTACTTATGATTTTCTCCATCATCAGAACCGTTGAGTATCTGTACATTAGCAAGAGGAAGCACACCGCATTCACTGAAATAAATAAAAATTTCATTTTAGGACAAATCCAACAATGTCTAAATTTGTATGTTTGCATAGCTCTGGCATCAGTCTCACACAAATCATATGGTCTACCTGTATTTTCTTGTTTACTAAATTTACTGTCCTGTCATGAAAAACTAAGGATTATTTAAGAAATATTATCATTAATCCAATCTCACTAACCCCTAAATAGAATAAAACTAAGTCCGGATACTAATAAGGTCTAGTTAATTTCTACCGGAAGGTTTATATGTGTAACTAGCTTATCGCCCGCGGCTTCGCCTGCGTGGAATAACTTTATTGCAATTATGTTTAATTTGTTTATTCTATGTTTTAACCCAGCGTATGTTCTGCGTATGTCCCAAATTGCATTCAAATCCGTTTATCCGTTTCACCGTGATTGAGCTACAAACAAACATACAAACTTATGCATTTATAATATAAATTTTTTTTTTTTTTTTTTTTTAATAATAATAAATTGTAATATATTATAATAAGTTGATTATAAATATTGTACATTATATAGAAGTAATTAAAACAAAATATTGTGTATTTGATGTATTTAAAAATATAAAAAATAATATATATATGTATACAAATAGAATAGTTAGATACATGCATAATATTGCACGTTTGCTTGTTTATTGCTCTATCACCGTGAAACGGATGAACGCAATTTGGATGAAATTTGGTACCCGGGTAGACTATGCCCTAGAATAGAACATAGGATTCTTTTTATCCCAATAAAGGGATTACTTTTCGCGGGATAAACAGATTACATATAAAAATGAACTCTATTGGGTCGAAGTCGCGAGTAAATACAAGTATGATTCTTATTGTTAGTTCTCCAAAAAATAAATAAATAAAATAACTCAATATGCCTAAGATTTATTTTTACGTACTTATAGAGACACACTTCCGTCGAATCGATCAAACAAGTGGACGAATTTCGATAAAGTGTCGTTACTAGTGAATAGCTAATGCGCTAGGGAGTAACGGGTATACTTTTAGCTATTAAGTAGGTACAGGAGGATGGAGGTTATACCTATATCACTTGCGTAGATCAGCCAATATGCGTCCACATGAAGCGCGCTGCGGTAGTAAGGTTGATAATCAGCGAAGTACAGAATCTGCACAGCCACCTTCGCAAATGAGAGGCCGAGGAATACACGCATGCCGTCCGGATCTCTCTACAACAAACAAATCCGTTTGACCGCGTTGTGTGACTTCTTTGTCCGAACGTATCTCAGTAATACGTAGTCCGATTTCAGTGCGGCCTTGTTTATATCAAAGACAAAACGAACCTGGATATATAGGTTCTTACCCATGTTATTGTAGCGACACACCTGCGGAAGGTACGGCGCCAAGAGTTCGGCTGAATACGCTCGCAGTGTTTCGCAAGTAACCTATGACACATCAGCCGAAATTACATGGCGTTGAGCGTAGCGCCGAACCTTTCGTCTAGCGACTATTTCCGTCAAAACGCCTTCAACTGATTTTGCATATAGCAAGCGACACATGTTATGCGACCAAATGTTCGGCCATCAGCGTAGTTGAACGTTTAACGCGCGCTTTCAAAGTGAAGAGCGGCAACGTCGCGTTCCTGTTCAGCAATGACTAACCTCTCTCTTTCACTACAAGTGTCTTTCGTCTCCTTTAGTGACCACCAACGACACAGAAGACGACGACGCAGTATATTTTCCATCACGTATCGCGCTGAATTAGACACCGCGCACCGCGTAATTGCGCGGTCGGTGCGTTTGCTGTGTCATGCCAACCGAATACTACGACCGATAATTCAGTCGCCGAACTGTCGGCGCAGTACCTTCCGCAGATGTGTCCTTACTCTTAGAGGCAAGTAGGTTAATCCGTTTCGAAAATATTTAGGTAACTTAGTTGGTTTGGTTTATGATGGCTCAATGTAAACAACATTGGGTTTACGATTCGGAGGTCGCGGGTTCGATCCCCGGCGGGGTACATGTTTAGTACTCGGTTTGCTTGGTGGTAGGACATTTGAAATGTCCGCCGGGCCAGCTACCACCGTCTTATCTAAATCTGCAGCCTAATGTTAATAGTATTGTTGTGTTCCGGTTGTCAGAGATAAGATAGCCAGTCCCCCAAATGTGTTGGGGTTTCCGGCTCTTCACGCTTCCACCTTCGACCTCATCTTCACTTAACATCAGGTGTGATTGAGGGCAAGTATGAACCCGTCGTGCATAAAAAAAAATAGGTCATAGGTAAGTCCCCATCCAGCACTGTACAGAAATCCCCGATAATGATTGTTGGAATAACTCAAGGTGGTGTTCAAAGTCGTCGTTTAAGGCGGTAGCGCTAAGTCAAGTCCAAAAATCTATATTTTGTAGGTAACACAAGATACACTTAAAATAGTTTGTACATTTTGAAACTACTTGTTCAGAAAACCACTTTCCCCTGAGAAGACAAGCAAGATATTCGAAACGTTACTCTTTTAAAAGTGGTTTTACGAAAGGCCCAATTTATTTCATTATTTGATACAGCCTGGTATGCGAACGAGTTGGTTACGTCCATAGATGATGGAGTTACAATGCCATATATTAATATAAGTATGTGTATTTGTTGACCAGTGTTCATGCGTCGTTTGGAGGCTCTACTGAAAACCAACGTGAACGGTTACAACCCATAATAATAAGAATAAGAATCGTTTATTTGACCCATTTAGCGACACACATATTTGGGACCTTGTGGGGTATAATTGGGACCGAGTGAGATAAAAGTTGTACACAAAACAATTTCATGTAATAGGATAGGTACTCCTATCTCATAATGCAGTTTACAAAGTACAATAAAAATATCTAAGCAATGTTTCACTTATAGACTAAAGTCCTTAAAAAATAATTTTCGGTGTTGCAAAGTGGTATCAAAGAAGGTCTCCTTCTCAGCATAAGTTGCAGTCTAGAAATTAGACTACAACGCTGGTTTTCAGTGGAGCTGCTGAGTTGCAGACATTTCTGACTAGAGTCAGAAATGTATAGTCATCTAACTGTCGGTGTCGCAAGGTCTACAATTAGATGGGAATGACCACGTTTACTTCTTGTTTGTATCATGAGATGCGTTTAAATAAATTTTCTTACGTTTTCCTATAACTGCCGTGGTTTACCCGCACATTTTAAAAGTCATATATTTTACTAACCCTGTGCAACGCGGAAATGTAGATCACGACGAATTTGAGCCAGACGACATTAGTCAGGAACGTAACCAGATCACTCAGGTGTATGTGCACTATGGCAGGGTAGCATTGGGGATCGAAGGCTAACGGCAGATATTTCACGTGGACGTTGTTGCTCTTCATGATCAGGGGGAGAGGATAGAATCCATGGGTGCCGAGATTGGTGATGAGAAGCACAGGTTCCAGCCATGGCCAGTCCACAAGAAGAATCTATTGGGAATGAAATTTTCATTATTAATATTCATATGTTTGTAACACGCGGCGCCAAAAGAGGGGTGTTATAATTGTCAAGTCTATGTCTGTGTGGCTGCGTGTTTGTGTGACTGTCAAAAAAACGAAACTGGTTTCAAAACTTTTTTTTAAATTTTCGATAGCTTGTGTTATACGTTTTATGGAAACAAAATTTAGCTTTTATTTAGATGGTTGGTATAGACAGTAATATTATATATACCTATATATAACTACAGAAATAGTAGAATTCTCATACAACATTACCACCTTATTTCCTAAGAACGGTATAATACCACCTTCTTAATTACCAACCATAATTATAAATACAATACAAGTTACAAAATAAATGGGCCGTTATCCTCTAATATCATTGAATTCATTTGTCATCATAACCATAGTACCATGTCCACCCAGGACGGCGCCCCATAGCATATAGTGGCTATACGCGCCGGCTCAGTTCGAAATTAAAAAAAAAATTGAATTGAATATTTTATTACTCATCTCCATAACACATTGAAATCAGCTTATGTTCTTTGCCAAAGCAAATAGTGCTGTTATAGAATATAACTTCACTATATTTGATTTTATAACACACGCGTGTTTCACGAGCTACTTTATATATTTAAACCGGTGAAATTAGATCCACATTACGAGCAAGGAATGTTGAAAAACCTTGTTAGTTAATATCTGTGACACACACTAAAAAAAATCAGTTTAGGCTTGCTTTAATAACTAATAGGATGACGAAATCACAAAGGATAGAATAAATAGAGCTATTGCTATTACAAATAAAAACGCAAATAAAATTAAACAGAACCAGTTCACAATTTCCCATAATCCTTTCGTTATGCGCCGCAGTAGCACAATAGAACACAGTACAATATTCATTATTGTACACCAACAGTAAGTTACAGTATAAACATGGAACTTAAATATATGTTAGGTGCCTACAATGGCAGCCATTTTCTATTAGTCAAAATGGTCAGGGAGTGGAAAGGAAAAGGAGTAGATAATAAAGTAAGCAGGCAGGGTAAACAAAGCTTAAATTTATACACGAGTCTTATTAGAAAACGGAAAACTTTGTGAATGCAAATAAAATATATACAATCAAATTATGATTACTATCACACACAATTAGGTTATAAACATTTGAAAACCATGAAACCCGACAGCATATTTTTATTGCGGGCGCCGTGGATTTTTTACGAATAAAATGTATGCTATGACACTCTAGAGCAGCGGCACAGATTAGATAATAGTTACTAGCAGCGATCCCAAATGGTGGTCCGCGGAACCCTGGGGTTTAGTGGAAGGGTCACAGAGGGTCTGTGTTTAATCCGAAAATTAACGAAAAGGTTCATAGAAAACACTCCTCATAACATAACCGCTACTTATACCGACACTTACAAACAAACAGACTGAATGCAGCTCCAGATATTCACGTTCAATTGTCAGCCTAATTTTAGTGCTATAATAAATATATGAAAAAATTACATTGGTCACATTAAATACGCAGTTATGATTCAAATTATTTGTTTACCATGCCAAAAATAAATAATTAAATTTACAAGGTACAGTCGCTGAATGAAAAGGTTCGTCAGTTTACAAAAACTTTACTATGACACTTAACAAGCACATGTTATTTTTTTAAACTAAGTAACACACCACACTGTTGCATAAAAAACGTGACGTGATATGAAAATGGTGACGTGAACTCTGAAAAGTTTGGCAAATAAATTAATATGTCATAATGAGGCACAAACGTCACGTTAGCATTGAATGTCAAATCAACAACTTGTCTACAAGCAAAAGTCAACTTTAAGACGACAACCTTTTCATTCCGCGACTGTTGTTATTTTCAATTTGGGGATCCGCCAAATTCTCCGTCGTCTAGAGAACATCGGTCGAGCAGTTTAGGCTACAGGAGGTAACATAGATAGAAATCTACACACATTACATAGGTACATACAGTCGAAAAACATTATAAGAAAATGCAGCCTTTGGGTAGTCCAATGCAAAATTTTTACTTTTATTCCTCAGTTTGAAAAGGATGTAACTCGCTTAAAAATTTAGCTTAGCTTTGATAGTTATTTTACATTTCCCACGATCGGAGGGCTGGCCAATACTTTGGTCAGAGAATCAGCCTCGCTATACAGCGGCCAGCCTTCTGGGTACCTTTCCACCAACCAGAGACTTGGGGCTAGTTTTTTATTTGTGATTTTTTTTTATAATAAATTGTATTATATTATAATAAGTTGTTTATAAATTTTGTACAAATAATATGGTGTGAAGTTTATCTTATACACAAGTGTCTTTCATGGATTATATATTCCATTCCATACATTCCACCTACATAATAAGTTTTACATGATATACGGTTAAATTTAGCTTGTAACCAAATCGAGCTATCTACTCTCTATGGTATTAAGCTCAGTGCGACACTTCACTCAAAGAGTGAAACACTGGTTTGCAATTACAACTACTAGTACAAGTGTATAAACATACGCCTAATTAGTATTCCCGTCGGTATGTATTATTTCATTTTGATGTAAACGTAAATGTTAAAAGGGTTTCCCCTTCAAATCTAAATTTTTCTAAATGAATATACCGATTGTAATGAAACATTGTACGTATAGTTAGTAGAGAATATTTTCGAAAAAGTTTGCATAGTAACAGAAAAAATGCGATATATTATTTTTTTTAATTTTTTTTTAATTCGATATTTCAAAAATGTTTTCTGCCAAGTTATTAGATCTATGTATCCTGCTTATACGTGTAAAGTTTCATTAGAATCGGCCGAAAATTTGACCTTGAAAGTTTGTATGGAATGCGTGTTGTACTATAATGGTTCACGTCGAACATGTGAGGGCCTCCAATTTTATAGGGACGATGCTTTTATTAGTAAATATGCATATAATCTTCGTAATTATTTTAATTTCTTATATATTGTTATTCCACATCATGCTTCCTTCCCGGTTTGATATAACTATTTGGATCCCACGATTTATTACGTAATTAATATTTTTCTTTTTCTAAACCCTACTCCATCCATAACCATCGCTAAAAACAAACTACTCTACCTTTTCACATATTTTGATTGTCAATAATTGATATACTAAAAGAATATTTATTTATTATCTATCGATAACGCGGTAAATGTGGCAGACTATGCGTGACAAATAAGATATGATTAAAACAAAACAAAATAAAACTTTCACAGAAAACGCGCGATCATTAATCATCCACAATCACTATGCATCAAACGAAACACAATACACAATGTCCATAACGCAAATTAATAAATATTTACATACAAGACAATTCATCAGCAAGCAGTTACGAGAATTCCCCTCGTGAGATCATAAGTAGCAGAAACGAAATACTTGGGTTACTGGGTACCTGCACCTAACAATAGTTCGTTAGGAGTAGGTATACTCAATTACTTACGCGTTCTTTGGTTACATCGCATTTGAAGCTGCCAGAGGCGATATTGGATGTCACCACATTAAGTACTGTGGTAACAGTGCAGGCTATCTGAAAATTAAAAGTATGACAGTTTAGTACAGATATTGACCATGATGAAGAACTCGTTCCGCAGTCGCATTCTTTTAAATTAGCGAAGTAAAGCAATGTCTGTCGCAGTCAATCCTTTGATGTGTGACCACGACTGCATTTCAATACGAGTGCTCCCGTGGTCCGGAGGGCACGTTAAATAGTCGGTCTCGGTTGTTTTCAAATGAAGGCAGTCGATAAGCCAAATCGGTGAGACTACCGAGTCAGTGGTTTTAAGCCGCCCAAGTAGACAGTGGTTTTTCGCCCAAGTAGACACATGGCTTAAAACCACTGACTGTCAGGTGGCCACTCTAGTCTGACACAAATCTACCAAACAAGATCCGCATGGTAGATTATGGCCCGAAGCTTCGCCCAGTGATAGGAGGCTGTGCCCCGACAGTAGGGACGAGTAAGGCTGTTGAGGAATTCACCACGATTCCTAGCAGGGTAGAAGACCAACCCTTCCCCTGGTGTCGTAAAAGTCACTAAGGGATCATGATCAAACTGTGATGAAGCTGTATCATTGGTGCGAACCTCCCAAAAAAATCTGCCATCACCAACCCTGCACTTAATAGAACGGGTTGATGCCCCTCCCAATTAGATATCCCTCTCTCCCCGCATCCACAGTACGGCTACCTCTCGAAACCGGGAGTTATAACTGCATCAATATTTTAACTTGTTCAATCAAATCAAAAATATATTGCGCCGCCGAAGTTAATAATCATCAATATATTAACCCCGGATCCGGCTGCCAACTTCGGCCTCATCTGCACTTAACATCAGGTGTGAGGACGAGTGCTAATCCGTTGTGTATAAAAAAACTACTGAATGGATAGGAAACATTTGTTTTCTATTACTGATACGGTACTCTATCGTTCAACAAAAATCAGGAACTTTAAGATTATAGGAACATTATAAGAAGGACTATAGGGGCAATTGAACTGAAGGACCACGGCCGAAGAATCAGGACCAGACGGATCGTGATCGGCCCGCATGAAGACAAATTGAAGGGACGTATATCAAGGAGTGATTGTATATAAGTGTAGCAATTGCTAAGTGACAATTTAAAACAATTGACAGTGTGACAAGGTAATAGGGTAGGTAGGTTAAGTCATGCAGTTGCCAAGCAATTAGGGGCAATATACAGCGAACAACGAACTTATTCCATCCTGTATTTGACCGCATTGGTTTTTATGCACATGTAATTGTAAATGCGTATAAAACAATAATATATCTCTAATCAATCAATCAATCTCAGCCCACATCCATCCACAGCTGGGTACAGGCCTGGGTATATCTCCAATAAGAAGAAAAGAATAACGTTATGGCACTCGCAATAAAAGTACATACCAAATTAGTTTGCTTAAAAAAATAGATCACATTGCAATAATACTGCACATTTTTCTTAAATACTTGAGATATATTTTACCAATTGGTAGTTAAAATGATTTGGATGCTAACTATACTTATAGTGCTTTGTTTATTTGCTACATAACACTTCTTTGAACAGCAACAGTTTGCAATAAAATATCATATTGTATATAGCAGTATGATGTAACAGCCGAAGGTCAGTAACATATTGCGTGAAGACGAAATGGACTGAGAACAGAAATTGCTGGAAGAAATTATAAAATACACGGCATACCTACTACATTTCTATTTTCTATTGTCAATCTAAAAATTGCAATAAGACCTGCAAATGTTAAAACTTATATCAGAACAGCACAAAGTTTAACTTAGCTCCTTTTATCACAACTTTTTAAGTACTTGCCTATTGTAAACGTATTCCAGGGAACAGTGTACTTCTTTATACTTATAAATCAATGCTCTTAAGCGGATTGTTTATCAGTATGTTAATGATAAAAATATATTTTCATTCATTCAACTCAAGCATGAATGGAAAGAAATTGCGTGGGCATAATATAATCGTATTTAGCTTCATAGTAAGTATACACTCATACTTCGTGTGCTCATACACACTGTACCGGTGGCACGTTGGCTAGCAATTTGACCCGGCGATTTAATGAAACCATCAAAGGTGACTTCGAGAAATGTCTGACAGACAAACCGATAACAAAACACTCAAGTTAATTTAGCCTAATTGTGACACTCTACTAAGCACTCCGAGCAGGGTTGAATCCGATTCGCCGACGCTGCGGTTAGGATTTACAGGGTACTGCTGGTATGAATTCAATTGAAGTATCTGTTTGTGAATTATCAATATTTAAGTGGGTGAAGTGGCGAGAATCACGCTAACTTCAAAATCCATCCAGTCATTGCTTGTAAGCAGAGGCCATTTTGCATTTTATTGGATTTTTTACCATTAAATATAACCACGACATCTTTGAAAATCGGTCAAGCTATTTTGGCTTCAGAAAATTATTATAGTTATAGTTGGGTAAATGTAAGTTTAATAACATTTAAGAGGAGGATCTCAATTCGGTTGTTTGTGTTTTTTTTTAGTAAATACACTTTAAATAGTGTTCAAAAAGCAATTTATCCTGAGAAGAACTAGCAAGAAATTCGAAGGGTTGGTCTTTTTAAGACAGGGTTTTACAAAAGGCACAATAATATTTAATAATATGTCATTATTAATTGTGAAATTGCCTGACATGCAGTGGCGGTACCTTCATATAAGACCAGAAGCCCGGCTTGCCTTACTAAATACTCGATTAGGATTAACTATTTAAGCATGTTTAAATCAAAGATTTCTACTTTGATTTAAACATTCTCTCTTGTCAATCTGAAATGTGCTTGGTTACCTATCTCATTTCACTAGCAGTGAAAATACCACAAAAACATTATCGGGCTTGCCTTATTTTGATGCATTAGGCACGCTACTTATGGCATGTAACCAGCAGGTTATATTCAGGGATGATTTATTTACTAGCTTTCCGCCCGCGGCTTCGCCTCCGTGAAATAACTTTATCGCGGAAATTTGTTTATCCCGCGGGAACTTTTCACTTTATCGGGATAAAAACTACTCTGTGTTTTAATCCAGAGTATGTTCTACCAATACACCAAATTTCATCCAAATCCGTTTATCCGTTTCACCGGGATTGGGCAACAAACAAACAAACATCCAAACTTTCGCATTTATAATATTAGTTAGATAAGTTCTGTGTTGTATCTTTAAATTTATTGCTGACGTATTGTCCTAATTTATGGTCATGGCTCGTACCTATACAATAACTATTTTCAGAATTTTTATTTGTCTGACCTGAAGGTTGGTCCAAACACCTAAATAGATTCCGATGTTGATAGATCGGCTGCAAAACTGACGAGCACTCATGAGGTATAACGACAGACGTAGATTTGTCACATGATGGACGTAGATTTGTATTGTACATACATATCTCCTATACAGTCAAACGTAAACTTTGATAAACTGTAAAATGACATTATTCCAAATGTGCCTGTTTTGGCTGTTATTTTCAACAATTAATTTTTTATTTCATGCTATCTTCTTGGCTTTCTGCCAAAATCATTTCGTTATATAATTACGCACATAAATCTGAATAACGTATTTATGTAAAAAATTTACTCGTGTGAACTTATTATTAACATGTAAATATTTTAAATTATCTCACACATACTTAATTCTTGTTCCAGTTCCAGTTTGTTTAGTGGCAACTCTTATGAATTTTGCAATGTTAGTTCTCCAAAATATAAATAAAAAAAAATAAGTATAGGTAGGTACTTACCAAATGCAAATACGCTATTATGAAGCATTTAACGCGAAGGTGATGATAAAATGTGTTTTCACACAGCGCCATTCTGGTCCTGAAAGTGTAAAATCAACATTCATTAACTTTTTTGCCCACTATACGCACATATAATTATTAATGAAATAAAACCTGCCAACAAAAGTGGTGTTTTAAGTTTCAGTTTAAAGTGTAAGTTTCAAGTGTATATATGTGTCATTTTAGCGCCAACACGAACAAATCCTTTTATAAACGGTTTCTTACTTTCCACAGCTGGTTTATGGCATTGTTCTTAGCCATATTTGCGAATGTAGTAAAAGAATTCTCTGCCTACCCTACGGGAAACAAACGTGACATTATGTATGTATGTATATTTGCTGCAAATCTAGCAGTTGCAACTATATCAATGGGTCGTGGGCCACTACAAAATCATGATGTAGTAAGCTCGCCTGTGGACCAGATAATAGGTAGGCAAGTAGCCACCTACGCCCTTTTATTACGTTTTTCATAGTTACTCTTGGGTTTTCTGAATTTTTAATTTATTAGTTATACTTAGTTGTAAAAGTAATCGTAACCAATTCACTACAAACTTTGGCAATTGCATTAAATTGCAACTGCAATACTCAAACCCTCACGATACTTTATTGCAATAGTGCAAATCAAAGTTGCAGTCTTGTCTTATTGCTTTAGCAATAAAATCGAAGACATGACAAGTCCCCAACCCGCAATGGGCCAGCTTAGCGGACTTATGACCCATACTCTCTCAATGTGAGGGAAGGACACAAACGTTGCCGTTAAAATAGATAAATAATAATACTAAATAAATATCCTTGCACATATTACACAGCGCCATCTACTTCCACACTAAGCAAATAGGCTTGTATTATGGTTGATATAGTACACAATAAATTTTTTTTTGTAACTTATAAATGAAAAACATCCATAACTCGGGTACACCTGTCTGTATTCATCATACAAACATATGCCCCTAGCGGGATTCGAACGCGCGACTATTTGGTATAGCAGTCAGCGTTTCTAACATCTACACCAAACAAGTCGTCAAATGTTTCCAAAACAAATGCTATGTTATTCAGTAAGCCCAAAATCGTGGGTGAGATCCCAAACATTACGAATTTTACGGTCATAACTTAAAGTACATTGCCACTGTAAATCTTACCCCAGACACGGACGCGACCCGCGCAAATAAGCATACAGAATCAACGCCCTGAATTGGTGAATGACCGTTAAGTAGGCAATAAAGTGCAATAGGAACAGTTTGAGTATATGTGCTTGTATATTTGTTTGTTTGATTAAAGGACATCTAAACTGTTGATCCAATTTTGTAGAAGAAGTTTTTTAAAAAAAAACATAATGTTTCATTCGGATTATTTCGATTATTCGGATTTTTAGATTTCAGTTCAATCTATAAATCACCGCTTACACTGGTCGGGTTATGCTTGCCGTGACATTGACTGTGCATACTGTCTTAACTGTATCTGTATTAACTAACTAAATACCTAATACATTATATATCACTTATTTCCCCCGGAGTTAAGTCAAGATTCTTGACTTGACTAACTTTATCTTCAGCAATAAATGCAGGCAACGCAAATACAGAAGAGTTTCAAATTCATTGTTCAAGAAATTGGTGCCGACACGAATGCAACAAGGGAATATTTTAATAATTGATGTTGTACAGTTTCATTACTACAGGAACTCGTTTCTTCTGTATTAATACAATTGACAAATCATAACAATGCGAAAGAGCCGACTCGACACGACGACCAGGCAGCAGCAATAAATGCTGAAATATCAGGCTATATTTATGAAGAACGTACTTGTACAGAAATATCTATCAATAAAGTAGTGGAACAATATGCCACCAACTTTCCTCTTGAATTCTTAAATTAGCGTAAAGTTGGCGTTCCTTTATTTCTACTTAGGAATTCACGTCCACCAAAGTTGTGCCTTCACTAAAAGTCACAAACATAAAAGTACAATCCCCTGGCGTTGCGAAGAGACGTCGCGTCCCTCTGCATTCTCTATCGCATATTTCATGGGGAGTGTTCTGAAGAACTGTTCGAGCTAATACCCGCTGCTCAATTTAACCGATACACTTCTCGCCGAAAAAATTAAATTTCCATCCACATCACCTGGATGAGTGGAAGTCTACCACTGTACGTTTCTCAAGAAACTTCTTACCACGTACGACCACCCTGTGGAACGGACTTCCGGCAGCGGGGTTCCCGAACGAGTACGACATTGGAACCTTCAAGAAACGAGCCTACACCTTCCTCAAAGGCCGGCAACGCATCTGTGACCCTTTTGGTGTTGCGGGTGTCCATGGGCGGCGGTGATTGCTTTCCATCAGGTGACCCGCATGCTCGTTTGCCGCCCTCTCACATAAAAAAAACAAAAAACAACAAAACGTAATGGAAGCTGACAATTTGTCAGGGTGTGGTAATTTTCCTTTTAGTTTTAATTTTAACGAACGAAATAAGTGCAAATGCAACTCCGTACAAATATGTATGAAGATGAATCCTCCATCATGGGAAGCGAGTATAGAAAGCTTAGTTTTGAACCCAAAAAAGAAAATATAAAAATGTGATTTACTTGCAAGTGGCATAAATCGCCACATTGAAGCTTGATTTGGCATTAATGTCGAGTTCATATCTCTACACGTTCCTGAGAAACGAACGACACGACAACAAAGTGATCCTGTTCCTTTACTGTTGAAGAGTTCGTTTTTTCCTATTGACCCTAAAAATTAAATGGATGTCGAACAGGAAAATTAAACATTTTCACATTACAATTAAGTGCAAATAAGTCAAGTTATTATGGAGACAGATTAGTACCTACTCGCAGTATGTTACGGGGCTATGGCCACTTACATCCTGTCTGTCCAAATGTCACGATGTTTATCTGATTTTTGTTTCTGAAATATAAACAGACACGGGCATAGGCTGCTGGAGAGCTGATCGAACTCAAATCACGGAGAGTTAGTTATGAAAATACTGTTAATTAAGTTTAGAAAATTTGTTGTAGGCGTTACACTGAAGAGCAAATAAAACGGGTAACCCAACAAGTGTCTGTATTTCTAGATTTTTACATACTACATAGTCAATGTTTCTGACTTGACTTCTCTGTAGCTAAAATCTCACCAACTATAATCATCACACAAACACATGACGTAACCCTTCCAGAAACTCATTTAAATATAGGGAATTCCACAGTCTTCACTATTCATCTGAATTAAACGATGACGTGATACCTTGAGTGATAAAGTCATGATGAACATTTCTAATAAGTTATTGTAATTGGTGGAAATCCAGCTAAAAATATGCAGACGTCATTAAAATTGGTATAGTACTTTTCAAATCATTAACTAGTTTGTGTAATAAGATATACATGCAGTTATATGAAGACTCTTGTCTTAAAGTTGAGAAATTTGTGGCATAAATACAGTAAAAAAATACACCCCTGAAATAGTCCTACGATTCAATAGTCAAGTAGTCAAATAAGAAAAAAAATAATATTAAAGATTTTTAGTGAAAGCCCTCTCATTGTTAGCTTGTACCGTTTAAGGTTTGCGTTGAAGAGGTCGCTGTTAGCAATAAGGCCACCTTTTTGTACTCTTAATATGTACGCTATATTTCTATTTTTATAGCGTATTTCATTGATTGATTTTTAAATTTCGTTTATTAGTGTAGGCAACATAGAGTATTTGATTCATTGAAGGTTTATTGTAAGACCCATTTTCATTGCTCTTAAGTGTACTCGTATATAACTAGAATTTTCTTAAGTTATTCAGATAAGGTAAACATCGCGTAGCATGTAAGTGTTGTAAAGTTTGGATATTTAAAAGTTACGTTGTTATCGAGTTTCTTGCCGCTTGACTGCGCCGCTTGTGACATGTTAAGGAGAACCTAACATATCACGAAGCGATGCAGCGAACACTTTGACTATCAATAACTTTTGACAACATGAAACGGATAACTGAAATTGGCGTTAGTTTGAGTTACATACCGGATTTTTTTTTATTTACAGTAAGAAAAAAAATAGAGCATGTTAGGTAAGTGAAATAGAAGTTATTGGCATAGGCAGTACTGTATTTTTTCAAATACATAATCGAATTAAGCATTTTGTCATTTGACGGTCGCGTTTGTAGCCTATTCCACATAATGGAGCAATTAAATAAATAAAAAAAACTTGGAGAAAATATGAGTTCCAAATAAATTTCGCATGACAGGAACCTTACGAGTCCCGCGAGAGTGTTAAAAAAAAATAAGAATAAGAATAATTTTATTGGATACAGAAATAAATATACATAGTACAAAATTGCGATGATAGCTACTGTAGTTGAAACTGTAGTGTAGCTATAAACGCCCATCTCCAAAGCGACAGCGTACCAACAAATGTATTGTTATACTTAGCATTATAAAATAAATATTGTGACACAACAAGTAGAGAGTATAACAACACCACCAAAATGAAACAAAGAAAGAAAAAAAATAAAAAAAAATAAAAAAAAACTTAAGTATCTACATAACTCACAATTATTGTTGTTTGTTATGTACATATATATGTGTGTGTGTGTGTGTGTGTGTGTGTGTGTGTGTGTGTGTGTGTAAATAAACTACCTATGCCAATAACTTCTAATTCTCTTACCTAATAATATCCTATTTCTTTTCTTAGGTTAAAAAAACTCATCCCGGTATATTGACAAAATTTATTTTTGTCATAGCTTTTATTATCATGAATAAATGAAAATAATAAATAAGAATAATGTAACTGAAGAATTATGTGGACTTTTTGAACCGTGAAAAAAATGAAAATTGAAAATAATTTCCCGAGAAAATTCCAAAACTACAAGTCTTGCTCAATCCTCAAGTAGACAATTTGCGATCTTTATTTTGAGGTTGTAAACATTGACTTTATCTCAGGCAGGATACAGATAATCACAGTCACCATTCCCACAGCTGGATCACAGTCATTCCTCATTAGGAGAGACAGGCCATTATCTACCATGCGGGCCCTCTGCGGCAGGGCGGCGACTGTGGGCAGCCAGTCACTGTCCCTATACGTAGTAACTTACCGATTTAAAATTCAGTTGAATAATGATGGCACTATGCTGGGTTACACTTTGTCGACACAGTGCTCGACGCAGCAACAAACGGAGAATGCGCAGCTAAGACGTGTGCCTTTGCAAGTGAGATAATATACCTACGCGCCGTCGTATACACTCGAGCGATACATGAGTGTGTGTGAAGCCAATACAGTTAATAACCTCCCGGGCTTGCATTATGCATAAATGTGCACCTAAAGCAGCGGTTCTCAATTTTTTTTGACCGGACCACGAAATATTTGACGAAGCCCTAAAATATACAAAAACTAGTTTTATTTGTGTTCTTTATTATAGTAATCATATTACTTGACATTAAACTTAACATAGATTTTTTTACACTTTATATTTGAATGTTTAGATAGATAAAATATAATAAATGAATATAAAATATAATAATTACCTATTATTGCTCATCAAAACAATAATATACCAAAGTAAATAAAAAAGTAGGTATATAAACATAATTACAAACAATAAAGCCTAAGTAATTGTAACAAAAAAATATGTAAATACGTAATAAGCCTAAGCTTGTCATATGTGTTTGTCATAACCTAACCGCCTCCGTGGCTCAATGTAAACAACATTGAGTTTACGATTCGGAGGTCGCGGGTTCGATCGCCAGCGGGGTACATGTTTAAGTACTCGGTTTGGTTGGTGGTAGGGCATCTTAAATGTCCGCCTGGCTAGCTACCACCATCTTATCTAAATCTGCCGCCAAGCAGCAATGTTAATAGCATTGTTGTGTTGCGGTTGTCAGAGATAAGATAGCCAGTCCCCCAAATGTGTTGGGGTTTCCGGGTCAGTAAGCTTCCACCTTCCGTCGTGCATAAAAAAAAATGTACTTTATAGTGCTCTCTCAAATTGCTGGGTGTCACATGATACTACTTAATGTACCTAACAACTGTATGTATATATGAACCACTGTGATATGCAATAAATACTTTGGTTTGAGTTATTTTATTTAGCACTGCAACATTGTAGTACCTACCCCTTTAGTATTCTTTTTTCATTATGACCAGTATTTTTGCGGAGCCCTCACAGATGCTTTAGGCTTAGGGCTCCGCAGAGCACGGTTTGAGTATGGCTGAGCTAAACAATTGGTGATACGATGACGTACTTCTTGAGTGAATCCAATAAATCTGTCATGGACAATTCGATTGGACATTATTGGTGGTGGGGTTGGCCGTCGCACTGCAGGACTAGTGCCACTGCTCGACTGCTAAAAATGATCGCAATTATTTGCCCAACTGCAAAATTGACTTATACGGGATGAATTTTAATTAGTCCTTGACTTCCAAAAGAAACACTTTAACCTCAATAACACCTGATGATATTAAATGAAGATTACGCCTAAGATGAATTTCGAAATAGTTGTTGCTTTGGGAAAGTTATTTGTACTCATGAGTAAATGCAAATCAAGAACTAATTAAAAGTCAGCTTACACATTTATAAACCCTACCTATTTATTATTCACTAGCTGTTGCCCGCGACTTCGTTCGCGTGGAGCTATTCATCAAAATCGGTTCACCAAAAAAAAGGTAACCTATATGTTAATCCAGGTCCTAATCTATCTACCAAGCAAATTTCATCCAAATCCGTCCAGCCGTTTAGGCGTGAAGAGGTAACAAACTTACATTCACACATACACACACACACACAAACACACACACACAATCTTTCGCGTTTATAATTTTAGTTGGGTTGATGTCGAAGGTTTGATGTTGGGGTTGGAATTTGTTTTTAAGTTGAGACGTCATCCAAATTTAATCTTTAACATATACGATAGAACCCCACCAGTTAAAAATCAAGATGTTCAGTAAAACAAATATGACATTATGGGACAAAATAACCGTTGCACGTCATTAAGGATAAATCATAGTCTAGTTTTTTTTATGCTAAACGGGTTGGTACTTGACCTCAATCACACCTGATGTTAAATGAAGATGAGGTCGAAGGTGGAAGTGTACTGACCCGGAAACCCCAACACATTTGGGGGACTGGCTATATCTTATATCTGACAACCAGTACACAACAATGCTATTAACATTGCTGCTTGGCGGCGGATTTAGATAAGATGGTGATAGCTAGCCAGTTTACATATTTAGTGTAATTGACAATATGTAAAAAAATATGCGATATTTTCTGTATTTCAGTAATAATTTAAGGTGGCGGGGTCTAGGTTAATGTGTAGAAATTACGTGTCAACAAACCTATCAAAGTTGAACGCGAGTATCTGAATTGTAATACAAACATGAGGTGGGATCTGAAGTTAGGTGCTACCACGTGGAAAAGTTGGTCGAGTCGTGTAAATGTCGTTTATAAATAACTGCTAGGTGTCTCCTAGTACGAGTATTAAATAATAAATCATAACAATGTTTGTGAGTCCGTCGATCGATTTAATACCTATTATTATACCGTATCGCTATCATGACTCTATTAAACATCTGTCAAATCAGTTTTGTTCTTGCAGAAAGACACACCCACACTCACACCCACACCCACACCCACACCCACACTCACACCCACACCCACACCCACACCCACACCCACACCCACACCCACACCCACACCCACACACAAACACACACACACCCACACACACACACACACACACACACACACACACACACACACACACACACACACCCCACGCCCACGTTTTATCCCGGAAAAGTGACTGATACAATGACGCATTTAGTAGTAGAACGAATTCTACATGGACAAAGTCGCGGGTAACAGCTAGTTCTACAGTTACAACTTGAACCTGTCGGTAATTTCGGTAACTTTATATTAGAACACGCATTTAAGCTTATCAATGTCAAGTTCACAATGAAACTATTTTTATACCTATGTTTATACTTTTAACTTGACACCATCATATATAAACATACCACGTCGATGGGTACTTAGAAATATTTCATGGCTCCGTCGTACCGCACACGGCAAGGTAGGTCTAAATGGGCTGGGAACTGACTCCAACGCCAATTGGTAATTTTGACCAATAGAGCCTCAGATTTCAATTTCAACGAACGGCGAAAGACATGGCAATGCGTCCATTGTCCATTTTAGATAGTACCTACCTATCTGAATGAATGGAATCATCATATTGGTTTCACATAGCTACCTATATAGATACTCGTAATTAAGCAATTGATACTTCAATAGAGTTTTCACATAAATATTTAAATATTTGTGTGAAAACTCTGTGTGTGATATTATAAAAAGAAAACATTCTTTAATATAATCATTTTGTAACATTTACAACTTCGAAATTTGTTGTAAATCCACTCTGGGGTTGTTCTTGTAAAAATAGGTAGAAAATAGTTTTTTTTTATTTTTTTTCCGTTTCATTCTCTCCTCTATGAGAAGGCAAAGGGATCTAGCCCATAACAGCCATGTCTTATTTCTTCAGGTTGTAAGTCAGTCTCAGTCAAAACAAGTAATTCGTCGTATACTTGGCGTGTACAGAGTCTAGTCACGGTCAAGTCATTCTTCAGTAAAGTGGCAGAATGCTTTACAAAAGATTTTGGCGGCTTCTTGTGGGAACCCGAAAGCTCCGTTACGCACTTTAATTTACACTTCCCTTCACTTGTACACCATCACTAACGTTTGCTGCACAATATTCTGCCATTATTAAGCTTCAAAAGTTAGAATGCACAAATTATAAGAATTATAAAGAAAAATGCTACTTCACTCGCCGAGTTCCCGCCAAAAAGCCAGTTTTTTTTTATATAAAGTGTGTCTTCTTGAAAAGGCAAAGGACACTGAACCCATACAGCCAATTCTTTTTATTCACGCGAGAGGAATCGTAGGTTGAAAGTTAATTTATGCAATAAAACAAACAGCGAAATAGAATTAGCTGCAGACATATGTACAAAAGAAAAAGAAAAACAGAATAAAGAAATGACCTTTCCTCCAGAGTTATTTTAATGAATGTGTCACTACCTGAAGTCAGTGTAATTCAGTGGCGTGCCCTCCATACAGGTTGAAAAGCAGTGCCTACCTTAAATTGTAAGCTTTCCTCGAAATGCATTATCAAGACCACTACTGTTTAGAAAATATTCTAAACAGTTACAAAGATTGCTAAAAAAATAACTTATTAATTTGTAGTTGATTTTTTTCCTAATTAATAGCAAATTTTATCATTCTGCCTAGCCTGTGACAAAACATTGCGCACGACACTACTGTCGGTGTTATATCGAATCCATTTCAATAGCATTCCAAGATTTTTAAATGTACTAAAAGGAATATTTTGATCGATGTTCGTGTAGCGAAGTTACATGCTTGTTACGAAGAGCAGCCGTCTGTAAAATATTTAGTTTGCCCGTGCGCACTATTTAATGCATCCAAATACCGTTAAGGGCTTCGAAACTCTGTGCCAAGTCCGTTGAGATGAGCAAAATTTCTTAAACTTTCTCGGGGTAGTTTTTGGGAAAGCATAAAATATGGATGCAGTTACGAGTTCCACTCTGGAGCACTTACGCTTTAGTTAACCCCTGGGGATGAAGGAGCGCGGTGAGTGAGAGACTCACATGAGATAGTGTTAAAAACTCCCTGGTAATATCGAGCTTTATCGAGGTTTATAAAACTTGAAACAACTGTGACCAGGACAAAAACAAAGATTAACAATCCCGATCACAACAGATGTAAAAATCTGTCTCGCAGTACAGATATACATAAAGTCACGGCTGTTACGCCTACAGCCCCTACTGTATACTTGCTTCTGGCCAAACTAATTTCAGATTTAAACGACCTTGTAGTATAATGACCGTATAGTTGCGTTTTTATAACTTTTTAACGGTTTTTTTATACATTTACTTAGAATGTCTCCAGAACGTATGTAACGACCCTAGAAGTAATGAAAATAAATCTGTTAATCTTTTAAAGGAAATGTTTAGATTGCGGACGCTCGACAAAACACGAGTAGTCTCGTCGATCGCAAAAATCGCGATAACCAGTACAACTTGAAACTCCACCCCTCTATGTATCGGCAACGTTGGAGGTCTACGCGGGCACAACTCATATAGAGGTCAATGTTGCGTTGGTTGATAAATGCTATCATGAACATTAGTCTGTCGGTTATAGTGAGCGGTTGTCATTATGACCGATATATACACGGAAAGAAATGGTTTATATATCGCAGCTAAACAAACTTGGTTGCCGCGATTTAGTTGTCCAATCAAAAATTTTTGCAACCGTAGCGATGGCTTTTCTACCTCAATAAAGAGCAGTTAGCTGCAGGGTCAAACAATATTTAGCTGAAAAAATTAGTCAGTACTGCTAAATTCTTTCTTTATCCAGCAATTTGTCCTTATTCGTAGTAACAAAGTTGTTGTTTGGCTGTGATAGCAATGGACTGTTATTTACTAGTGCTAAGAAAGTCACGGTTCTTACTAATTTTTGTTGTTACTAGCGGCAAAGATACATATTAGTCAACATTACCACAAAACTTCGCAAACTGAACTAAGATATTATCCTCAGTATATGTTCTTAACGTCCCGAAATGAATCTATCTAAAAACTTAGCTATATCAGCTTACAAGTTTGTACTTAATTGATAAAAATGACTTGTCTGTTACTACACAATTAAAGTTATTCGTATTTGCTAAGACTACTGTGCAACTGCTTTAAATTATTTTGCTTGGTCAAGTAATAATCTTTGCTATCTATTTAAATTTTTCCTTAGTTGATCTCGCTAAAAACTTAATAACAGTCGCTAATAAGTTTATATGTACTACATAAAAGTCCTTGATTATGCAATGCAATTAAACTTATTAGTATCTGCTAAGACTGTTGTGCCACTGCTTCAAATTAATCTTGCTGTGTCAGGTAATATTCTTGAATATATATTTTAAATTTTCCTTAGTTGATCTCGCTAAAAACTTAACAACACCAGCTAAAATATTTCTATGTAATTCATAAAAAGTCCTTGTTTATACGATACAATTAAACTTATTAGTATCTGCTAAGACTGTTGTGCCACTGCTTCAAATTAATCTGGCTCTGTCAGGTAATAATCTTGGATATATATTTTGAATTTTCCTTAGTTTATCTCGCTAAAAACTTAACAACACTAGCTAAATTGTTTCTATATAATTCATAAAAGTCCTTGCTTATACGATACAATTAAACTTATTACTATCTACTAATACTGTTGTGCAACTACTTCAAATTAATCTTGCTCTGTCAGGTAATAATCTTGGATGTATATTATAAATTTTCCTTAGTTGATCTCGCTAAAAACTTAACAACACTTGCTAAAATGTTTCTATGTAATCCATAAAAAGTCCTTGTGTATACGATACAATTAAAGTTATCACTATCTGCTAAGACTGTTGTGCAACTATTTCAAATTAATCTTGCTCTATCAGATAATAATCTTGGATGTATATTTTAAATTTTCCTTCGTTGATCTCTCTAAAAACTTAATAACACTAGCTAAAATGTTTCTATGTAATCCATAAAAAGTCCTTGTTTATACGATACAATTAAACTTATTAGTATTTGCTAAGACTATTGTGCCACTGCTTCAAATTAATCTTGCTCTGTCAGGTAATAATCTTGGATGTATATTTTAAATTTTCCTTAGTTGATCTCGCTAAAAACTTAACAACACTAGCTAAAATGTTTCTATGTAATCCATAAAAAATCCTTGTTTATACGATACAATTAAAGTTATTAGTATCTGCTAAGACTGTTGTGCCACTGCTTCAAATTAATCATGCTCTGTCAGGTAATAATCTTGGATGTATATTTTAAATTTTCCTTAGTTGATCTCGCTAAAAACTTAAGAACACTAGCTAAAATGTTTCTATGTAATCCATAAAAAATCCTTGTTTATACGATACAATTAAAGTTATCACTATCTGCTAAGACTGTTGTGCAACTATTTCAAATTAATCTTGCTCTATCAGGTAATAATCTTGGATGTATATTTTAAATTTTCCTTCGTTGATCTCGCTAAAAACTTAATAACACTAGCTAAAATGTTTCTATGTAATCCATAAAAAGTCCTTGTTTATACGATACAATTAAAGTTATTAGTATCTACTAATACTGTTTGTGCAACTACTTCAAATTAATCTTGCTCTGTCAGGTAATAATCTTGGATGGATATTTTTAATTTTCCTTCGTTGATCTCGCTAAAAACTTAATAACACTAGCTAAAACGTTTCTATGTAATTCATAAAAAGTCCTTGTTTATACAATACAATTAAAGTTATTAGTATCTGCTAAGACTGTTGTGCCACTGCTTCAAATTAATCTTGCTCTGTCAGGTAATAATCTTGGATATATATTTTAAACTTTCCTTAGTTGATCTCGCTAAAAACTTAACCACACTGGCTAACATGTTTCTATGTAAGGCATAATAAATCCTTACTTATACAATACATTTAAACTTATTCGTATTTGCTAAGACTGTTGTGCAACTGCTTCTAATTGTTTTGCTCGGTCAAGTAATAATCTTTGTTATAGTTGAACTTGCATGTTCAATACAATTACACTTATTAGTATGTGCTAAGACTGTTGTGCAACTGCTTCAAATTAATCGTGCTCTGTCAGGTAATAATCTTTAATGTATATTTTTATTTTTGTCAGTTGATCTCGCTAAAAACTTATTCGTATTTGCTAAGTCTATTGTGCAAATACTTCGAATGTTTCGCTCGGTCAATTAATAATCTTTGTTATAGTTGATCTTGCTAAAATTTTAACACCGCTAGCTAATAATTGTATATGTAATTCACAAAAAGTCCTTGTCTATACAATACAATTAAACTTATGAGTATCTGCTAAGACTGTTGTGCAATTGTTTCAAATTATTCTTGCACTGTCAAATAATAATCTTTGATACATATTCCAAACTTCCCTAGTTGATCTCGCTAAAAACGCACGTTTTATCGCAAACTAATGTCAAAATGCTGCTCTACGCCTACTATGTCACTCATTTTAACAGATTACCACGATAAATAGTGTGATTTCAACTTTATCGCGTATTGCCATGGTTTTTTCTTTTTTTTTTATCAAGGTTGTTATTTAATTTGGCTTCCTTGTTTAGATCTACACGCTCGCTTTTAGAATTCTTCTTTCGGCATTCATTTTAGAAATTGAGGAAAAAAACAAGGGACATTCAGGTTAGAGCTTTTGATGCAGATAGCTGCTCCAAATTTGAAATTGTGCGACTTGTGTGTTCCTGAAAGCGGATATTATTATGTGGGTTTTATGAATCAGCCTTGCCGCGTAGTAAACACGTTCCATACCATTGCCGTTTACGTGAGCTACAACCGCTCGAGCCCGTTCCATATCATTACCATTCATACTCTTACCGGGTCAGGATACCCCGTCTTGGGTTAGCCCCAGCAGTAAGAAGACGTAGAGACGTAAGAGATGAGGCTCACGTAAACGGTAGGTAATGATATGGAATGGGCTTGAGCGACAGAGGAGTATAATCAGCCACTGTGTCTTACATTCATGGACTACATGATAACGTTCGACTCTGTCGAAATCTGTGCTATTCTAGAATCTCTGCAGCTATCTCAAGTCGATTGGTGAGATATACGAGATGTTGAGATATCTGTTTGACGCCGCTATAATGAATGTGCAACTACAAGATCAAAAGTCAAAACCCATTCAATTACGTGTGGATGTTACTCAGGGGGATGTGATATCCCCGAAGGTTCACCTGCGTACTGGAGGAGGCAAACATGTAAATGGCGAATATATCACAACGTTTCTTCCATTCAGGTCTCAAAATTAACATAGACAAGACGAAAGTCATGGCTAATTCTCACGTTGTCTTGAAACCGGTTACCGTAGTTAAGGTCAATATCGAAGTTCCCCAGTCCCCTGGGGGTGCATTATAGAGGCACTGAAGTTCCATGACATGCCTCCATACCTATGCCGAATAGTGGGCGCCTGCCTCTCGGATAGGTTCATAGATTATCCAAAACGTGGTACCGTATTCCACAGGGCTCGGTGCTAGGCCCGCTCCTGTGAAACATGGGTTACTGGGTGCTGAGGGGCGAACTCATTCCTAGCGCGGACGCGCTAACCTTTTATGCACACGATACGCAGGTGACGGCACGGGGGAGCTCGTACTGGGAAGCGGCACGCCTTGCCACTGTGTTAGTAGCACAAGTGGTGAGGCGCATAAGGATGCTCGATCTGGAGGTGGCCCTACACAAATCCGAGGCGCTATGTTTTTATGGCACCCGATACAGAAAAGTGTATAGAATGTATTCACAAATTATTTTTGTTTATATTGTACACGGACGAATTTGCGAGCTAAAGCTAGTAATTAAATAAGTAGTTAATTCCCTAAAGACCGATAGTAGGTTCCTATAGCGGTTTGTATTTAAAATTTGAAGACGAATATTTTTAGAAAAATTAACGCAGAACAACTTAGCGACAACAGCTAAAGTTCTTAACTGTCAACTTGGCGGGAACTGACTTTTATGATTTTACTATTGTTCTATAAATTTAAGAAAATGATCTTTTATAAATTTTCTCGGGTCTGGGTGTTATGGGTAATGCCCCCAAAAGTCGTTACTAGGTTCTCGTAATAAAGGGTATCCTAGTTTGAGGCCAGGTAATCGGTGTCTTCGTCCGGCATTATTATTATTTGAGGACTAATATTTTTAGCAAAATTTACTAATAAGAACTTAGCGACAACAGCTAAAGTTCTTAGCTAACAACTTGAGTAACTGACCATTTCTTTCATTTTACTATTGTTATACAAATTTTAGAAAACGATTTTCTCTAAATTTTCTCGGAATTGGGTCATCTGGGTAATACCGCCTGAAATCGTTACCAGGTTCTCGTTTGATGCCAGGTAATCGGTATGATCGTCCGGCATTATTATTATTTGAGAACGAATATCTTTAGCAAAATGAACTAATACGACCTTAGCGGCAACAGCTAAAGTTCTTAACAATCAATTTGGCTAGGCGACTACTACTTTGATTTTACTATTGCTATACGAATTTAGAAAACGATTTTTTTTAAATTTTCTCGGAACTGGTGTTCTGGGTAATGTCCCCAGAGGTCGGTTCTCGTTTGAGGCCAGCTAGTCGGTGTGATCGTCCGGCATTATTATTATTATTATTTGAGGACGAATGTCTTTAGCAAAATTAACTAACAAGAACTTAGCGACAACAGCTAAAGTTCTTAAACTATGGTTTTTTTCATTTAAGTGGGAAACCCCATATGCTCGTGGTAAATATCCAGTTATGTTATGAGCTACTAATAAGCTTAATGTCGAAAATAATAAATAATAATATTTCCTCTAGCTTTCCTCGCCAAAATTTGACTGTCCAGCGGTTTATAAAGTCAACTCGGCGCTTTTTTGTAAATAAATTTTGACAACATTGCTGCCGGCCCGCATCCAGTTCAGCGAAATGTTTCGACATTTACGATCCGAAAAAATGCGACAAATTACCTACTAGTACCCATTTACGTTACCCTGGAAGAAAAATGACAGGCGATTGAGGCTATTTCAGGATTCCTGTTCATTGGTAGTTTCATAAAATGCGTAACGCCTACGAGTTTCGCTTTCAGATAACTTTAATATATTGATATGTACGAATGGTAATATGCACCTTATGTTAGATAACGATGAATGACGGTATTTTGATCTTTAAATAATATATTTTTTTATGTATGACTTTTTCACCTGATGTGAAGTGATGATGTGGCCGAAGATGAAGCACGCGATCTCAGTAAATGCTATTCACTCTACTCTTAAAGATTCCAAGATTATAAGATTCCGGAAAAACCGACGGAAGACAACTTATTATTACAAACCCTAGGTAATGAAACACCCTTCTTATATTATTTTTTAAGTCCAGTCCAGTAAGCTTCCCACACCAATTTTTTTTAAATAACTATTTAATTAGACATTAGATTTATTAAGACATTTTAAAAATAAATTTCTATTACAAGTTAAAGCGCGCGTTTGTATTAATTATGAAATTATAGACACTCATTTACAATTTTATTTGTTATTCTTGTTTAATGAAGTTTGGCGGTTGTTTATTTGAGAAAATAACATTTTGGATAAAACATTTTTAATCTGGCTAAAATTGGAAAATAACATCTGGCAACCCTGCGTCTGTCGGCGTCGGCGCGAAATACTCGGTCCACTACTTTTAGTCGTTCGTCGGTTGAGTATGTGTCGAGTCTAAATTTTCGTAAAAAAGGTTAGTTTGTAATTTCAAGTGAGTTTATAGTATATAGATCAAGAAATTACTATGTCACGACTGCTCAGTAGCTGGGGCTACTCTCAAGATATTATAAACAAATTCGAAGGTAAGTACCTACATGATTCGTCGCAAAAAATACTTACAAAAGGTACCACGTGAAACTGAGACGTAATAATGGAGCCTACCTATCGCAGGCGCAACCCGGTAAAGGAAAAAATGGGGCGTGAGTTCGTGTGAGGTATACATATAACTACAATGCCCAAGGACTTGTATGGACTTCTTATTCTTCAATTTAAGAGCTATGCTCTTGTCGGTGGAGTAATGACCACGTCTCTCTACTTTCCGCCCTCAATTTAATGGACTAGCACGGAGTAATTCCTACATGTTTATTGTTTTCGTTGCTCAACTCCTTATATTGTAGCGAAGTGCCTGAGGTGAGCATTGATAAAATTCAGGTTTATATGTATTGAGTATTAACGGGCTAACATCGATGACCAATTTATAGTGGTAAACTTTAGTCGGTAAAAGCCAGAGTATGACTGTATTTTCCAAAAAAGGTAAGGAGACCTCTTCAGATACCACAATGCGCCAATTTATGAGATGAACGTGACATGTTGAGGGGCAAACTACTCTTACCTACCTAATGAATTTACAAGAAAAATAATGACGTCATGCAAGATATTTACTTATTTCTTACTGTTATGGTTGGTTTATTTTTGCAGAAGAAGGAATGGAGAAGAGTCATCTATCCTTGCTTACTGAATATTCATTGGAGAAAATTTTCCCAAAAATTGGCGAACGATTAACCTTCATGGAGCATTTAGAAAAATTTAAGAGCAAGTTCTTAAACCCAGGTACCCAGGGCACCAGGTAAGAGAATTAAAATTTAGAAAAATGTTTGGCTAATTATATTGGCTATTTAATCCTAATTGCACAAATATCTACAATATGTTTGTTGTGTAAATATTTATACCTCCGAGCACAACATTTCTTTCAAGGTTTTTAATTTGCCTGAGTTGATTTCGCTATTATCTTAGATGTTTCATAAAAAAACCTTGTTTATACATTACAATGGGTATGTTAAAAAAACTTAATTCCTGCCAATAACATCCATTTGTATATATTTTGATTTTAATGATTGATAGTTTCAGTTGGCATTTGACGGCCTATTCATTTCATCATTGTCAATTTAAAATATAATAGTTCAAGTTAGTTTCCTATAAAAGTGTTATTTTTCATAAAAAAAATAGAAGAAAATATAATATTTTTTTAGCATGCCCAATCTAACTTATTTGTATCTGCTAAGACTTGTGGTGCAACTACTTCTAATTAATTTAGGTCTATCAAGTAATAATCTTTGCTATGTATTCTGAATTCGCCCTAGTTAATACAACACATGCTAATATGTTTACCTCCTTCAAGCTGCAGAAATCCACTGCTGAACAGAGGCCCACCTGATAGTTCTCTATAACACCTCTAACAGTCCCTTGGTTCTAGTGCTATCCCATGAATGTTCACATCTTTCTATAGAGCTTGTTACTTATTGAATCAAAAAATAAAACACGAAACCTAAGTTTTAGTTTTCACGTTGAAACATTAGCGCGACCGCCCCCCAACAGGGTATGTGTGCACCATAACTGTAGTATAAATCTTATAATTAAATATTGATTGAACATGTAACAAATTAATGTCATTTTCAATAATATCCCTGGTATGTATATGCACCACAAATGTTGTAAAAATGTTATAATTAAATATTGATTCAACATTTAACAAATTCATATGTTATAAAATCTCACAAATAAATGATAAAAAAGTAAAATAAACAGACAGACTTAACAGAGTGACTTTGTTAAGGAACCCTAATTAAAGATTTCAAAATTCTGAATTCACATTTAAACACATATTTCAGACGAAGAGCAAGAAGATGTTTTACTCTGGATGAAAAATAATTGATACAGTTGATCACGTGAAAGAAAATTGGCATAATAGTACTTCAGCAAGACTTTATAATTTCATGAAAAACAACATGCAAATTCATTAAGACATGAAGGAGTTTGCTGCACTCAAAAGGCTTGATGGTTACAGACTGGTAGAAATTTTTTTTTAATTATTTTTAAGCATATTCTAAAGTATGATGCAATTAAACTTCTTAAACAGTAATCCCAGAAACCACGGTTTATTGACAAGTTTAATAAATGGTTCTCCATTATTAGTAACATTTCAATTGTCGTGGTGAAGTATTTGTTTTTGATTAAACACCATAATTATCAGCTAATGATGTCGATTTTGTTGTTTTAATCTAAAACCAGTTTTAAAGTAGTACTGTCCCTTTCTTCCTAGAACAGCACTACTCCAAAACTGGTTTTAGTTTGGTTTATTTTGTATACAACAGAATGGACACCATTAATATCGATTGTGTTGCAAACAAATTAAATTAAAACCTGTCTTGGAGTCTTGCTGTCGCATCATATTGTTCAAAAGAGAAAGGAACAGTATCAATTTAAAATTGGTTTTAGTTTATTTTGCGTACAACAGAATAGACATCAATAATGTTTTACTTTGATGGTAATAATTATCTATGAACAACAACGAAATTTTACTAACACTTATTATTTCCGCAGCTCGAAATCGACTTCACAATATGCAGCTCTATATTGAATGGCCTACTGTGGCGGCTTTTATTACTAGTAAAATAAAACATTAATAATAATGGGATTAATGATTGCTTTACAGCAGGTAGTTACATATTTAATCTCTACTTAATTTTTTAACCTTTATTTAACATCAGCGTATCCATGTTACAACTTAGCAGTGATACTGACACTTTTTGTACCTACTTTAAAATTCGTGCCTCTGAATTCCGAACCGTAATTATGATATGGTTTCTTTTAAAAAACCATTATATCATTTGTTTGTAGTCGTTTTCCTCCTTTCATCAGTACAAGATTTGGCGAGATTGTATTAACAAATGATAGTTCTTACTGAAATTTTAAATTGGAGTCTTTTGTTATCTATAAAGTATTTATATTTATTTACAGATGGAAAAAAGTTAACATTTTGAGATCACTGTCATCCCTATTTGGTGTCAAAAATATTGTAACGTACAAAAATAAGCAATGGCGGCCATCCAAAATGGAGTCACGAGATGGATTAATACAATAGGTATGTCAAAGGAAGTACCTACCTTAGAACATTCTACGTCTATCAATAAGCGCAGAATATGGCTGAAACTAAGCTATTCAGCTGTTGCTGTGCGACAATTGCGAGCTTATTCAGATTTATGTCACTTTAACCATTTACTGATCTAACTCTTATCAATTTTAAGTATTAAATAGCATGTTCTTAGACAGGGAAGTTGACGTGCTCAAGACACAACAGTCAGTGACAAATACGTACTTATGTACTTAAGATTTCAAAAACGAAAAACTCGTGCTTTGCATTTAGAATCGAACCGTTGATCTCGTTAATGCGAGACGTCCAGTCATTCCCCCAACCACGAGCTGTCACTACTTGAACTAAGCTAAATTAACTCTTTAAAATTAAATTAAAGCAACTGTTTGTCTTTCAAATTAATAAATAAAAAAAAATCATACAAACTCATGGTGACTAGCTCCTCAACCTAACTGATTTGTATGAAATTTGGCTTAAGGTGTTTTCTACTCCTTGCCTATGCAAATATTTGACATAACATATAATGTAATATGCAATACTTTCGAGAATATCAATACTTTATTATAACTAGGCTTCTAATATTATATGAAAATGAGAGCAATAGAGATAGATGAAAAGTTATGTATTGTCTTCTGAGTTTTGACACTTTTATTTCGGCTTCAATGTCTATTTAAAGTAATAATTTTCAGAACTTTTCGGAGATTCAAACAGAAATAAATAAGAAAAAGTTCTTAGAATTCGGCCTGAACTACGGACCTCTACTGGTTGCGGTATCACCGGATGAAGACGCTATAAAGAGCTGCTCCATCGTTATAAACGACGTGTTGTACAACTTTGACAATCCGTTAAAGGCTTTCGTCACATATTTTAAAATATTTCACGCCCTGGATTGCGTTTTAATAAAGTCTTGATTAGTATGTATATTGTTTCATATTCTAAATAACTTCAAGTGGCTCTTAACAGTATGTTAATAGTTAAGTTAAAATTTATATCATTTACTAGGAATGTTAAACATGTTAATGTCCTACCTTGGGGAAGTCAATTTGTAGCAATTTAGCATAAGCTTACTTGTGACTAATACCGACATTGGCACATGTTAGTGTATTACTCTTTTCGCTACCACAGTTTGTTTTAGCACCAGGCCAAATATACATTGCAAAAGTGATGTTGAGTTAGTTTCAAAGCATCACTTAGTTCCCAACAATATAAATCCGGCTATAAAGAATTGTTTCATAGCACCAACCAATAGTTTAGTTGCGATCAATAATTATGAAATAAATTACCAAATATTCTTTTCACTGCCACAGTTCTCTTTATTAGTAATATTAAACTAGTTAATTTGCTACCTTAAAACAGCGTTTTCATGGCACTTTACAGTAGCTATGTATGATCAATATTGATATTAGCAAATATAAGTAAGTCTATTCACCACAGCCTGCTTTATTTATTAGGTATATATTCAACAAGTTGACTGAGGGAAACGTTTTCGTAGCACTTCATAGTACTTAAGTTGTGATTGGACATTTATTGGTCAAACATATTTTATTGTTTGTATGTCAATATGAACATTATAATACAATAAAACTTTAATAAATAAATCTCTACTCACAACTACTGCTAAGTGCTACAAAAAACGCTTCTCTAATGTAGCAAATTAACTTGTTATATATACCTAATAAAGCGGGCTGTACAGTTAATTAAATTAGCTAATATTATTATTGATCAGAATTAAGCTATTGTTGAGTTCTACGAAAACGCTTTCCTGAGGTAGTAAATCAACTTGTTTAATATAGCTCATAAAACTGGTTGTTGTAACCAAGAGAGTTACATATATTTGCTAATTTCGTTATTGATCACAACTAAGCTACTGTTAAGTGCTACGAGAACACTTCTCTAAGACAGTTAAGAAACTAGCTGTGGTAGTTAAAAAGGTTACTTACATTTGCTAATATGTTATTGATCACAACCAAGATACTGTTCAGTGCAACGAAATCAGTTCCCTAAGGTAGCAAAGAAACTCAACTGTGGTAGCTAAAAGAGTTGTTACATTTGCTAGTATCGTTATTGATTATAACTAAGCTACTGTTAAGTGCTACGAAAATACTTCCCTAAGATAGCAAAGAAACTCTCAGTGGTACCTAAAAGGGTTACTTACTTTTGCTAAATCGTTATTGATCACAGCTAAGATACTGTTCAGTGCAACGAAATTACTTCCCTAAGGTAGCAAAGAAACTGGCTGTGTTACCTAAAAAAGTTACTCACATTTGCTAACATTGTTATTGATCACAACTAAGATACTGTACAGTACATCGAAATCACTTCCTTGAGGTAGCAAAGAATCTGGCAGTGGTACCTAAAAGGGTTCCTTACATTTGCTAATATCGTTATTGATCACAACTAAGATACTGTTCAGTGCATCGAAATCACTTCCCTGAGGTAGCAAAGAAACTGGCTGTGTTACCTAAAAGGGTTACTCACATTTGCTAACATTGTTATTGATCACAACTAAGATACTGTACAGTGCATCGAAATCACTTCCCTAAGTTAGCATAGAAACTGGCTGTGGTACCTAAAAGGGTTACTTACATTTGCGAATATTGTTATTGATCATAACTAAGATCTGTTAAGTGCAACGAAATCACTTCCCTAAAGTAGCAAAGAAACAATGCTTTCGTAGGTAAAAAAGTTACTTACAGTTGCTGATATCGTTATAGATCACAGCTAAAACATTGTTAACTACTACGAAAACATTTCCCTGAGGTGGCAAATAAACTTGTTTAACGTACCTAACAAGAGGCTGTAATATTGAAAAAAAGTTACAAACATTAGCAGCTATGTCCAAGAAGCTCTTCAGGTATAGCTACTTATTTAGCTCAGTGAACCATTAATATCGGATGCTTAAGCAAAGTAATTTAACAGTCGGTGGTAATTGATTTAGATGTTAGTTCTAAATAATATCCAATTCCACATCAAAGTAACTTGTTAGTAACGACTAAAATTGATAAAATATTCGTTGAAGTAGCTAAAACTTTACAAACTATTCCTAATTTTCTCTGTTGTTGTACCTAACTGATTAGTTATCACAACTCAAAGGTATTAGCGGTGCAGCTCTATAACGAACACTGTTACCTGTCACTACTAAGTATTGCTAAATATTGGCTAAACCAACTAACGTACTCCACCACCGGTCGATAAATTTGATAAATATTGACTGAAACTACTAACTTACTTATCATCGGTAGCTAATTTTTTTGATTTGGTACCGAAAGGATTCGTTGTCAGTGGGTTCGATATTGAGCATTCGATATTTGATGGCTAAGAATCCTTAGCCATTGCTGCTAATTTCATAGGTCTAGTTTATAAATGATTAGTTGCTTGTGCTAAAGGATTTAACTGCTGCAACGAGGAAAAGTTAATCATTATTGCGAAACTTGATGACTTCTTTAGTTAAGACAGCTAAGATTACAGAGCCACAGCTGCTTATTTCTTGGGTCTAGTACTTAAATAATTGGTTGCTTATGCTAATAAATTAACTGCTACAACAAATAAAAGTTAATTATTACTGCGAAATAAATGACTTTTTGTTTAAGACGGCTAACATCCCTTAGCCATTGCTGCTAATTTCATAGGTCTAGTACTTAAAATATTAGTTGGCAGTGATGAAACTTTACATATCATCACTAAATAAATACCAAAAATTGCTAAAAAAAGGCTCAAAAATTTGCTACAGTTGCTAAAACTGGCCAAAATAAATAAGTCGGATTGCTAAGGTACTTTCGTTATTAGGTTTAATTTAATTAGCTAGCACTGCTAATTTCGCCCAGCTAAAAACTTTTTCCTGTAGTTGCTAATCTCTTGCCTATCCGTATAGTTTGGAAGATTTTTAGCTAACAGTACCCAATTTTAGCTGTGGTATCTAATCTGTTCTTTGAGTGTAGCAAACGAAACATTCGGGCCGCAATATTTTCCACAATCCGGCCTACTTTGTCTGCGGCTAATATGAATGAGTAAAGATGACTGACCCATTATTTATTTATTTATTTATTATTTATTTATTTATATCAACCATCTGGTATCCACAATACAAGCCTATAGTTGCTTACTTTATTACTTACTCTTAACTAGATATATATATATATAATACACACAGCGTGTATGTCAGGGATATTTATATTATTATTATTTATAGATTTAAAAGTTGAAGTCTGTTTGTTAAAAAGAGGGGTGTTACAAGTTTCAAGCTTATGTCTGTATGTGTGTATGTCGGCTGAATCCATTTGGGAAAGGTTTTTTAATTTAGAAAGCTAGAGCTTTGTTCGGCTAAGCCGCTCCGACGATTTTTAGACAGTTGAAGTAGAAGCGTTTGAGACAGTTGGATTATCTGGATGATATTCTTATAATCATAGCTGTTTTGTGCTCTAAATTTTAAATTTACATACTCGTACATACATACGTAATATGACGACCTTTATCCCAAATGGGGTGGTCAGAGATATTACAAATATCAGCGTTTTGGTGTTTCTAAAATTAAAAATTTACTGTTTTAACAACTTCCACGGTTCGCCTTTCGCCAAAAAAAGGGGTGAGTCCGTCGTTGTTAAAACGTGCAAGATAAAATAGACTTGACTTGCCAAGTTATAAACTTCCTACTAGCAACTATGGGAATTGTATATGCGACCTCCATTTTACAAACGAAGGCCGTAAACGATTTTTTTTTTTTTTTTTTTAATTAGAATGGGATCGCTCTTGACCTTAATCTGGACTAATATCGAGATAAGGTCTACGATGGAACGAGCTTTCCCAGAAGATGCCTATTTAACCTGACTTTAAAGAGCTGCGGGTTATATGCTTATTTCAAGTATTTCAAGTTTAAATACCTATGGTATTTCGTTTGCATCAATTACGTTTTAGATTCAATCTACTGGTTGGTATCTTCCAACAAACGGTTCGAATGAAAAAATCTTATCCACTTTTCAAATGAAAAAAAAATTAAATTACAACTTTGCGTAGTAGGACTAAAACTACGTAAAGTATTATTAAAAAGAAAATCTTTAGAACACCACAAACTGGCATCTACACACTTACGTTTAAATAAAAAAGAAACATAGATAAATAAAAAAAACAGTTGGATTGAACATAGAACAACACCTCATTCTACGATAAAAAATCTTGTCTGTCTGTCTCACAGTATCATTGCACGTTATTTCTCTTCTTCCGTTTTTTGTGACACATTCTTTACTGTGTGTGTTAGTGAGTATGTCAAATGGATTTTTTTAAATGGTCTAACGCTTAAATCCTAATCGTATTCTTTATTTTTGCTTTTATATATTTGTATTGTTATCTCCCAAGCTAATATTAAAGTGTTTACTCAAAACTAAACAGCCAATTTAGTCCCTTGTTAAATAATCTATATAATATTAACTTGGACCTATTGTATATATATGTTTGTCATGTCAAACACAAGATCACGTGCGGCATTAACAATATCAAAGCATTCTGACACATCCCTGTTACATAATTTCCTTCAAAGTGAAACATGGATCTGTTTCCAAATGATTTGCCATTTAAGTGGTTAGATCCCCTTCGGGCGTAAACTAACGCGGCAAATAAAGGTTGCCCCATTAAGCATATTAAAGTCTATTAGTTCAAGATAAACTTTGTCTATTTATTCGTAAATTAGTTCTTCGCACTAACCGAGAACCCAGTCGATGGAGCAAACGCGGGTGAATTTCTAGATGCATTTTCTTCAATTATCTGAAGAATTAAACGGTACGGATGGATCTCACTTAGTTTTGCGGAGTCGGAGGATCAAGTTTTAAGTGGAGTAAATCGAGTTAGGAGTTATATTAATATTTGAATGAACCTCGGTCCAACTGGTTAATTAAAACAGCATCCAAGTTGAAATTGAGGAAATAGTGTTTATATTATTCTCTTTATTTTGTTCTTTCGGCTTTTACATATGTTTATCGATTATGTACATCGAAACTGAATAGTGGTGAATAAACTTACATCTTCTTAGAAATAAAATGTTTGTTGTAACTTTGTTGTTATAGATAATTTTTTATCTAAAATGACGCCATAGTACAATGGGATTAAACGGCTCCTCTACACGATATATAAAAATTGTTGTAACCTTTCTAGATTGTAAATGACTGATCGAAAAGAGACAAACCCTCTGAGTTTCTCGCTAGCTCTTCTCAGTAGTGGTCGCGTTCCGAGCTAGTGGTAGTTTAAAAAACAAGTGACATTCATAAGTGCATATTGTATTGCCTACATGAATAAATGATTTTCATTTCATTTCAATAGTACCATTGCTTTGTACTAGTCCCTTATTATTTATTATTATGTAGTACCACTATACGAAATATACTGAAGCAGTTATAGTACCACAGACAGACCCCTCAAACCACGCCGCACCAATATAATATAAAAAAAAAACATAATAATAATAATGATTTACATTAAATTAGAATAAAGTTTATTCAGCAAAAAGATCTTGATCACTACAAAACAAATATCATTTTTAAAGAAAAGGTAAAGGTATACATATTTTATTTTACCTCTGACTCTCAAACTATGGTATCCTGCAGGTGTCCGAGTGGGAGCGGCACTTGAGTATGTGGTGAAGTGTAAGTACGATGTGGTAGGGGTGGGAGCATTAGTGTGTGCGTTTTGTGTGTGTCGGGATTATGAGCAGAATAATATACAGTATGGGTCTGAGTATGGGGAACTTTTTAGATCACAACTTTCAGCAGTTTTTTTTATATTCCGTTACTTTTGTTTGAAGTGATGTTTGGTAAGATTATATGAAATATGAAAAAATGTTTATTTCTTTCTTTAGGAGTCACATGCAACGTATTGTTAAGATTTCAGAAAAGTGCCTCAGTGCCAGAAAATCTTGCTCTTCCTTAACTAAGCATAGTAAACATTGTAATTATTAATAGATTAGATACTACCACTTAATTTTTAATATAGATTCCGATTTATTGAATCTACTAACAAGTTCCGGGACACATCACCAGACACAATAGAAGTATTATTGTTATTACGTCTAGAGGCGTGATGTGTCCTAGAAAGTGTTGAACAATAGTTTAACGACCGATTGGTGTAGTGGATAGTGACCCTGTCAGCGAAACCAACGGTTGCGGGTTCGAATCCCGCGAGGGGTAAATGTTTGTATGATGAATTCGAACATTTATTCCCGAGTCATGGATGTTTTTATAAATATTTATGTATGTTTATCCGTTATCTAGTATCCATAGTAGAAGCTTTACTTAGTTTGGGACTAGATGATTGGTGTAAGTGCCCCAAATATATATTAAATATATATTATATTATTTAATATTTATTATATATTTATTATTATAGACTTTTATAGTAGAAACGACTCGACGTACAATGCTGAAATTTGGCAGGTAGGTAGTTTGTAGGTAGAAGACGTCAGCTAAGATGGTATTTCCTGAAATTGACAAAAACGGGATCGCTGCGGGTAAACGCTCGTACGGGAATCGCATAAACGGGATTTAGGGGGTTCACATTCTACTTACTTCGAGATCCACGTGTCCAAACTGAACGTGAACGGAATAATCGGGATCACTGTGGTTAAACAGATTTTGGAAATTTCCCGTGGGAATTTTTAAAATTTCCCACGGAAATTTTCCAAAATTTTATCATAGCAAGTGTTGAACCAAAGTGATCTCGATTATTCCATTCACGGTATTCACATTTTCACGGTAGCGGCAAAACGGTATTTTGCTTGTTCACTTTATATTTATTTCGAGATCCAGGCGGACGAAGGCGCGGGTGTAAAACTAGTGATGGATATATTTGTGTTGCAGGACATCTGTCTTATCGCCCAGATCAACCCGCTTGGTAATAGGTATATAAGACCTATTTTTTATTAATTATTATTATTTGGTAATAAACATAGATTTAAAATCTCAGTTGTGATTGAGATAACCCATCGTGTATAAAAAATTATATATTTTCCTTTTTGTCAAATTTAAATAAGTCTAGTCTAGGTCTTGATCAGACTGTTTCATACTTGAGTTCGGTGACTGTCGTCACAACCCAATTCGTTACGATAGGTTGATGACATGTCCTTGTATTAACGTATAGGTACACGTGGCCTCACGACACTTCCTTCAATATAAACAGGGTCACTTTTCACAAAATTTACAATGTAATTTACAAATACAATTCGTCGTACATTACTGGTTATGTTTAAATGGACTACATAGATAACAATAAGTTGCCTAATGTAACTCAGTAATGTACCCCGAATGTAAATTACAATTGTCGTTACGTCTCCATGGGTCTATTATATTTTAGTTACGTACACCTACAGCTACAATTTGTCAACTTTATAGGTAAGGTATTTCATTACCATTACTTTTAGAGCTCCATTAAACTAATTATAAATCTTTATTTGTATAAAATATTTATAGATATAATTTATACTCCAGCTCTTAAGAGACCATTTCATCAGATAGAGCCTTAACAATTGCTTGGTTCAAATGCTAGTAAAATTGTAGGTAAGTATAAAATTGTCAAAAATTGTATCACAATGCAAACCAAGATATAAAATGTTTTAAAAAAATGAGGTAAATGTATGTCGGAGGAGAAGTCCCCAAGTTGGATTTACACCAATACACCAAACACGATTTTTTTTTATCATAATTTTGGGAGCTTAGTCAATAGGCATTGACTATGTCGCTCTATGGTACAGTTAATAGTTCATCAACCCCTTTAGTATTTTTTTTATGCACAAATGGTTGGTAATTGACCTCAATCACACCTGCTATACACTTTACACCTACTTTAACTAATTCGTAAAGTGCTTTAGCTGAATCCGATAAAGAGACGATCCCAGACGCTAAAGTACTATTGCATCCACCCACAAACCATAATATAGAAACGTCCACGATTTGTCTTCTCGGACTCGTTACACTCCATTAGTATGTGGTAAATATCCTCCAGGCACGAATTGATCGAAGAGCAAGGCAGTGAGTGAGTACCCAGATCAAGTTCTTAAAAAAGAAATACAAGACACCTCATAGGAGACTCCAAGTCCAACCTAAATGAATTAAATTTTATCGTTTTGTTTTTGATTTTTTATAAGTAGTTATAATCGTTGTCGAGTTTTATATATTTTTTAAAAGGTTTTTTATATTAAATTAGTTTAGCAAAATAGTAGTTTGTATGAGAAGTGCAAAGTCAAAGTCAAAAATGCTTTATATTATAGGTACACAGGATTTTTAAGCTACTGCTTGTTCAAAGGTAATTTTCCCCTGAGAAGAATAAGCAATAAACTCGAGGGGTTGCTCTTTTAAAAACAGGATTTTATATTTCATTTATTTATTGTGAAATAGTTTGGCATGCGAACGAGCGAACCCCCTGGGGTTGTTTAATTTTTTTTAATAATATTTAATTCATGTAACACACATAACTATAATATGAAAATGTTAGAAAACCGTCAACAGCCATTTTTGTCCAATAACAATTTTTATTCTTATTGGACAAAAATGTTTTGTTCTTTAATAGTTTATACTAGTTTATACTGATAAAACTTATTTCTTATTAGTTTTTAAACTAATAGGAAGCATTTTCAATATCTGTAGAAAGCGTTACTCTCTGAAAAGGACATTGTACAATGTAAAGTTCAGTTGAGTTATAAAGTTAAGTTAGAATTGCAGGCCCCTTTCATTATTGTAAAGGTCCACTCAGTGACTGCTGTGTTTATGTGTTTGTGTGTATGTGTATTTATGTTTGTTACCTCTTGACGCCTAAACAGCTGGACGGATTTATATGAAAGTTCGTTGGTAAACAGATTACGACCTGGATTAACAAGCAGGCAAATTTTGTTGCTGCACCGATTTTGATGAAATGTTCCACAGGAGCAATGTATTACCTACTTTAACTATTACTTACTTTAACCTACCGTTAACTGCTACAAATGTATCAACGTTTCTTTATGTATTTTTTTTTATGTTTAACTGGATGTTAGACCATAATCTTACGTGATGCGAAGTGAAAACAGTCAGGTTTTTGGTTTTTTAAGCTACTGCTTGTTCAAAAGGCAATTTTCCCGTGACAAGAACAAGCAAGAAACTCGAGGGGTTACTCTTTTAAAAACAAATTTTTGTATTACAAAAAGGCACAATAATATTTCATTATTAATTGTGTAATAGCTGACATGCAAACATGGTGGTTATTATTATTATTATTAGGAGCCCATACTGTCCCACTGCTGGGCAAAGGCCTCCCGGGTCTCTCTCTCCACGGCTCTCTATTACAGGCCTCCTCCGACCAGTTGGTTAGGAACTTATCCAACTCATCCCTGGTGGTTATGCTTGCTAAATAAGTTTCTGTTTTATAGTATCTTTAAATTTATTGAAACGATGATTTTGTATATCAACAGGATACCTTATGTTATAGCCTGTAAAGTGAGCATGTATACGGACCATTTTGGTTTAACATTAGTAGTAACTATACCTTAACATATACCAATAATTCTATCACGGCATACCCAGTAATCAATCATGTGAGGCTATACAGGTCCGTGCTCACGACATGTCAAAATTAAACATTCATTAGCCTTCCTACACAGTGGGATATTTATCATTACCGTGACCTGGGTTATGCCATCTAAAAAACTAGTTCGGATTCGTATGAGTGCTCCATACCATTCCTTTTTAATTGCATGGCATTGAAACGGCAAAACGACTGATTTGAGAATGGTTTTCTATTTTCGAAAGTGAATTGTTGTGAGATGGTTCTTAGCCATGTTTCATTGAAAACGGTATTCCAACTTGTTACAATAGGTAGACGAATAAACGGACAGACATGGCAGACGAACACAAAACTCTTATAATGTTAACGTTTGTCGTTTTTTATTATTTTACTTTTACTGTTCAATTAATTTAAACTTATTTAGATACTACATAGATAAAGCATTTATTTGTTTCTCCAATCACACATATACATTTAACTTTTAGGCATAATAACAATTGTAGATCGATACAATTATGGCAACGTAGTACAGGATTATTGTTAAAGCACGTGTGTGCTGCAGCAGCACAAAATAAATAAATATCTTTGCACATACGCACAGCGCCATCTAGTTCCACACTAAGCAACTATATTATAGATACCACCTGGTTGATAAATTACACAAATATTTTTTTTTTGTAAATAAATACATATATAAATGAAAAACATCCATAACTCGGAAACAGAATGTCTGTCTTCATCATACAAACATGGCCCGAGCGGGATTCGAACCTGCGACCTTCTGGTACAGCAGCAGAGTTTCTAACCACTACACCAAACAGGTCGTCAAAAGCAACAATCCTTGTGTGGGAACTAGTAAATATAATTTAAAATTAAAGCAATAGTATCTTTCATATATTCTCTATAATAAATAATATACTTTATGACGACGACGACGACCTGTTTGGTGTAATGGTTAGCAACTCTGACCACTATACCAAAAGGTTGCGGGTTCGAATCCCGCTAGGGGCATATGTTTGTGTGATGAATACGGACATGTGTACCCGAGTTATGGATGTTTTCATTTATAATAAGTATTTATTTACAAAAAAAAAAAATGTATTTATGTATTATATCAACCATCTGGTATCCACAACACAAGCATATAGTTGCTTACTGTGGAACTAGATGGCGCTGTGTGTATGTCTAAGGATATTTATTATTATTATTATTATTATTATTATTATTATTATTATTATTACTTTATTGCCTGAAATAAATAATGGTTTCGTTTGAATAATAAAATTAAGAAAAATTAATACAATTAAATTATTTATAAATTCCGCTTTCGTTTCTATTCTTGATTGTCTGTGATCGATGTAGACAGTTTGATATTTTGACATTTGGAATTCAACCCATCACAAACAATGATTTATTAGTCCCAAGATTAGTAGACCTTATTTAACCACATTGTTTAGATTGCTTTCGGGACACTATCCCTTAAGCTGGTTTGCACATCTAATGAGTAAAGCAGACTCTCCCAATTGTGATATTTGTGGCACGGTCGTGCAATATCTGTTGACGGAGTGTGTCACTAACCTGAGGGAGAGGAAATCTGTGGTGAGTGAATTGCAAATGAATATTTTAAATGTTGGCATTAATCGTAACGTTTTAACAGAACCACAATCAGAGGTGGCGAGATGGATTTTCAATTTGGTTGCTCATCGGGGTAGCCCTCCCTAGCTTTGCCTGTTGCCAGTTCAGCAAAAAGATTACCCATATGTTTATCCAGGTCCTAATTTAACTACAAACCAAATTTCATCCAAATCCGTCCAGCCGTTCAGGCCTGAAGAGGTAACAAACATACATACATACAAACACACATACACAAACTTTCGGGTCTGTAGTATTATTCGTTGGATTGGATTGGATATGCAAACAGGGAGACAATGGAACGGATATATCTCTAAAAAACCACACAATAAAAATTTACAGAAAAATCTGTCTTTGAGCACCTCCGTGGTCAAAGTTTACCGAAATTTTCAACTGTGTCGGCCCGTGTTACGTGTTAATTTGAGAGTCGCAAAAGGACTCCAGTCCTAGACAAATCATTGGATGTATGCAAAAAAAAAAGTCGCAAGGGATAAAAAAAGCCTTCGGTGTATTTTCTTATACTTGTTATTCACTTGGTCTGGAAAAAGTACAACTATTATTTTAAGGTTTTACCGTCGACTCACTGAAAAGATGACGATTATTATTGATGTAGTAAAGGTGCTCTTTATACTGCTAAGTATCAGCACATTTTCATGTTCAACCTGTCACTTAACTTTGTACTAAAGCCGAGAGCTGACACACTTTTTATATAAAAAAAAACAGAAATGTCTGCCCCTCCTTCTTGAGTTCCTCGACTCGGAAGCGGAAGTAGGGGAATGAAGGAAATTAAGTTTATAACGTCTCCACGAAAATGCAATATTTTTAAAAGTATTTCTTCGTCGCCGCAACTATTCGATATCCGGAGGGCTATATCGGGATAAAAAATATTCTGTCTCAAATTCTACCTATATACCAAGTTTCATCCAAATCCGTTCATCCGTTTCACCGTGATAGAGCAACAAACAAACAAATAAACAAACATCCAAACTCACGCATTTATAATATTACATAATTTATATTTACTAGTCTAACTAGTCTAATCTAACTCATGTTATAAATGCCAAAGTCGAGTTAAGACATAGGATATTTTTTATTCCGATAAAGTGGGTAGATAAAGTTGTTCTACGCAGGCGAAGCCGCGGGCGGAAAGCTAGTACACAATATATAAAATATATCATATTTTTTGACAAGTTACCAACTCACACTGTCGTTGAAGGTTTAAAAAAATCATTTTCAGTAATAATAAGTTCTACTAAATACTTTTAAAAACAAGCTTTTAATATTTCATCGTGATTATTATTCTTGTGTAATCGTGTATGTAAAATGTCGTATTCGTGCTATTAACCGTTGAGGAGATGCCTCTTGGGGACAGAATCCTGGCGGCAGCATCAGGTCTCCGCAAAAATCATCAATCAATCATCATGTGAAGCACATTTATTGTTTAGAATTTTCATTGTACCTAGAATAATTAGGTAATTGTCTTTGTGTGAATGGATTGTTTATCCATCTAGTTATAAAATAATCTAATATAGAATAATTTCTTCTTTGTATAGTAGTTGTTGCGTAATTAAGATAACACCAAACGCGCAAGAATAGCACGATATGGATTAAAAATATCATAATCCTTACACGTCGCCACTATTGGGGCACAGCCTCCTCTCAGTGGGAGAGGGATGGGCACAGTGCGGATTGGTGGATTAGTTTCAAACTGGTCAGTAAGCCGCCCCTGTAGGCCACCGACTTACCTTAAGGCTGCCTTCTATTGAAAACAACCAGGACCGACTATTAGACGTGCCCACCGAAACATGGAAATCATCGTATTAATATGCCACTAGTCCTTGCCATCCACGAAATGACGGCGCCAGACATTCGAAAACCAATAGCGAATGGGCCAGCGCCACGAGTGCTTCTCTAATAAAAATATGCTGTGTCAAACTTACGGTAGAGTGGAGATCTGGCAAGCTGAAACATAGGATTGTTCAGGCAGGTCTCCACAAAGCCAGTCTATTAAAGAGGTACAAATGCGATTATAGTAAAATTTTATTATCAGGTTTGTGTAGAAAAATATAAACGATTTTTTAAATCCACACCTAGCACTTGACCTCAATCACACCTGATGTTATATTAACTTATTTGGGGGACTGGCTTTTTTATCTATGGCAATCAGAACCCAACATTGCTGTTTTGCAGACTTAGATAAGACGGTGGCACCTAGCCAGGCGGACATTCAAAATGTCCTACCACTAAAAAAACCGAGTACTAAACATATACCCTCTATGCGGTTCGAACCCGCGCCCTCCGCTCCGTAAACCCTATGTTGTTTACATTGAGCCACGGCGGCGGTTAAATTTTTTTATTTTTATCTAATGTACTGTAACGGCTAAGTAAAGTATTACCTACAAGTATTCCTCTGCCATTCTACAAGTATGTTCTCCAAACGCAATTTCAAGTTCGATTTGCTACAACAACAATTGTCGGGCCTCTCGGACCGCAATGTGAATAATAATCGTCACAAATATCACATAGGACAAACCAAGCCAAATAATTAGAATTCGCGACACGTGTTCTTCCAATCCCGCCGACCGACAATTAGTCTTAATTAAATGGAACAAAAACAGGAGTGTATTCTGTATATTTCCATAATTTGTTGGCCAACTAAGTTAGTGTGTTATACCCGTTATGTTATAAATTAAAACAACTGACATCGCTGCGGATCCATTCTCTGTAATAGTTTCAGCCTTAACAATTGTATATCGTACTGGACATTACAAAATAAATATACCGGATGAGTTTTTTTACCGTAAGGAAAAAAATAGGGCATATTAAAATGAAATTGAAGTTATTGGTATAGGTAGTTTAATTTTTTTTTTTCAAAAACGCACGCGCCGTTCCTTAGTTGATATGCGATTGGCGTGGTTCGCAGGGTTCCTATCACGCGAAATTTCTTTGGAACTCAAATTTTCTCCAATTTTTCTTCATTTATTTAATTTAATGATGTAATATATGGAATAGGCTACAAACGCGACCGTCTAATGACACAATTAACGCTTTATTCGATGATGGTTTTGAAAAAATAAATAATCTTTTTCCAATTCCTTCTATTTGACTTACCAATTATGCCTCATATTTTTCCTTACGGTAAAAATACTCATCCGGTATATAACACGAAGAAAAATTTACGTCCACCGAAGCGCACAAGTAGCCACCACATCAATATACGATTTACGCAGAACTACCTGTAAAAATATCTTAAAACAATGGTTACTTACCTTAGCCTACGATGACACTGAAAAAATTACTAAGCAGTTCTCTACAGACATGCGAGCACTTAGTCTACGCTTTACATAAATACACACGCAAACAAACAGGCATACAGACACAAATACATACACCCCCCCCCCAGACGCACACACACACACACACACACACACATACGCAGTATGTTTATTATCAATAAACAAGTCAGGTAAATCCAATGACATTTACGGGAGTAACTCAGCAGCGACAACGCCGCGTGCTGTCACAACGGTTTCAATTTATTGCAAGTTTATATTTATGAGTTTACAAGCACAGACACAGTGTCCAACTGAATTTTTATTGTTTTATTTCCCTTTACGCATCCTACAAAATTAAGACTGGTTACCCACAATACAGGGAATCCTAGTGTGGGGACCAGGGCTACCTCATTGCTTATATTGTAACTCTGTTTTTGACACAATAAATGATTTTTACATTTTACATTTTTTTTTACATAACATCTACATTTTTCCACTTAATTATAAATTAGTACATAGTAGTGTAAGAGGGTCACAACCTCAGCATGTAAAATTATACAGTCACCTGATATGCAACTACGCATAACTATATTAATATTAGTATGGTAATCAAATCACGGGCAATTGACGTTGATGAAATGTGAAACGGACCCTATATTATTATAAAATATAAATCCTGTTTTCGATAAACAAGCGGATCCAATGTGAATAGTACGTGGATTATACCAACAATATGATGCAATTAAACACAAATATCATATAAAAGAGGTACTTTAAAATTGTTTATCAATTTTAATAAATTTATATGTAAGCGACTGTATAAACCGAGACTCCTAGCTCCGTGTCTGGACGCATCCACGGTAGTTGTTATGCAAACGTACAATCTTCTATACGTCTTCATTGCACGGGCCAGGCCGCGTAGATTACTCTAATGGGATGGGTTTTATTGGGCGAAGCAGGAACACATTTTGGTCAGACAATTACTGATACAACTTAAATGCTTTGAACCTTTTTATTCCTCAGTACCTTTGCCAGTCGATAACTCGCAAATTGTAACGTCACTATGCTATATATAGCTGAATTATGTATATGCATTAAGATGTTACTAAGGTAACATGATTAATATCTTATTTTGAACTTTCAAATCTCAGTGTAGCGTTTAGTTGGTGATAGGGCATTTTAAATGTCCGCCTGGCTAGCAACCACCACCTTATCTAAGTCTGCCGCCAAAATAGCAATGTAGGAGGACCTGTTTGGTGTAGTGGTTTGAAACTCTGAATGCTTTACCAGTAGGTTGCGGGTTCGAATCCCGCTAGGGGCATATGTTTGTATGATGAATACAGACATGTGTTCCCGAGCTATGGATGTTTTTCATTTATATATGTATTTATTCACAAGAAATGTATTTGTGTGGTTTATCAACATCTGGTATCCAAAATATAAGCCCAAGCTTAGTGTGGAACATCTAGTTCCACACTAAGCTGTGTGTATGTGCAAAGATATTTATTTATTTATTTAATGTTAATAGCATTGTTGTGTTCCGGTTGTCAGAGATAAGTTAGCTAGTCCCCAAAATAAGATGGGGTTTCCGGGTCAGTACGCTTCCACTTTCGGTCTCATCTTCACTTAACATCAGGTGTGATTGAGGTGCAGTGCTAGCTATCCCGTTGGGCATAAAAAAAAAGATTATCTAAAATGTTACAAAAATATATTTACCTACAGGTGTCACAAAAACCTATATAGCTTGATCTGAGCTCCGTACCAATGTCATCATCGGACACTTATGCATGACTTAGTAATTTCTATTATAGCTTATAATGAGTCATTTATTTATTTATCTCCCTACAAACACCTACAGAGACAAGTGATAGAGAAGTTCTTGAAAATTAACGAGAATTTCTAAATTAACGACTACGAGAAACTTGCAAATATAGACTTCTTTTTATGTACAACAGGTTAAGTGAAGATGAGGCTGAAGGTGGAAGAGTACTCACTTGTAATCCCCTACTTATATCGTAACACCCGGAACACAAACAATGCTATCAACCCGCTGGGATCTAACCCGCAACCTCCGATTCGTAAACCTTATATTGTTTACATCGAGCTACGGTGGCGGTTAATTCAAGTGCTATCATGATGTGCATAAAAAAAAGCGTAGACGCAGCGTAGACACTTCGTAGATACCGCGTAGAGGCCGCGTAGGTCGCGCCTGCTACGTTATATCAACCGTGCATGGGCAGTTTTATTTTTATAACTTTTACATATTATTCCATTTGGAACATAAAGTCAACTTTCTCAAAAGGTCACTCTCGGAAAAGCCTGCTTCGCAAATGTTAACTCCAGTATTAATTAAATTTCACAAAAAGCAAACTTTATTTAACAGGCGATTTTCCCAAAAACTGGACTTTTCAGAAGTCAACTTTCTCAAATAGTTTACATTCTCAAAAAGTCGACTTTAAAAATAAAGTTAACTCTGTCATCTGTTCCAATTTGGTTTATTGATATTATATTGATAAAATCAGTTTTAATAACGCGAAAATTGGTCCACATCAAATACATTACAAATTACAAGCCATGTGGGTGGAACAAAGGATTTTCATATTAATCTCACTTGTAAATGAATTTGCCGTAAATTGTTATTAAAATTTAAAAACAAACTTTTCCTATTAAACATGTTTCAATAGCAGTGTCGTACAACGAATAGATGTGTGATTAGATACTTTATTATTTATTTACTTGCGATCCTTTGATCGTGTGATTTGATATGTACATGGACACGTGGTCGCACGACAACAGCAACACACACAGAGACAAATCGTCATGACCACCGTTATCATAATCAGAGAAATAGAAATTCATGAACATACAGCGTCATCTAGTTCCACTAGGCGCAAATCCGGTTGTCAGAGATAAGATAGCCAGTTCCCCAAATTATTTGGGTTTCCGGGTCAGTACGCTTCCACCTTCGGCCTCATCTTCACTTAACATCAGGTGTGATTGAGGTCAAGTGGTAACCCGTAGTGCTTAAAAAAAAAAAAAATCCTTGACCCACCACTCTCACGTCTCAAAAGCCCACACAGCTTTATCCAATACACCAAACCACTCGACAACAGATCTACGACCAGGATAGAGCTATGGTCAAAAAAGTTCCACAGTAAGACCTATATACTCATTACGGAAAAGCTGCCACCAGGTAAAGATCTCCCCTGGCCCATCGGGAAGTCCTTTAATAGACTTCGGTTGGGCGTTGGCAGGTGCGGAAAATTCAGGAAGATGTCGTAGGGCTTCTCTAATGACCACGCAATTTATCGCGCACTTGTTTCTTGCACAGAGAAGGACCTTCATGAAACAAACCATAGAGCCATTGACGTTGCTACTTTTTGGGCCAAACTACTTTAGGTCATTATAACTTTTGCCATTGACTCGAGAAGAAGAAAACTAAGCAATTAGGCTTATATTATGGACAGTTGATGTACTACTGGGCCACAACTGGGGTACAACTGGGCAGAGCCTAAATGACCTCCTGACAGCAGAAGATCTTATTAATAAAAATTAGGTACTACACAAATTCATTTTTTTTGTAAATACAAAGATATGTTTCTGACTTATCCCAAGCTTTAACGTTTGGGTGTTCCATTTTGGGTTTGGGTCTCCGATTCGTAAACCTTATATTGTTTACATTTAGCCACGGAGGCGGTTAATTCATTGGACACAATGTTTGGCTATCATCATACCGATGGTTTTATTCGAGATATGTAGGTTCACTTTCCGTTCTTTTAATATCACGTTTCAATATTCTGTACAAACGGACAGCGAACTAAGCAACGGATTTTGATACGATTCTCAATATGATTTATTGAATTTCAGTATCATCATCATCATCATCATCAGCCTTACACGCCCCCACAGTTGAGGTACAGCGTCCTCTCACTGGGAGAGGGTATAGGTCATATACCCACCACGCGAGTTGGTGAATTTGTTGTTGCACAATGAATTTTAAGTCATCGACTGCCTTTAATTGAAAACAACTGGGACCGGTGATTTAACGTGCCCTCCGAAGCACGGAAACACTCGTATTAAAATGCCACCAGTGGTCACCCATCCAAGGAGTCTGCGCAAGACATTGCTTAACTTCGCTAATCGAAAATAAATAGCGTCCGCGACTGCGCCACGAGTGTTATATTATATACTTGTCGCAGATGGTGGGTTCGGGGGTGGGAGTTGCCAGCGATAAAGGGTCGCGTGGTGGGTGGCTCGGGCAAAGGCGATATTATTGCAAGCTACCATAGGAAATCGACAAAGTATTCACATTCAATTATAATCATGGAACCTGAGATGCTTTCTGTTTAAGAGAAAATATATGCACGCCCCTCATGCCATACAACTTGGCCCTCGCATGCAGTCTGTGGAATTCAACCGGAGTAGTCTACAATTCCTCATTGCTCAAATTCCGTAATCAAAGTCTTATTCAGTAACGACTAACCGGATTCCTCAAGCGCCGGTGATAATAATCAAATCGCTCACAGTCGTTGATGTATTCAGTGGAGCTCCGACTCCTTTGAAGACTGGTAGCAAAGTGTGTCCCATTTTCGATGTGAAGACCTAATATAACTGTTAACGTCGTCACCGCGCCATTTCCGGCGGTACCAGCGCCACCAGGTTTACTTCCCATTAACCGCGTATTATGGATAGTCAGTTGACCGTTTGAATTTTTTTATCGCTATCTACGACATACTTATATTTACAGAAAGTAATTGCACCCGAGCGACGCCGGGGCGGGTGGCTAGAGATTTAATAAATGAAAGTTAGTTCAGTATTACATACACACTTGAGTGAAATTTTGTCCTCGTCGTCGCATTCAAAATCCAGTACTCAAAGCCCAGGTTCGCTTTTAATGTAGCGAGGGCTTTATAATGACGTATAAAATGCAGAGCGTCGTGTGGACATCGCTATTTGTGAAAATAGATACGTTAACGAGGGGAATATCAAAGTACTACATGTAATATCAATGACTAACTTGCAAAAGGAATATTAGGGTGTCCAGGATTTCTCTTAACATATCCGGACTGCCTATAAAATCTCGCTGCCTCAGCCAACCTTACAAATATACTTATATTTATACAAGGAAACAGGTTATATAATTATATAACCTGTTTTATAATTACATAACCTGTTTCCAGAGACGACAGACTTCCATTCGCTACGATCCTTCACACCTCTTTTGCTTCATTCACTGTCGTAAAGTTGTTCATACATGTTCGTCGGTTTAGGGTAATCTTGATTAGGTCTTTCTTTAAGACGTTCCCAATTTGTCCATGGTACGTTCGCCATGGTCTTTCCCTACCAACACTACCATCCACATTCGCTTCGTATATCTCTTTCGTTAGTTTTCTTTCATTCATCTTCTCCACATGTCCAAACCATCCCTGCATACCTTGTTCAATCTTTGTCACTGCGTCTTCTTACACACCGCATAACTCTCTAATTACACTATTCCTGATAAGTTCAAAGTCGCCATTGATACTTCTCAGTGATCTCATTTCCAATGCGCCTTAATTCTACTGGTACGATGTATCAGATATTTTAATATTTCACTATCCGACAGCACACAAGCGTAACATTGCCAGTAAAAGCTGAACTGACGTAGACGTAGTAGTCCAAAGGTTGACATATTACATGTACCTACAATTGCTAGCAATACCGCTAGACTGCGAGAACCAATCAGACACGAACGGGTTAATCACTAAATTATGACCTTCAATTTTATCGACTGCAGCCATAGCGCAGATCATGGAATTATATTTAAGTCAGAGTCCGAGGCCCGGATTAATAAACCAATCTCAATATAAGTCTTGAGGCTGTATCACTCGAGATGCTCCTTAAGAAATTGATGCTATCTCAAACTCCGTGCTAATTCATAAACCAATCTTGAGGTTTGCTCAGCTGAGATCTCTTCTCAAGTATTCGCTAAAGCGGCGAATGAATGATAGTCTTGAGTTTCGTTTATTAATACATGAAACTCGGCGCACCCCTCAAGTGACTACTGTTTGAGTATTCACGTGCGTTTCAGGTCTCAAGTTAGGTTAAAAAAAAAAACAAAAAAATAACATGTTGACTTTCAATAAGTGATATTTTTGTATCCTACATTGAATAAAATATTATTGTTTTTTTTTTTTTATTATTTATTAATCAACACGTTTACTTGTGACCGATCACAAGACTGTTCTCAATCTTGAGAATGGTTCATTAATACGGGCCCGAGTTTCGAACGCGACCGTCACGTTAGTCCCGCAAACACGTACCGGATAAGCTGTTAAATCCGATACATCGGAACTTGCTTGCAAAATTAAATTATGGTAACTCGATATGTCTATCTATTAGACGTTTATCTCCTTAAACTTACTTCTACGACGCTTACCTGATTTTAGCGATCGAAATTTTTACGTGGTACCGCTGCTGGATACGGTAGCAAATAGTTTTTTATAAAAGTTTTTTTATTATACCTTTTGCAGTATTGCCTTTTTTAATCCCGGCTATAATCTCTCTGTGGGAATTTGTTCCTGTTCGGTATTTCAATTTGCTTTTATAACAAGAGTGATCACAATATATTGGGCTGTCCGCATGGTTGCCTAATGGAAATTGAATTGAATAGTATAAAATGAAAGCTTTGACGTTGGCCCGGATATGCACAGACATTTTTTTTTTTTTCAAAAAAATCCGTTTCCAAGCCATCCACTTTAATTTTATTATACATTAAAAAAACAAATTTGCCTAATTTATTTGTTGCGGATCAAGATTTCCATACAATTATTGAAACGAAACTTAGAATTAAAAAAACGAAACCTTTGCTTACAACAAATAAAATGGTTCCTAGAGTGCGGATGTCACTTTTGTGTTTTGTAGCAACAAAACTTAGAATACAATCTTCTCAACATTTGTTTCATATATTTTGTAAATTCCCAAAAACTAGTTAGATGGTAAGAACTTTTGACTTTTTTCAGCAAAAAGTCCGAAGTTTGAAAATATGTTAAATAACCTTCGCTTTGTTTCACATCGTTCCCAGTGTGGCCCGCGCTTAACTCTCCCACGTCAACTCCCAACGGGTACTAATTTGTTATCGATCAGTGGTTTTTTTGCTTTTGTGTTTTTAATATTTCTATTTCCCTGTAAACAAATTAGATTTCCTCTCGTGTTCATCTGTTAGTTCAAAATCCTAGATTACTTATTGAATGTAATTATGGTAACATTTTGATTGAAATTTCCCATCACCGTCGCACTTTTCTAAATTCCAAAAGCCATGTTTACATAGTTCTTGTGATGGAACTACGCTTTTCTGTTTCTGTGGGTTTTTTCACTTTATTGTCTATATTTAAATTGGTCTCCTGGGCACCCTTCACACCGATGTCATTTATTTTATTTACCATGCTCACCGGGCTTGCGTGTAATGCGATACAATCTAAAATAGACAGCACACATGTGCAAATTCAATTATGCCCTTTTGCCTACGGCGCCGCGTGATTTAAAACGACTTACGCTTTTTCGTAAAATTAATTGCCGTGAGTTGTGTAAATTAGATACATTTAAATCCGCTACGGTGCATTTTAGGTACAATAAAAATGTAAACTTGGATTGAAGGCAAATGACATTCGAAGTGCATATCTACATATGTAGCTCGGTGCGTCGGTGGCTCAGCGGTTGAGAACGAGGTCTCCCAATTTAGGAGGTCTGGGTTCGATTTCCAAGCAGGTCATGTACACAATGTGTTTTTAAATTTAATTTAATTATCTACTTATGTGCATTTATCCGACTGCCCTTAAACGGGGAAGGAAACATGGTGAGGAAACCTGCATGCCTAAAATTCTAAGGCATGTAAAGTCCCAACCCGCAGCGAGCCAGCGTGGTGGACTATGGCCCATACTCCCACATTATACGAGGGAAGGTCTATATCCCTGCAGTGGGATGGATGTCTATGGGTTGATATGATGATAGACGATACCAAAAATATGTAAATAGAAATATTAGAAAAGGCCCGAAGAACTATGAATATAGGTAATAATATCATCCAGGTAAAACAAGTGACTATCTTCAAAGCTAAATATCTTCGAAATGGCTGAATCGATCCGCATCAAACACGTCTAAGAAATTATTCTCTCGACCATTTAAATAAGTTTAAAATTTCTTTGAAATCCCAGATTTTATATTTTCTAACATGGCTAAGCTTCTTCTCGCTTCGATTTGATCCTACAAAATCGCAGACAGACATTGGCTGAAACTAATAATATGCATATTGCGTCGGTGATTAACTTTTTAAACTGTCACGTGACGCTTGACTCATCACTTGAAAACTTCATCGATTCATATCCTCACATCCGAGAGCTGTGAGTTTAATATTATTGGACCTGTCTGTCACGCTCCGACGGGAATGAAATAAATCATTCCCGATTTCATATCGAAAAACGTCATTTCAATAACTCCGCGGTCAATTAAGCAAAATATGGGCGAGAATTTATTTACGTGTAAAGGGGATTGATGAGGTCGGAAAATGTGTATTCCACGTGCTGCACTCCTTTGACGAGCAACCCGTTAAGGACCAATTTCGCAGTATTATTGCGAAACGTTCACTGATATTGATGCATCATTTGTATTTATTTTTGAACGTCTCGGTGGCTCAATGCAAATAACATGGGGTGAAGGAAACGTTTTGTACTCGGTTTAGTTGGTGGTAGGGCATTTTAAATGTCGGCCTGGTTAGCTATCACCATCAAGTCTACCGCCAGGCAGCAATGTTAATAGCATTGTTGCGTTCCGGTTGTCAGAGATAAGACCGCCAGTCCCCCAAATAAGATCGGGTTTCCGGGTCAGTATGTTTCCACCTTCGGCCTCGTCTTCACTTAACATCAGGTGTGATTGAGGTCAAATGCTAAACCGATGTGCGTATTGATAGTTGATTATTTAAACAACGTCCACGGTTCACCTTATGAAATACACAGAAATGCACACGTGACAGAGGGTGAGCCCTTCGCCATTGAAATGTGCAAATCTATAGATGTTTTTTGGTGGAAAGTCCCTTGGTCGCCTTTTACGACGCCTGCGGGAAGAGACCTATTTGAGCGTCAAAACCACACAGCACTAAATTAAATTGTAATGATATTGTTTTGTTTAACTATTTTAGAATTAAAATAGTCAATGGCATCAACTATTCCACAACTGCCCCTTGTAAAGGAAAAGAATCTAATCATTTTCACAGTGTTCTAGTTTAAACCATTGAAATAAACAATAAACTTACCAATACAATAGAATTTAGATTTTTTTTTATAAGCACGACGGGTTCGTACTTGACCTCAATCACACCTGATGTTAAGTGAAGATGAGGTCGAAGGTGGAAGCGTACTGACCCGGAAACCCCAAAGCATTTGGGGGACTGGCTATCTTATCTCTGACAACCGGAACACAACAATGCTATTAACATTGCTGTTTGGCGGCAGATTTAGATAAGATGGTGGTTGCTAGCCAGGCGGACATTTAAAATGCCCTACCACCAACCAAACCGAGTACTTAAACACGTACCCCGCTGGGGATCGAACCCGCGACATCCGAATCGTAAACCCAATGTTGTTTACATTGAGCCACGGAGGCGGAGATTTCTACAAAATACGCACCAAAAAAGTATCGTATTAAAAAGTCACCTCTTTGTTTACATCATTCAATTCCTTGATTAATTAGATTTTGCGTATCAAATGAATGACACTTTAATTTTATATCCAAAATGTATTCCAATGAATTTGTCAGCGTAAACAATATTATTCGAGACATTCTGTTTTTGCACGTGCCCTTAACGGGAAAAACATTACTAAAATCATTTTGCCGTAATTAAGAACGCACAAACAAAAAGCTCTTGTCAAAACAACCGAGCCCTGATTATTTTTGTATCTATTTTTAACCCTCAAATAAAAATGAGTGTGTGTTTTTCTGAATGTATCTCAATTGTTGTTGTTTGATTAATCTACTTAACTATGTTTCAGCCATTTCGAATATATGATACTTATATTATTTCTATGTTTGTTTACATACAATTTAATAGCAAAATAGCAAATTAAAAGAGTATATAATATATATTTTTTAGCGTTTGACGACCGATTGGTGTAGTGGATAGTGACCCTATCAGCGAAACCAACGGTTACGGGTTCGAATCCCGCGAGTGGTAAATGTTTGTGTGATGAATATAAACATTTATTCTCGAATCATGGATGTTTATATAAATATTTATCCGTTATCTAGTACCCATAGTACAAGCTTTGCTTAGTTTGGGACTAGATGATTGGTGTAAGTGTCCGAAATATTAAAAAAAAAAACTATTTACCTACATTGCATAACGTAGTAGATATCAATATCAATGTTGTTTAAATTGTTAAACTTTTAAAACACTATTGTTTGGGATAGTTCTGACCACCCCATTTGGGATAGAGGTCTTATGTATGTATGTAAATTATAGACGACCGATTGCAGTTCACCTTTCCACACTCCTAGTCGTTCGGTTCTCACCACGCATTCCCAAACCACACAACCACACACAAAACTCACACACACAAAACTGACAAGGAATTTTCTATTGTCGACGGTAGTACGTGTAGTTGGCATGATTTTAGAAAGAAAAGAAAGAAAGAAAGAAACTGTTTATTCGCCACTTCGACACATATACAACAATTGTTAGGCAAATAAAATAACAGAACACTCAGATAAGTGTCGCAGCAGCGAAAGGGAAACGACTCAGCCATATGCTGAGCTTATAAGAGCTCAGCGCTGGTTTACTGACGCGCCCAGATTTTAATGTTTTCTTGAGAGATAAGACCTGTTGTTCGCATTGTGCACTTTCTCAATGTTATCACTACTTATCACATGTGATAACATTGAGAAATATTGTTTGATATGATTTTTTCTACATTCGTTTTGTTCTTGTTCTTAAAATAGTTTCACAAAAGACAATTAAGCAAATTAGAACAACTAGGTATTACTCACTGGACTGGGAGCGTCGGTGGCTCAGCGGTCATGCGGTCTCCCAATTTGGAAGGTCCGGGTTCTATTCCCAGGCAGGCCGTGTACCAATAACTTTTTAAATTTAATTTAAATACTTATGTGCATTTATCTGACAGCTCCTAAACGGTGAAGGAAAACATCGTGAGGAACCTGCATGCTTGAGAAATAAAAATTCAAAGGCATGTGAAACCCCCAACTCCCATTGGGCCAGCGTGATGGACTACGTTCCATACTCCCTCATATACGAGTGAAGGCTTATAATCCCTGTAGTGGAATGTTTACTGGCTGATAATGATTTACCGTATTAAACCAATATAATTCTCTTCGAATAATTCGATCAATTATGTTTAAAAAATGTTGTAAAGAATACTTTTCTGAGTTTTTTGAGAACAACAGTCGCGGATAAATTAACCGGTCTTCTACGTATAACTTGCTGTAAATATGATGGGAATGTAATTTGATATTCTTTTTTTTATGCACGACGGGTGCGTTCTTGACCTCAATCACACCTGATGTTAAGTGAAGATGAGGTCGAAGGTGGAAGCGTACTGACCCGGAAACCCCAACACATTTGGGGGACTGGCTATCTTATCTTTGACAACCGGAACACAACAATGCTATTAACATTGTTGTTTGGCCGCAGATTTAGATAAGATGGTGGTAGCTAGCCAGGCGGACATTTAAAATGCCCTAGCACCAACCAAACCGAGTACTTAAACATGTACCCCGCTGGGGATCGAACCCGCGACTACCGAATCGTAAACCCAATGTTGTTTACATTGAGCCACGGAGGCGGTTAGATTGTCATAGAAACCATATTTTAAGTATTGTGGCCGTGTGGTCTCTTCCCGTGGGTGTCGTAAAAGGTGACTGTTTCGTTAGCATGACAGTATATTATACAGGGTGAATTTGAATTGGTGTAATTCCCATTAACTGATGACGTCACTCTTGATTACGAACAACTTTTCCCGAGGAACCGTAGTCGAATTCGATTAAATAATTTTTTATTACCCATATATAAAGTAAACCATGCTGAAGCTACCTTTTACATAATGTTAATACCAGATATAAAAATAAACTTGCTGTTCATGTCACTTTCTCTGTATTTTTTGTACCAAAATTTTTGTCAACTAATATTAACAATAGTTATACAATTTATTTTAAAAAAAATAAAAAAAATCACAAATAAAAAACTAGCCCCAAGTCTCTGGTTGGTGGAATGGTACCCAGAAAGCTGGCCTTGGCCTTGTGAACATTTTCTCAGTGTAAAGAAAGCTGCATAACTCAGTTTTGCAATGTCTAAAGAGATAATGGACCATCCGAATATAGGTGGTAGTGATCTAGCTATAAGCTTGTTGTATCAGAAAGGTTGTGAAAGGTATAAAATATCACACCATCGGTCGAATGCAAAGACATGTGTGGCTTAGAATTTTATATGATATGGACCAAATCCTGCTTTTACCCTGTGAAAGCACTGCATACAATTTATGAATAAATAAAACCCATATAGTTGACTTAAAATAGATTATAGCGCGACGTATAGTATTCTAGGAATAGACTCGACAAAAGGATTAAACTGCGTAGCCTGTTTCCATGTAAAAGTAATAGCCACTTCTACACTTTGTCGTTAGAGGAAACTTCTAGAAAACTGTATTAATAAAAGGCAACGTCCTGACTGATCCAGAGGACGTCTCACAGGCCAAAAGCGTGGATCGATATAATGAAATTTGAATTCCATTAAGTTATATTTATTGAGCATTAAGGGCAAGAGTAACTCGTTTTCACATAAAGCATAATCGATCATAAGTAAAACAAGTTATTAGTTATTATTGTTATTTGATAGGGGCCCATACTGTCCCACTGCTGGGCAAAGGCCTCCCTCCTCTCTCTCCACGGCTCTCTATCCCAGTAAAATAAGTTGTGTACATAAATACTTTTAAAACAAGCTTCTGATAACTCCATCATAATTATCACATATTATTCACTAAAATCATAGAAATTTGTACTAACCAAGACAAGTAACATAAAGTCCAACAAGGAGATCCAGTGGCAATCCTCTGGCTCCATCTTCAGATCCTCGTGTAAGGGAAAGTGCTCAGGGCTATAAAACAAACTAGCCCAAATAAGACTATCTAGTAATTTGCCATTAATGAGTTCTAGTCCCTCTATCCCGGCTCCATCATCAGATCAGCTCGATGGTACCATAATATTGATATGTCACCGAACTTATATCTGCCAAATTTCAGCTCAATCAGATACCGGCAAGTGGTTGAAAAATGATTTGCAAAAATTACATACTTTATATACGAATATAGCAACCTAAATAAAAAATTCAGTGTTTTTGGTAATAAAAGCTAACGTTGACGTTGCTAAGTGCCGTGAATGAATAAGTCATAGTTTATAGTTGGGGTTATTTCGTCAGTTTTAATGTGTTCATGCAAAAATAATAAAATAAAAAAATTACCGCTATATTCACGCCAACTGGTCGATTTTGTATGAAACTAGTTGCCACAAGCGATTATTTAAATTTCCACTTCTAAGATAAACAAACGAACGAGTAATATTTCCAACAAAAAACCAGGAACTAGAGAAATGAAAATTGGTATGTCGTCTCTATTAAATAAATAAACACCTATTAGCATATTCATAATTCTTTCTAAAAATTATATCCATATAATAAGACTTCGTTCGTCGAAATTTAAATCGTTAGAACTTTCTTATTTTTTTAGCTAATTGGCTAAAAACTAATTGTCTTTAGGATACCATACAAGTCAACGGAGGTCATTTACTCGAGAGCCAGCTTGGACAGGCTCCCAAGTAAAATTAATAAATTTATTTTAAAAAGAAATACCTTTAACACGTATAAAGAGTATTACGATTACGCAATTTGGTTTCAGCACTCAAATGGAATAGAACCAATCCGTCTCTTCCCGTGGGTGTAGTAAAAAGCGACTAAGGGACTGCCCACCAAAAAATATCTACAGATTTGCACGTTTAAATCAGTTCATAAGGTGAACCCTGGATATTGTTTCAATCATTGAACTTTTAATGTTTAATACACCCAAACTGATGATATTTCTGACCACCCCATTTGGGATAAAGGTGGTGACGTTATTTATGTAATACTCTTTATAGTACGTTAGCAGCACTCTAATGAGTGTGTTAGCATAAAGACCTATTGAACCCCCTTGACCCCTGAATCGGCGTCTGACAATTATATGGTGAGCCAAGTTTGTTTTTGACTGTTATCAAAGTAACATTTCTATTATATTGTTGATGTTGTATATTTGCTGACAGTTATTGATAGTTTTGTCACACTCTCGGACTCCTAGCCTCGATATTGGCTCTAATGGCGGAAACCATATACGTAATGGATAGATAGTATTATTTTTATGCCGTAGTCTGGCATACAATGCTTGTCTATGAACATTTTCTTTGGAAGAAAAAAGGAAATCTAAGTTATTTTTCTAGGACTCCTAACATACTTAGAAAATGTGATGGATATTGGAATGGTTTTGATAAATTTGATTCCAAATCTGTATTATGGAGAATGTTACTCCCGCTGAGAGTTATTGCTTATGACGATTATTCTAGGTAACTTCACTACAACAAGAATTATATCTCGAGTCCCGGCTTGAATCGAATCAACCCAAAATTGGAACAATAACACCTCGTGTTTTAACAGACTTGAATGAATAAATGTTTATTTCGGACACGGATTAGATTCGTCATGATCCCCAAAAGCGAATAATATGTAGTAGGATTTTTTTAATATATTGATATTATCCTATCCTATCCTATGATATTATTATTATCCTCACACTATCCGTGCCAGTCCATCGATCGCTGTCTTTAGGAAAAGAGTTAAGGAACATTACCTTTCCATTTCATAGTGTTATTCCGTGTATTATATGTATGTTATACTTTATATTCGTATGTATTGAAATATGTACTTATTTATGTATTCATGTACTTATTAGTATGTAGTTACATTTATATTCAGTTAGGTTTTTTTATCTATCATATTTATCCATTTTTAAGATTGTGCACGTCTTATCTGCCTCTTCCAGTCATATCTCTCTTTCGTAGGTCTGCTGGAAGAAATTTCATTGTAGAAATAAGCAGAACCTGTTGTGTCGTCTCTATTATGTTGTATCTGTATGTCTTTTTTTCTTGTGTGCAATAAATGATAAATAAATTAAAAAAAAATATTATTAAGAAACACAGTATTTAGCTAAAACGTTTATTTGCATATTACAGATATAATTGAATAATGTATATTTCTACGTATATAATCGTCTTAATTATAACATACAATCTTAAATTAAAGGCAGAGTTTTAAAAGAGAATGAATACACAATTCTATCTTATTGAGACTAATTTAAGAATGTGAAATAAACGCTGTCGATGGAACTCTATTTTAATGTAATCTCAACTAGTTATTTTCCATTCTATTTGTAATAAATTCTCCCATTTATTGCCATTAAAATAACATCAAACCCTTTTGTATTTACTAGCTGCCTATTTGATACCTCTCTACATTTAAATCTGAAGACTACGTTATAGACTTATTTCTCTAATGAATTTGAACGTAATGGTTTCACGGAATATTTCACAGAAGTATTAAGGGAGATAGCAGCATACATTATGGGTTATACATGAATATAAGACTCCTTTTCACACACAGTCTATCTTCATGGAATATGTTATGAAAAATTTATGAGTTCTATTTATTTAATTTTTCACCGGAATTTTTCCAAGTTTGAAATATTAGAAATAGGCATCTACTGAGATCGCGTGCTTCATCTTCGGCCACATCATCACTTCCCATCAGGTGAGATTGTGGTCAAATGCGCATGCAGTTAATCATTAAAAAAAAAAAAAAATATTACCTGATAATTCGTTTATTTGAAGTTTATTTGAACTGTATATAGTCCAAAGTCAATAAAGAAAGTGTTCTCCAAAATACATATTTGGAGTTGAAAAAAGTGATATGGAAATTTTTTAATTCCTAAAGATTTATTTCACCGCAGTTTTCTTACTTCTTATCGAGCTATGAAATATGTAAGTTATAATAATTATTTTTTAACATTATCGTAAAATACTAATCTACATACTACAACCAATTTTATAGTTATAATTTAATTGAAAGATCGCTGTAATAGAAATATGGGAATGTTTTGAAATAGCGGGACATTGAAGTAGATCTTATTATCCTGAAACTGAGATACTAAAATGGGAATATTGATTATTATTATAGGCCATTAAGGACTTCCTATTACCTTTAGGCCGTGATTTTTTGTACATGGATGGAGTACCTGTCAGTGATAGAATAAAAACGATTTCGAACAAATCGGTTGCTTGATTTAGATATAGTATAAGTATTTAGTAATAAAACATAGACTATTATATTAAAATTACAACTTTGAATTTCATTGCGTCGAAGAATATACTTAGAACGCCTGTAACTATTTTCAAAGAGATCGATCAATATATTCTTTATACTTATGAAAAAATTCACCGAGGGCAAATATATAACGACGCAATAAATTATTTATAGAAAATATAAAGTAGCCTTTGATTAATTTTGTAGAAATATGTTTTACGAGATCTTAGCATCTTTTACAACGCATTGAAGTTCACAGTGTAACTTTAATTTAATATTGCAGGTTTTATGACTAACCATATATATACTATACCTAAAGGAAGTTACAGAATTGTTAGAAACATTTTTATTCTCTTACTGATGGGTACTCTATCCTTCTACAAAAAATCAGGAACTTCAATATTATAGAAAGTTACCTGACAAAAATTAAGTTTTTTGGACTATTAACTACTTTAGCCAACATAATTTTTATTTATGGTGATTTGAAGATTTTTAAGCACTGTAATTTTGCCACTAAATTTCTTACAGACGCAACACAATTTATGTAGATCTACTGTTTTTTTTACAAACACTGTAATTAAACTTTCAAATATCGAAGCACTGGCACGTAGATGAAAACACTAGTAAAATTACTGTCAATTACGGGTTATGGCGCGCCGATTGCCGGATTCCGCGGTCGCTTCACGACGACGACTTCTTCTCTTTTTCTCAACCCGGGTAAAACCATCTGCATCAACAGCTGGTTTCACCGGCGTTTGAGCGGGAGCCGCGGACACAGGGGTGGTGTTAAAAGCAGCACGGCGATGGCGGGTGCGGTGCGGGTGCGACTCCTTTTCAGGCTCGGTTAGCCTAACTGGCACTTTGTCGTCCCACTTCACGTTGGGCGGTGTGGCTGAAATTTCCGGTCCAGCGATGGCACATCGCAACGATTGCAACTCGCGTCGGATCTCGGCGTTTTCCAATGTAAAATCTTCTATTTTCTGTCGTACGTCGCAGATTTCAAAACGCAAAATCATAATCTCTGCGAGCACCTGCATAATATCAACTTGATTACCCCGCGACATATTTCGTAGCTCATAATTTGGGAAATCATCACAAATTAGAGGTTTATATTGATGCCTCTGTGCGCCAATAGGGGTTGGTACATTAGTCGCTTCTTCGTTCGTATCGCTCAGATATTCCGCCATTTTCAAACGCGAACTTCGTAACGGCTGTCTAGATGCATCCGATCTCATCGAAGCGACGACAGCTACTGTAGACGTAGATGCAGGTAAACGGGACGGGCTCCATCGCTTTCAGGCTCCGTACATTTACCTCGGAATTTTTTATTGATAAATCGAGTTGCGTGCACTGAAAGCTATCTCGAACTTAAAGAATATTATGTGAAACTTTTGATTGGAACTGTCATTTAAATTGGAAGTTTTTAATTAAGGATTTTTATCCATGAACCACAGTCGCGAGATTTGGTCTTTGTCCGGTTTGCTTGAATAAAGTGTATTAATTTGAAGTTTATACCGGGTCATAATCGCCGACGCTTTCTCAGGCGAAGATAAGCACTTATTGTTAAAATTAAGCCGCTTAACTGACGATCGACATTTCTGGACACCAAAAGCTCTATTCATTAATATACAACCTGTCTTATCAAATATGCAGCTATACAACTATGGAAATAAATACCTATACCTCCGTGTGTGGAAATAAATGATTTAATTGGTTTAAATGGTAAACTATTTTAACAAGCCCTAAATCTGTACTTCAAGGCTTGTTGTATATATTACATAAGAATATATATATATATATATATAAAGTTAAACAGTAGCATTTGCTATGCGAAGTTAAGCAATCTCTGGCGCGGTCTGTCTTTGTATGGGCGATCACTAGTGGTATTTTAATACGAGTGTTTCCGTTTTTTTTATGCACCACGAATTGGTACTTGACGTCAATCACACCTGAGGTTAAGTGAAGATGAGATCGAAGCTGGAAGCGTACTGACCCGGAAATCCCAACACATTTGGGGGCCTGGCTATCTTATCTCTGACAACCGGAACACAACAATGCTATTAACATTGCTGCTTGGCGGCAGATTTAAATAAGATGGTGGTAGCTAGCCAGGCGGACAGGGCATTTGCCCTACAACCAACCAAACCGAGTACTTAAACATGTACCCCGCCGCGGATCGAACCCGCGACCTCCGAATCGTAAACCCAATGTTTTTTTCATTAAGCCCACGGAGGCGGTTTCCGTGGTTCGGAGGACACGTTAAACAGTCGGTCCAGGTTGTTTTCAATTGAAGGCAGTCGTTAAGCCAAGGCAGTGGCCTATAGGAGCGGTTTAAGAACATTGACTGTTTGGTGGCCACTAGTCTGAGACAAATCCACCAATCCCCACTTGGCCCGCGTAGTGGTTTTTAGCCCATACCCTCTCCCATTGAGTGGAGATTGCCCCAACTGTGCGGACGTGATGATATATACCGGATGAGTTTTTTTACCGTATTCATCCGTGTCCCGTGATTCATATGCGACTGGCGCGATTGGTAGGGTTCCTATAATTCGAAATTTATAACTCATATTTTCTCCGAGTTTTTTTTATTTATTTAATTTGAAGATGTAATTATGTAGAATAGGCTACAAACGCGACCGTTAAATGACAAAATTAAGGCTTATTCCATTATGGTTTTGAAAAGATTTAGAAATTAAACTACCTATGCCAATACCTTCTATTTCACTTACCGAACATGAGCTATTTTTTTTCCTTACGTTAAAAAACCAGTATATCAAGTGTCGTGAATATGACTAATATTGTAACAAGTTTTAGCGTTGTCTATAGCATTTTTTGGCTGAATGGAAAGGCGTGGATAGCAGATTGTTCCGAAAATAATATAAAGTTCGCCATTTTATTCAGTTTCTACTCTAAATTATTTCTATTCTACTAAATTATTGATTTCTTTTAAGTAATTTTATTTAATGTTAAGATTTTCCTGTTATATGGTAACGACCACAGGACCTATCAGAATTACAGTAGGAATTTTCCCGAGATGAATTGTTTAGTGTTAACATTAAATATAATGGATTTGAAAAAGACATGCGTTCATAGCCACTCGATTGTTTTAGGTCTGTTGCGCGCTTTTTGTGTGAAAACTTGGTAAAAACTAATTTTCAAAACGGTGGTGTCAAATTTGGTGTACATCAGTAAAAAGTCGTGTGACTCAACAATCTACTCTTTGTATATTATTTAACCAATTACAGGTATTCCATCGTCACACGATGAGACTGCATGCCATGTTCATATTCTAAAACAATTTAATAATCGGTAAACCTATTGGAGAACAGAAATAGATGTAGATATGTAATGTAATAGGTATACTTCACTAGATCTCCGTCGCTACTTATTTTATAGTTCAGAAAGCGAACGATTTTTTATTTCAGATAACTTTAAAGCTCCCCAGACTTGTTGCGCTTGAATAGAGAGTACCTACAAATCAGTGGCTTGCTTTAAGTATAAATATTAGGTCCTTACCTATGAAATTGGCGTTTTATATGAAGAATTTCATTAAGACTGTTTCCTCCATACAAACATTTTTGATTTTTTTTGGGAACGGCATATCCAAATTTAGCTAAACTTTGTGTGTATTATCGGATAACATTAAGTTAAGTATAGGCAGCGCTAAGTTTTAAAAGAAACCGCTTTATAAAAGTTTCAGCGAATCTAAGAAATGATTATGGGAAGCATATTTTAAGCACAAGCACAGATTTAAAGAGTATAATATTCTAACCTTTTCGTCACAGTACATTTTTGAAAATCTAATATATGTCAAAAAAAATATAGCATCATTTAGGAAAAATGGTGATAAACATGATGTCAATACAAGAAATAAAGATAAACTTGCAGGTCACACAAGTCGCCTCCGCAAAGTCAGTAATTCATTCAAAGGGTTATGTATACGCTTTTTTAATAAGGTTCCTGTTGATATACAAAATCTTCCTTTCAATAAATTTAAAGATACTATAAAACAGAAACTTATTAAGAAAGCATATTATAAAATATCAGATTATTTAGATGATAAACATTCATGGACATGAACAGCCCGTTCGCGTAACCAGGCTATTTCACAATTAATAATGAAATATTATAATATAAAATAATAATTAATAATTTGGTAACATAAAAACCTTTTTTTAAAAAAGAGCAACCTCTCGAGTTTCTTGCTAGTTCTTCTCAGGGGAAAAGTGGCTTTTGAACAAGCAGTAGCTTAAAAAATGTAAAATCTGAATATTTTAAGTGTACCCTGTGTACTCGTACCTACAAAATAAAGCATTTTTGATTTTGATTTTGATTTTAACATGAACAGAGCTGTGTTCAAATTTTTTTTATTATGTGATTTAGCCCAGAAATTAAAAAATATTTCACGTGAAACCTTGAAATAATTTTCCATTTTCCAAATAAAAAACAATTGAAAATCGCAGGAATTGGTACATATGAATAACGATAAACACCCAATATAAGTATGACAAAAATGAAAATGAAAAAAATATAAATTTTAACAACCGAAATCAACAAAAAACGAAGTAACACAGCATGAATGATTTAGAAAATCTTGTTACCGATGTTGTACGACGCAATTAAATTCACAATAGTAATTTTACTAATTTCACAATTATAATATTTATGATTATGGAAGTTATAATGTGACTACATTTATTACGACCTGTTTGGTGTTGTGGTTAGCAACTCTGGCCACTATACCAAAAGGTTGCGGGTTCGAATCCCGTTAGGGGCATATGTTTATGTGATGAATACGGACATGTGTACCCGAGTTATAGATGTTTTCATTTATAATAAGTTATTTACAAAAAAAATGTATTTATGTAGTATATCAACAATCTGGTATCCATAACACAAGCCTATAGTTGCTTAGTGTGAGTTCCACACACATGACGCTGTGTGTATGTCTAAGGATATTTATTATTATTATTATTACAAGAGTCCGTTCTTGGAAGAGCGTTATCTGTGGACACTCAGCCAGCCTCCAAGTATAGCGAGGATCAGTAGCCCGGTCACGTCGTAGCTGGACCTTTACCACGACTCATTGCCGACAGATCGCACTCACCAGATCTCGTCGCAATTGCTTTTCTCTTAAATTATTTTCAATTTCTCTTTTGTACTAATTCGATAGATATACAGTCTGTGGCTATGTAAAACTCGACAAAGAAAAATAATATAATCAAAATCAGGCCTGTCTCGTAATATGGTCCAAGTTTCAATAGCTATGTACGTCATCATTATCAGTCCGTAAGCATCCCACTGCAGGGATATAGGCCTTTTCCCTCTTATAATGAGGGCGTATGGGCCATGGTCCACCTCGCTGGCCCAATGCGGTTTGGGGACTTCACATGCCCTTGAATTTTTATTTCTCAGGCATGCAGGTTTCCTTGCGATGTTTTCCTTCATTAAGAGCAGTCGTATAAATGCACATAAGTAATTAATTAAATTTAAATACTGGTGCATGGTCTGCGTGGGTATCGAACCCACGCTCTACTACGTACGTAATAATTATCGATTCCTTGCCATTAACATCAAATGTTCTACGTCATTCTCCAATCACGAGATTGTGTGGTAAATTTAACCATCTGAATAGTGAGATCCCACAGACTTTATATCTTTCACGATTCATTAGGTGTGTTTAAGAGAATTTTCAAATTTGCGGAAGCAACATATATAGATTGTTGCGCTGTTTTCAATTAATTTACTTTGTTGTAATCGTTACTTGTAATAATGTAATTATGTTTAGATCTGTGTATTTCTCTTGAGTGTTGTACACACCTATTATTGGCACATAATCAGAGCTGACATTAATTGAACCTGTTAGTTATTGTGAATTATAATATTTGTGGTGTTGGTGTATCTTATCACATAAATAAAATAAATAAATAAGTTTCAAATTACTGATTCCTTGTAAAAATACTTTTACATAACACCTCCTCACTCCTCCCAATGTAACTCCTGTAATCCAGGATCAACAGTAGTACTTTGCACCTACTGAAAGTAAACTGTGCCGTACGTAGCTCTATTGCTACCTTGAACCCTTGAGGTGAAAAGTATGAAATAAAGAAAGTCCTACTTACCACCCAGCAAAAAACATTAAAGCGCATTGGACGGACAACTTACAATGTACTTCATTAAAAAGTTATACACTCAGTGTCACACGTCCGAACTTCTCCAATGAGTGTAAATATCGATCTTATTATTAAACCCGATTAACGCTTAATTGCTCGTGCCTAAATATTTACATATATATAAATATTTGGAGAACTGGCTATCTTATCTCTGATAACCGAAACACAACAATCCTATTAACATTGCTGTTTGGTGGCAGATTTAGATAAGATGGAGGTAGCCCTTTGTTCCCAGTAGCTAGCCAGGCTGACATATAAAATGCCCTCCCACCAACCAAACCGAGTACTAAACATGTACTCCGCTGGGGATCGAACCCGCGACCTCCGATTTGTAAACCATATGTTGTTTACATTGAACCACGGAGGCGGTTAAAAATGACGACGAATGACGGTTTGAACACAATCAGAGCATAGCATATTCAAATGGTCATTATAAATTTAGTGCATCGTGATTAAATGTTTTGGTACACGTATGCAAGTGAATTATGAAGTAATGATAGAGATGATACTTGCAAATTCGAGCAATGACACAACTTTCAATATGCACTGGGGTGCAAATGAACCCAGCGCGATTAATTAAAGGTTAATTGCCGGTTTGGTCATTGTTGCTCGAGCTATCGGTATCTCGTGCAGCCCGCACCCGGTCCCCTCCCGCTATTGTTAGAACTTCTATTGTATCTGGTGATGTGCGCAGGAAAGCGTTAATTTCCAAATTGCATCTAACAGATTCGCAACTCATTAATACTAATTGTACTGTACATAGCAATAGCAATTGTTCAGTAGGGAAAATTTAGTTGCTAAGTAGCTATGTATGTGTAAATAATTTATTGTAAATTATATTTTATTAAGTTAAATGTAATGGGACCTATGGCTTCGACCAGTGTCCAATAATAATTAAAAAAAATATATGAAAACTAAAATTACATTACCAGGATAATTTCAAGAGCAACGTAAGTGCAACAACGCTTCCACCTTCGACCTCATCTTCACTTAACATCAGGTGTGATTGAGGTCAAGTACGAACCCGTCGTCGTCGTGCATAAAAAAAAAACAAAAAGTATAATAGTTTACTTTATAATCAAAGTATCAGTAATAGTTATGCCATAGCCTATTATTACATAAAATAATCTTCTGTTCATTGATTTGATTTAGTATGGCTTACCTCATTTCGGTTAACACTTCTTCCTCAGACCAAGTTCCAATTTAAGCATATACCTAGTTGGTTTTAATTAAGTAAATTTTAATATAAGCCTAGGTAAAAACCCTAAGTAACAGAAATACTCATGCCTATTAATATATATATTAGGCAGCGTAAAGCAAAGCTCTTTGTTAGGTAATTGGTCCCAAGTACAGTTCTCTTTAGTCTCAGAAGTGTGACAATTTAGGCTGCACAGTACAAATTATATTTTCTGATCACTTACTAAAATAATATTTCCAACTACTTCTGGGATTAGTAATAGTGGTAACTAGCGTCGGCTCTCTCGAGGGCTCTGGGGTTTACGCTTGCCCAGAACCCATTACGTAAGCGTTCTAATATACCGGTTCCATTGTCGAAATAGCGAAGGCTTGCCGTACTAATGGACGAAGGGAGCATAGGACGGATTAAGAAACGCGACGGTCGTGGCGCCAAAATATTGAAATGTGTGATAAAACTACATACGTAGATAGTAGCAAACCAACAAATGCAGATTATTAAGCATGCTCTTTTTAAATAATATTGCTTGTTTCCAAAGAAAATACCTGCGAGTGTGTTAATTCGCAATCTGCTAAGTCAGACAATTATAACAGACTTATAGACGTTTCCCCGTACGACAAAGTCCACACATGGGTAATATTTTTGTATGGTAACCGTTTCGTATTATGTTAATCTGTAAGACCACAGGCGCGACGCGTATTTCAATCTGCGGTGAGACCTCAAACTATTATGTACTTTACTGTTGTAGCTTTAAGTTTATGACCACTGGAATTTGTAAGTAAAATCGGACACGAGCCGCGCAAACAAGGTTGCAGAATCGACGCCCTGCTCCACTGACCAACCAAGGTGCGGTTGGTTATATAATATATAATATAATAATTAAAATAGAAATACATTACTCTTGTTTCTGGTAGTTTTACCTATCACACTAGTTGCCAATTTGATTATATCATACTTATAAACGACTGCTTATGGAGCATTACCAATAGATCATGGTTTAAAATTTACGCTCACTCTAATGAGTGCGGTAAGGATTCCGATAGACATTCAAACTTTGCCTTTAAATCAATTTAAAACCACAATCAAAAGGAAACTATGTACAAAAGCTATTATACAATTTGACTATCTGGATGATAATAATACATGGACATGAACCGTTCGGCGATATTCAGTCTTATTTTCTTTTCCTCATCGAATCATAAATTGTAAACATATTTAGTTAAGAGCAATCCCTGATTTTCTTGCTCATTCTTCTCTGGGCAGACTGCCTTGTGAATGAGTGATAATTGTTTTCAAATGATCGAAGCTTACGAAATAAAACTTTTGTGAGTTTGACCTATCTTTGGTACAGGCCAGAATTCAAATACCAGAGACATTGATTACATTAGGGATTTGCCGTTCCCAAAAAAAATCAAAAATGTTTATATGGAGAAAACAGTCTTAACCTCTCTGTCGCCCGTTCTCCCGCAAATATTCTAATGGTCAAGTATCTCGGCGCGGCTGTCATATTTGCGAAAATATCTGCGGTGTTAAAAACGTTTATAGATACTCTTCTACTGGGTGTATTTGTAATCTGTGAAAAGCAATAGCTACGGGAATATATTATCTATGGATCATTACTACTACAGCTATAATACAAAAAATCAGAAAAATGTTACGAGTTGTAATATGTAGGTATCCCTATATCCACGATATAATTGGAATTTTTACGGAAAGTACAGATTTATTTCATGTTTTTCTTAAGAAACGGGTAATCCAATAAATTGTTTTGAGAATTGGAAGCTCTATGGCGGGTTTCTAAGCCCGTTCTAATAAAAAACAGTAGTTGGAATTCTATGTCTATGCTCCCACCCAAAGAAAAAAAATTATTTTCGCAAATACAGACTAAACTAAACATAACATGGCGCACATTATTGGATGCGGAATTTAATAGAGAACAAGTTCAAACACAGTCTTGGAACTCTATAATCATTACAATTGAGAGTTGCAAGTCGGGTGTCCGTGGGCACCGATCGGTGCCCGCGTCCGTCTAAAGGATAATGAAATTCTTCACACATTTCATAGGTAAGGACCTAATATTTATATTGCTCTTAGATATTCTTGATTTTAAGCATCCGAAATATCGTACCATCTCTATACCTTAGTGCATCTCTGGGCCCTTAATGCGTAAATAGTGCACTTTCGACTTAGTATGTTGGATAGAGGATTTTACTATACGTTCATGGAATATTGAGGTACGCAGTTCAGTACAAATTCTATCACACACTTATAGGAGGTTGATAATCCGCAATCCGCAGCTTTCCCTAAAAGCACCTCTTTAGTTTAGCGTTGTTCGTATGGAGATTAGTATAATTCAGCTTTGGTTGATTTTAATGCTTGGTGTTGGTGAGGTTAGGTAGTCATGTAAATACTATATAAACTTAGTACAATTTTATTATGATAACATCACATAGGAAGTGAAGAATACTACATATAAATACTCCGACTAAATACAAACATCGACTGGTGCAGCGGATAGTGACCCTGTCAGCGAAACCAGCGGTTGCTGGTTCGAATCCCGCGAGGGGTAAATTGTTGTGTGCTGAATACGTTCGTTTATTCCCGAGTCATGTATGTTTATATAAATATTTATGTATGATTATCCGTTATCTAGTATCCATAGCACAAACTTTGCTTAGGCTGTTACTAGATGATTGGTCTACCTAAGTGTCCAAAATATTGACTTTAATTTTATTTATTATTACATATTCTGAGATTTTATTCTACTAAGATGTTAATTGAGAGAAAGTATAACATAGATATAAAACGAAAATCTTGAATAAAGTGAAATTTTGTACTCAAGTCGGAAAAAACTAACGAATTGCCAATCTTTTCAAATTTATAGATGTGAAAACATGGATTTTGTATTTATCCAACTCCTAGGCTTCCCTGTTTTAAATAATAGAACACAAACTCTTTAAAAAACAACCAGAGTTATAAGGAAGCATTTAAAGGAGCTGAAAACGATTGTAATACAAAGGTAGCGCTCCCGGTGGACGGCAGTAATTGAGATATACGGACCCCTCGGTAGCAAAGTATAGCAAAAGTATCTACTCGGAATTTGTTTTATATTTCGCTTGGTTCAGATTTCTTGCAAGACTGAGCACTTTAGAAACAAAGTTACAATTAATTTGTTGAAATTGACAGTACTTAGTAACATTTTTGTAATACTTAACTTAATTCTTAAATCTTTGTACCTACTGCGAGTTGTATATCGTACGGCAGCTCAGCTTATACTGGCAGTGTTACGCTTGATTCAACTGTACTTACTGGCAACATGTGAATACCTATCATGTTCACGGTAGACCATACTCGGTGGCTGGCTGAGTGTCCGCAGATAACGCTCTTCCAAGAACGGACTCTTGTAATAATAATAAATATCCTTAGACATACACACAACGTCATCTAGTTCCACACTAAGCAACTATAGGCTTGTGTTGTGAATACCAGATGGTGATATACTACATAAATACATTTTTTTATATAAATAAAAACTTACTATAAATGAAAACATCCATAACTCGGGTACACATGTCCGTATTCATCACACAAACATATTCGGGATTCGAACCCGCAACCTTTTGGTATAGCGGTCAGAGTTGCTAACCACTACACTAAACAGGTCGTCAAATCTACAGTCTAATTATACTTAAACATAGCAGACACCAAATCTGCAGACCAGTAGTGTCGCCTCAGTGACTCGTGGTTAGTGGTTTACAATTTGCTGTCTGCGGTCCTGAATCCTACAACCCCAGGAAACAGGGTGTAAAATCCGTTCGTAACCCCATCTTAGAACGAAATAATAATAAGCACAGAACGAGATCCTGGGGGCCTACAATCATCTCTTATAGCAATATTACAGTAATATTACTTTGGAAATTCGTACCCCGACCGCCTTAAAACAAGCTTATTATAATATTGTTTTGTTAAGCAGTTTTGTGACGTCACCGCTGAATCATTCGCTCAATTCGTACCATCATCGTTGTTTAACGGTCGTTTGACAGCTAGTAATATTGCTCAAACGTCAAATTTTACAATCTTAAAAAAGTTAGTCTCTTGTGATGGATTTATTATTGTTTTAGTGGTATAAGGATAATAAACCGTTATTTTCGCTTAAAAAAGTAAGTGGATGTGTTTTTCACAATAACTCTTTATAAATACATTGTGTTCATTGCGTAAACCGATTAGAAATACATTAAATGTGATGTGGTTTTAGATGGCCAATGATTACGAATTATTCGAGTTTCTGGAAGACGATGCCGCAGAGGATTTGTCGGAGAAGATGCAACGTCGAAGGCGATTACGTGAAGAATGTAATCCCTTCGATATTGACGAAGCTGAATTTGTTCGACGAGTTCTTTGTCTAGGATGCTTGCTTATTCTATAAATGCACAAAAATCACTAAAACATTAGTTTGTATTTACTTCTAGTCGCCATAATATAAATTCTATAAAACCAGTAAAAAATAATTTCAAACAAATAAAAATTTTATACCAAGATTATGAAATTAAGAAAGCGCCGCGCTTATTACTTTGACACAATGTTTCATTTTACGGAACGACACCGGCGGCGGGAGCAGCGTTACTTCACATTTAATTTACGCTTTCTTGCATTACTTCAATGAAAATGTATATTTAAATTTATATATGCATAAATATAAAAAACTTTTATTTCTAATTACGCATTTCAACAATAAAAATATGAACATAAACGACAAAAATCATGCACAATATTTAAAAAATTGCGTATACCGGAACGCTATTATTATTCGAGGTGTGAAAGTGATAACGCTATACAAAGGTATAACGTTGTCTCGTTCTTCTGACTGCAAGGAATAGACAAATCATTCGTTCTTTCCCGTCTCTAAGCAGGAGTAAAACAATATTGTTTTGTATTATCGCTAGATGATCGCGGTACGAATTTGAGTAATATTACTTTAACATTGAAACAAAACGTTCCTGAAACATGATGGTTTTTAAAATGATCGTTGTAGGCCCCCTGGGTATCTCCGCTCGAGATATTGTTTTGCCAATTCTAGGGTTGCGATTTAGAATAGTTCGTTTGACAGATTTTTTTTTTATGCTTAACGGGGTGGTACTTGACCTCAATCACACCTGATGTCAAGTGAAGATGAGGTCGAAGATGGAAGCGTACTGACCCGGAAACCCCAACACATTTGGGGGACGGGCTATCTTATCTCTGACAACCGGAACACGACAATGCTATTAACATTGCTGCTTGGCGGCAGATTTAGATAAGATGGTGGTAGCTAGCAGGCGGACATTTAAAATGCCCTACCACCAACCAAACCGAGTACTTAAACATGTACCCCGCTGGGGATCGAACCCGCGACCTCCGAATCGTAAACCCAGTGTTGTTTACATTGAGCCACGGAGGCGGCTTAAAGATTCACGTTGGAAGTTATAAAGTTTGCAATTGTGATTTTTTTTCGAATCCGAATAATTGTAAGTTTGACATTACTTCACCATTGGTTACTTTCCGTTTCACCTTTTTTTAAAAATAAATATTTGGTGCACTTGCAAGAATACAATAAATATTTCTGGGAAGTTGATATTTTTAACGTTAAATTCGGTAAAATTAAAAGTTTAGTAGTTGAAGCAGTAAAGAGGTCGAATCTTCCGTTTCGTTTCAAAATTATGTATTTTGTTTCAAGTTGTATATTATAGTATAACCACATTCTACAATCTCTCACTAAACACATAATATGACAACCGGAACACAACAATGCCATTAATATTGCTGTTTGGCTGCAGATTTAGATAAGATGGTGGTAGCTAGCCAGGCTGACATTTAAAATGCCCTACCACCAACCAAACCGAGTACTAAACATGTACCCCGCTGGGGATCGAACCCGCGACCTCCGATTCGTATTGACCCACGGAGGCGGTTAAATTATATGCTGTGTGATTTCTATATAACGTTCATAATTGTTCTTATCCTTTTTCCGTGTACTGTATGATATATGACTTTTTGATGAAATTTGCAAAATAGCTTGCGAATATTTCAGAAATGTGGAAAATGAGAACCAATAGAAAGAAATTCGCACATGGAATTGTTGCGACACGAGCCTATTGAGGTAACAATGCAGCCGAAATGCGGTAAAGATTCCGATAGACATTCAAACTTTGCCTTTAAATCAATTTAATATCTTAATATCTTTATTGTACACAAAATCGTTACAGAAATATGCATTGTATATAAAATGTACAAAGGCGAGCTTAACTCCGATAGAGTTTTCTACCAGCAAACCTCAATTTAAAACCATTTAACGGATCTATGTACAAAAGCTATTATAAAATTTAACTGTCTAAATGATAATAATACATGGACATGAACCGTTCGGCGATATTCAGTCTTATTTTCACCTTCCTTATCGAATCATAAATTGTAAAAATATTTAGTTAAGAGCAATCCCTGATTTTCATGCTCCTTCTTCTCTGGGGAAACTGCCTTGTGAATGAGTGATAATTGTTTTCAAATGATCGAAGCTTACGAAACAAAACTTTTGTGAGTTTGACCTATCTTTGGTACAGGCCAGAATACAAATACCGGAGACATTAATTACATTCTTCCCTGGCATACGATGAATTTTTATCTTCCTGACGATGAATTTCTAACTACCTAACGGTATTTATTCCTAATTCAGTGGTACCTACGGTTGAGAATCAAATCTACTTCTACTACGACTTCGTGATGTCGGGCTAACCCTCGGAGGAATGAGAATACGTTCAAGAGGACTACAAAATTCTGAAAGCGAAGCGTGGGACTTCCGCCCATAATTTCGTCGGAAATCACTGGATGCAGGCTGCTTTTTAAATAGTTTTAGTTTATTTATTCATTCTTAATGGTACACAGTTAACACAATTGTAATATATATTTAAAACTAAAGTGGGTAGAACTAAAATCTTACATCATGCATGAGAAATTGATGCGACCACTTAAACTGGGAACTTATTTAATTAGTAGTGTACTTTCTAATTATCGTAAGTAATGCTAGTATCTAAACTAGGCCTAGCCTGTATTATCGTAAGTAAAGCTAGCTCACTCTGGAAATCTATGGAGGAGGCCCATGTTCAGCAGTGGACATCGTGTGGCTAATATCATGATAATGATAAAAATAATTTGGGAGGTGCGGGTTCGATTCCCAGGCAGACCATGTACCAATGAGTTTTTAAATTTAATTTAATTACTTTATGTGCATTTATCCGACTGCTCTTAAATGAAGGAAAACATCGTAAGGGTATCTTCATGCCCGAGAAGTACGTAAAAAAAGTTCAAAGGCATGTGAAGTCCCCAACCCTCATTGTGGTTCTATCAACTATCAACTAATCAACTATCAACCCTAGCGTGGTGGACTATGGCCCATATTCCCTCATTATACGAGCGAAGGCCTATATCCCTGCAGTGGGATGTTTAAGGTCTGATACCTAATGATAAATAACCTAAGGAATACTGGAGCCAAAGATTGTTTGAAATAATTGGACACTGTTGTGGTAGAAATGGGATTACTCAGCCTTCAGTTACGTCGACATTCGTTTCACTTTGTGATACATTGGCGGTCGAGTTTAAGCGCAATTTGTCAACACAATGTTCGCCTACAACGAACAGCGTTCAGTATCGAATATTGATTATGTGGTTTCTCTTATATTCCGGGGTAAGCCTGTCAGTATATTTTCCGCTTCATCATTAATAGACTATATATACTGCATATAGCTACTTGCTACACTGCACTTGGCTTCGTACAATTAAAATGCTCTCAAACCAGTTCCTTGTATAGATAGATATATAGAGATTGTCGATAGAAGAATGCATTAAGTAATTTGCTACGTTTGTTTGTTCTAAAATCTAAACTAGCTTTAAAATAGGAGGAAAATACGTTTGAGTACAGTTCGAAATATTTTATAATGATTAGAGTAGGACATGGTTGACCGCCTCTGTACCTTAATGGAAATAGAACGCGGGTTCGATTACCTGCTGGGTTCATAGTTAGTACTCGATTTTGTTGGTGGTTCATTTTTAAAGCTCGGTTTAGCGAGTTATCTTATATAAGTCTACCCACAAGCAATATGTTGACAGCATTGTTGTGTTCCGGTTGTTTGAGATACGACAGCCAGTCACCCAAATAAGTTGGGGGTTTTGGGGCTTCGGTCTCAGCTTCGTTTAAGATTAGGTGTGATTGAAATTAAGCGCTAACACATAGTGCATAAAAAATATGTAAAGAACTTTTCAGTTGCAAGTGATCAAGCAACGCTAAATTAGAGTATAGCGAATCAGAAAAAACCATCCCGCAAATCGAGCAATCAAACATTTACAATCACAAGATACTTTTATTTCAGTTTAGTTACATTTTTACTACAACATTATGATATGTAAGTATTACAGAAAAATATTTATATTATGTATAACAAATAATACTTAGGTAGGTACTTATATTTAAGAAAAATTTAAAGTAACGTTGCTACAGTTACTTATGTTGAGGTAATATTTTTGTTAGCCACTTTAATGTTGGTGTTAGTGACTTGTGTTATGTTTTTTGGTAAACTATCTGTCATACTTAATAGTTGTTCGGATTCAGCGGATTCCCTTGGCGTAAATGTTTATAATAATACCTACGATGTCAAAACAAAATGGCGCGCCCAAATCAAATTAAAACCAAAAGTACACCAAGGAGGTTCAGAGTCTGAGTTTTTAACAAATTTAAAAAAGTTGTATGATAAATACGGCGGCTTTTTGGCGGGAACTCGGCGAGTGAAGTAGCATTTTTCTTTATAAGTCTTATAATTTGTGCATTCTAACTTTTGAAGCTTAATAATGGCAGAATATTGTGCAGCAAACGTTAGTGTTGGTGTACAGGTGAAGGGAAGTGTAAATTAAAGTGCGTAACGGAGCTTTCGGGTTCCCACAAGAAGCCGCCAAAATCTTTTGTAAAGCATTCTGCCACTTTACTGAAGAATGACTTGACCGTGACTAGACTCTGTATACGACGAATTACTTGTTTTGATTGAGACTGACCTATAAACTGAAGAAATAAGATAAATAAAAATTTTCACTCGAAACTGGCAGTAATGTCCCTCGACAATGAGGTTGACTGGTTGCCATCCTCAAAAATAAGAAGAAGAAATACGGCACCATGGAGATGGAAGTAAACAGGTTTAATTATGTTTTGAAATCACATACCTAGTGCACGCGATGTTCTAAATTCAAATTTACTTTAACCTCAAGCGGATAAAAACGGCTTCAAAAACCTTCACTACATTGTAGTATGATAGTAATAGCGGTGAATAGATTTTCTTTTTATTAAATATATTAATATGAATTATCATTCATCATATCATAGATAAGAAATAGTTGAACATCTATAATATTGAGCCCACCCATTTTACCGGTATGGGACTTACCACCAAAACACACTATTGATCTACACATATGCACACATCTATAGATTTGTACACGTGTGCATTTCTGTAGAATTCGAAAAAGCTGATGTTGTTGCAAACATTGAACTTTTAATGTTTAGAACACCCAATTTTGGGATCTCTATGACCACCCAATTTCGGATAAAGCTCGAAAGATTCTGTATTATAATTGTGCTAACAGCCGTCGAACCTCTCGATGCTTTATTCTTTTTAAATATAATACTCTTCTCCAAAACCACAGTATATTTACATATAACGCTCATTTTCTGAATATTATTGGTTTATCTAAATAGAACAATAGGAAATATCGATTGAAACTGAAAGAAAAGCCTCCGGAGGAAAATAATGGTCTGTTCAATCAGTTGGCGAGAAAAGTACGGGAATTTGTAGTCACAGAGCAATACATCCATCCTCTAAAGAAGCCGCAGCGAGACTGAAGTCTGGAAAATGGAAATCGTATTTTGTCGGCACATTCGAAAAGGAACAACATCGCTTTCTCTTTTGCACGCTGCTATCTGTACGTACATATAATTAAAATATTGGCATTATGCATATATTACAATATGCCATTGAAACCATGCCATATATAATGCAGGTTATGGACCTCATAAAAAAGCTCAAGGTCACGCTATAGAGAGCGGTGCTCGGTATTTCGCTACGAATTCGAATTAAGAATGAATAAATCCGTAGAAGAGTAAGACTAAACCAGGGTAATTTCCGGGAATTAGTAAGTGGCAGTGGGCAGAGCACATAGGTGGAGAAATTGAAGGTCGTTGGGGCAATGAAGTTCTGTAAAAGAGACTACGCATTAACACAATCAACACGCACAAGTGCATGTAATGTTTGTCGCCATCTGTCAAATAGTTGTATGAAACTTTTGTAAAGGTAGAGAGATCTCAGAGGGCACTACTCAAAGTAATGTATTTCAAAAAAATAACGCGACGCTACTGACAAACTTTATAAAATTTGTAATCTTGTAACAATTAGGCAACTATTTTGTGAACACTATAATAAAAGTCCGTAGAACCATTAAATATCCAACCAAGGCGCAGGAGAGATAATGTAGTTCATGTTACACAAACTAGGACAGAATTGTCCTTCATACAATTTAAAAAACAATCACCTTACTTATATAATAAAATTAACAAGGAGTTAAACCTATTAGTGCAGGGAAAATACGGTTTGACCTCGGAAAAACGAATAACCGCGATTTTCTTGAAACATTTAATAAATTGTTGTAAATATAGTAACAATTGCTAAAAATTAAGCATTTGTGAGAAACGCAAGTAACTAAATAAGCTAAAGTTGAAAAATGTATTTCTTTAAAAAAAATGCGAAATTGGTGGGTATTTCTTTAAATTCAAATTTAGATCGGTACTCACTCATTCTCACAGACGCGTTTAAAAAATATGTACAGTCAGCTGCAGAGAAATATGACCCCCTATTCACATATGACTGCAAGTACGGGGGGTCATGTTTCTCTGCAGCAGACTGTGTAGTTATAGTGTTATATTTGCATCTTTATCATAGCTTTTATATACGAGTAAGTTAAGGAAGAATGGATCTTTCTGGCATAGGCATTTTGATGCTTAATAGAAAGATCATACAACATATTGATAATGTATTTGGAAAACAAATTAACTATTTTGTATATTTGCATATACGTATTTTATTTTTATGCACGACGGGTTCGATACTTGACCTCAATCACACCTGATGTTAAGTGAAGATGTGGTCGAAGGTGGAAGCGTACTGACCCGGAAACCCCAACACATTTGGGGGACTGGCTATATCTTATCTCTCACAACCGGAACACAACAATGCTATTACAAGGTGAATAATACTCGTCGGTTAATTTTACGCTGGTTTACAGTTAATAACTTGGTTTTAAATGCTAAAAAAACCAAATGCATAAATTTCTGCCTACCTAATGTAAGAAAAATTGATTGCAATATTATGATTGACGAAGATAAAGTAGAATTTGTAGATAAGACGGTATTTTTAGGAATTACTCTTGACTCCAAGCTTCAGTGGGGACCACATTTAGAATATTTAGCAAGTAGATTGAGTTCCGCAGCATATGCCGTCTGGAAGATTAGACAGCTAACTGATGTGGCTACTGCAAGATTGGTTTATTTTAGTTATTTCCACAGTATTATGTCTTACGGTATTTTGCTTTGGGGACGAGCAGCTGACATAGAACATATTTTTATTTTGCAAAAGAGAGCAATACGAGCAATTTATAATCTGCGTCGACATGACTCTCTCCGGGACAGGTTTAAAGAAATTAATATTTTAACTGTTCCTTCACTGTTCATTTACGAAAATATTATGTACGTTCGAAAAAATATTTCTACGTTCCCGAAAAATAGTGACAAGCATAATTTAAATTTGAGATATAAGAACAAATTGGCTACCCCCATGTTCAGACTAAGCAAAGTTAATACATCATTTGTGGGACACTGTATACGCTTTTATAACCTTATACCTGAGAATATCATTAATCTAACTGAGAAAAAATTTAAAGATTATGTAAAAATAACATTAGCAAAAAAGGGTTATTATAAAATTAGTGACTACCTCAATGACAAACACGCTTGGTGTACTTCGACCAGCTCCCCAAAATTATAAAATTGTATTAGTTATATACTTTATTTAAAAAAATGAACAACAATGATCCTGTGGGTTTCTTGCGCCGCTTCTTTTCCCACAGATGAATTCCCCTTCCGAAGCGGTAGTAGCTTGGACATACCGACTGACAGACAAATGCAATAAACTTTTTTATTTCCAGTAGATTTAAATTGACATTCAACAAATGATATCATGTATCTTACGTTGAAATAAATGCTTGAAGTTTGAAGTTTGAAGTTTGATTAACATTGCTGCTTGACGGCAGATTTAGATAAGATGGTGGTAGCTAGCCAGGCGGACATTTTAAAATGCCCTACCACCAACCTTATACTTACATAGATGAACTTTAAAACTCGATGTACCCTGAAGCATTTTACTTTCAAAAGTAATTAGATTTACGCTTTATCTGCTTCAATAATCACTATTCCATAATATTAGATTTTTTATAAACATTATTATAGATTCTGGGTGCGTGTTACACGAATCATAAAACAGGAGTTATTTGCGTATGGGGATGCGGAACCACTAAAATGTTTCATGTTATTTCGGTTTCCGCGGTTTTGTAGACATCTTTTTGCTATAAATGCTTTACGAGGACACGTCAAAAGTACTACGAATAAGTTTATAGTCAACAGAAGTGGATGCACGGTATTGTTTTTACTAAAATTATGTGTACAATTCCATTCATAATGTTTTTGTCCTTATCCCGACGCCAAAAAGAAAGTGTAGGTCATTGAGAAGATTTGAGATCTCTGGTGACAAAAGAGCTGGCAGCTACCTCGGGCAGCGTATTAGCATTGCTATGGAACGAGGTAAAGCTGTTAGTCCTTTAGGCACCAATAGGACGAGCTTAAAAAAAACGATATTACGCACAATAATAGGTATAATATGATATAAAAGTCTACATACTAAAATACATATTAATAAATACTTACGTGTGTAAATAATATATTTTATTTTATTTTATTAAATAGGTTTACAAACGCTCGTTACATCGCTTAGAGTAATGAAGCCTTAAGTATATTAGTTATTAGCTAAATGTACAAACAATTATATGTAAACACCGCATGCATCAGATAGATTACATAAAAATTATTAAATTCAAAAACAAAGGAAAATAACTTTGCGAGAAAAAAGTGTACCCATTTACCCTAAATAAAAGTTGACCATTCAAATAGAAGAGAAGCCCAGCTTACATACATAGTAGTACCACGAGAACCATCATATCATATTAAATACGTAAATAAATATTTATAAATAGGCTGAGTCACTGGCTCAGCTTTTAGTCTTCCTTAGTGTTCTTTAAGTCGAGTTTAAAAAAATAGGTAGGGATTGGCTATCGCGTAATCGCGTACCCTCTTAAGTATAGTCTGGACGATCCTGATTGAACAGCGAACTGACTTGATCAAACGAATTAGCCGCAAATGGACCCGACGATTGGCTTCAGAATAAAGCAATGAGATATCAAGTAACTTTAGAGTGCAGATTGCTTATGAAATTATTATCGTGACTAAAAAACGATTCTGGCGCATATTCGAGTCTCTTGGAGTTCTGAGAGGCTTATGGGGTTCAAATTATTTATTATCGAAAGCATTGTATTTAAGGTAATTATCAAGTAAATATAATAAGTAATAAGTATTAAAGGTATTTTTCTTTAAAAAATTTAAAGTGTTCGATAAAATATTTATATTTATTTAAATGTTTACATAACCTATAAGTATTAGGTCCTTACCTATGAAATTGGCGTTTTGTATGAAGAATTTCATTAAGACTGCTTTCTCCATACAAACATTTTTGATTTCTTTTTTGGAAACGGCTAATCGAAATTTAGCTAAACGTTGTGTGTATTATCGGATAACATTAAGGTAAGTATAGGCAGCGTTAATTTTTAAAAGTAATCGCTTTATAAAAGTTTCAGCGAATCTAAGAAATGATTGTGGGAAGGACATGAAAAGAGGTCTGTTCAAATTTTCAGTGGAGTTCAAATCCACAGACTTTAAACAGGACTCATTAATATCAAGGAAACTGCGAACTCTTCTCGATCTTTGGTTCTGAACCGAAACCGATACTGGCCAACAGGGTGATCCCCTACTTCGCATTCAAACTGTCAATTAAACGTTTGTCAGCGTTCAACAGGTAGACCGGAAAATTATTTGTCACCGCGAAAGCGTCCACCGGACCTCGTTGCCGCAGACTGTCTCGAAGGGGCGACATAAATGAGCCGGTCGACTTGTTAACGCGAATTAAATAAGATAAAGCAAATAAAACTCATAATAATAAGAGTGCGAAAGGAGACAGACAGAAGACAATAAGAAACTTAATTTAACAAAAGTGATAACGAAAACGTAAGTAGATGTTATTCTAAAGAAAATATCTTTTTTTTAACAGTCGAGTAATTGTTGTTTTTTTTTTTTAATGCACAAACACATAGAGCCATCTAGGTCCACAGTAAGCATCTAGGCTTGTGTTATGTATACCAGATGGTTGATAAACTACACAATTATTATTATTATTTTGTAAATAAATACATGTATAAATGAAAAACATCCATAATTCGGGAACACATGTCTGTATTCATCATATAAACATATGCCCCTAGCGGGATTCAAACCGGCGACCATTTGGTATACCAAATAAAATTTGGTGTAGTGGTTAGAAACTCTGCAACTATAGTTGCAGAGTTTCTAACCACTACACCAAACAGGTCGTCAAACATATCTAAAGAAATACTTTAAAAAATATATAAAACCCAACGGTTATAAATTAAACAAAACTATAAACAAGACGAAAACTCAATTATTTCAGGCCGGAATCATAATAGTAGGTATGTATTTATGGTTATGCTTGTATATACATATGTAATTTATAAGATCTATTATACAGGGTGAATTTGAATTCGTGTAATTCCCATTAACTGGTGACGTCACTCTTGATTACGAACAACTTTCCCCAAGGAGACATAGTCGAATTCAATCAAAAACATTTCGATTATCCGTACAAACTAAACAATTCTGAAATCCCCCTTAGTATGGAACTCGAACAATTTTCAGCTGGTGATTCCACTCTTGATTATGAACATTCCACTAGGAACCAGAGCCGAATTCCGCCTGAAATTGTTGGACTTCTATACTAAAGGTCGTTTCAGGATGATTTACTTTGTATGGCTAATCGAAATGTCTTTGATCGAATTCGACTACGGGTATGGTTCCTTGGGGAAAGTTGCTCGTAATCAGGAGTGGAGTCACAGGTAAAATGGAATTACACGAATTCAAATTCACCCTGTATATATATATAATTCTATCACACAGACACATACAATACACACCCACATATACACACGTTAACTCAGTAAAATAAAATACAGCATAGTGCTCCTTTCATTCGTCCAAATTTCAATCTTGTGAACCAATTATGTCTCTCATTTGTATAATTTGCTTATGATAATATAGGGAAACCTATAATTGGCATATGTATAAGTAACCTCTTGAAATAAGTATCTAATGATAAATGTTGTTGTTTTCTTAAAGTAAAAAATTTAATTCGAAGACAACGAGATTACACAGTATTAAATACATTTTAATTACTTCGACGGCATTTGTTTTGACTGGCCGCTGGCAATCCTGTTGAGATTTTCCAATATTTGCAGTAAATTTTACTAGACATCTCAGATAATGCCACTAATTGGCTGTTTTCAACCCACGCAATGCCAGCTCAACGTTGACAATATCGAGTTGCATATACGAAGAATACGAAGGTAGTAGGTGTATTCTTGGTTTGTTTTGTGCTAAGGCATTTTAATCAGGTTTAGAACCCGATTTCGAAAGACATATAGGCGAAAGCCATTTGTGCGACGCCAGATAATCGAAGTGCCTTATGAACGAAACGCCATTTAGCCGATGGGCCATTTAATCGAAAAGACAAATATGCGAAAGCCATAAGATCAAATGTACAGTTGTGCGATGAGTTCGAAAATATTACAAATATTTCAACCTAACATCGAACCTACGAACGTAAACCCAATGTTGTTTACATTGAGCCACGGAGGCGGTTAACTAGATGATTATAATCATTTGTCTTCTCACAGTTATCAAATTTTATATAGTATACTAGCATTCCGCCCGTGGATTCGCCTGCGTGGCATAACATTAACGCGGATATGTTTAATTTGTTTATCCCGCGGGAACTACTCGCTTTATTGGGATGAAAAATATCCTATGTCTTAATCCAGGGTATTTTCTACCCACATACCAAATTTCATCTAAATAATTCAACAACAAACAAACATCTAAATCATTCAATCAACAAACATCTAAATCATAATAATAATAATAATAATAATTATTATTATTTAGATGTTTGTATGTTGCTCAATCACGGCGAAACGGCTGAACAGATTTCGATGAAATTTGGTATGTAGGTAGAAATTACCCTGTTACTTCATGTTCGAATAAAAACATGTTAGTTTTTTTATGCGTGAAACATAACGATTTGCTTTTATGTTGCAGATGTAATTGAACAGGGGGCCGATCGCGCTCAGTTTGAACGATAATACCGAAACTAAACCATAGTCAAAAACGTTACGTTAAGCACATTTCGTATTGCGCTAATCATTAGAACGGAAATTAAAGTAGTATTTTTTAATACTCGTGGTTAACTCTTAACATTTTGGGTTTGGTTTTACTTTGGTAGCGTCAACGATATAATCGTGCACAAAAAATAGCGCGATACCATTTTTTACATCAGCTATACTAAAGCTAAACCAAAACCAAAAACGTTCCGTTCGAACGGTAAAACCGTTGTAAAGTAGCGCGATTGGTCTCCTGGTGAGACATTTGAAACAGAAAAGAACCGAAGCCCCAACATTAACTTTGCAACTTTTATCATTTTCCGGGAAATTTCGGCATCAAAAAATATAAAGAATAACTCGACCTGTGAGTTATCGCTAAGGGGTGCCCAACAACTTTAAATGCCAAAGCCTTCAGATAAGTTGCTTAGAGTTAAAAAGTACACAACAGGCATAAATTTACTGGGAACTCTTGCCAAAGATTTTAATTTAACTTATGCAATTCTTCTTAATTTGTTAGTAGAGTTTTTAAACCCAAAGTTAGATGGTAATCAACATAACGACGGACAGGATAGGCGGTGGGTTCGACACTTAACAGAACAAGTTAGAACTTTGGATGTTTACTGTTATAGGCAAGTGTTTAGAAATATGTATACGAATGAAAAACAAATTGTCTAGATATTTATCGGTTATGTAGTAACCATAGTACAGGTTTGTCTAGTTTCATCATCATCGTATCAGCCGAAAGACGTTCACTGCTGGATAGCGAATCGTTATTTGTTTGGTGGTTTACAGACGACCTGTTTGGTGTAGTGGTTAGCAACTCTGATCACTATACCAAAAGGTTGCGGGTTCGAATCCCGCTAGGGGCATATGTTTGTGTGATGAATACGGACATATGCACCCGAGTTATGGATGTTTTCATTTATAATAAGTATTTATTTACAAAAAAAACTGTATTTAAGTATTATATCAACCATCTGGTATCCACAACACAAGCCTATAGTTGCTTACTGTGGAACTAGATGGCGCTGTGTGTATGTCTAAGGATATTTATTTATTATTTATTTGTTGAAAAGTTGTACGACGAATGTTGTACGAATTGTCTTGTCGATTAAACGTACGCTGGGGAAAGATACGATGCAGAAATGATTTGTAGTCGACATGATGATATACGAAATGTTGTGTTGACGAGCAGTCCAATGAAGAAACGAATGTCGGTGACCGCTTCAGACTCGTACAAAGGCCAAAGATCTCCATAACGATTGTCTAGTTTGAGACTAAATAATTGGTTATTTATTATTATATAAAAAATATACGTCTTGGGTATGGATACTGCCGTTTATCTCTTGCACGTATATAACTCGCGACCTTTATCCTAAATGGATGTGGGCCAAACATTAGTGTTTGGGTGTTCCAAACATTAAAAATTTAACTCTTGAAACAACATCCACGTTTCACCTTACGAAATATGCAGAAATGCAAACGTGCAAATCAATAGATGTTTATCGGTGCAAAGTCCCTTAGTCGCTTTTGACTTAGTGCGGGGAGGCCATAGTCCGGGGCCCTAGCAAACTGGTATAGCAGTATCTCAGCATCGTTGGTATCCTTTCATAATCATCATCAAATCAGTCACAGGATGCTACTGCTGAGCGTCCCAGACCTCCAGAGCGAGCGATTGGAAGCGGGCAGCATCCAGCGTCTTTCGGCGAGCTTCATCAGGTCTTTGGTCCACCTTGTGGTTGCACGTCACACGCTATTCTTGCCAACCCCATTCTAGAACTTTAATAATATGTGGCTGCCCACAGCTCCTAATACGGTGACTTTCCTCCATTCATTCATCATATCAGCCGCAGGACATCCACTGATGAACATCGAATTCCCCATACGCCTATGTTATCCATTACCTGCTTATAAATTTCAAATAAAACCGTTAATGTAAATAACACATTTTACCCATTTCAATGTGTCATAGTAGACATACAAAAATCTTATGTAACACGAAATGTTAGCGGAAACGTAATTTCCCTAATAGAATACCACTTAGTTGAACTAATCCCACATCCATTTTAAAAAGTGCACACAAATTTATCTAATGCTCTTTTCCACACGGATGCGGGATTCAGTGGATGAATAAATAATGTTTAAAATGAAATGCTAATGGAAAGATTAGAGGCCACAAGGAATGAGAAAATAAATCGCATAATGCAATTTAAAAATGTTAAAATCTATTCCATTTAGTGCGCATACATACATTCATAACGTAATCACGCATTGGGACCTTTGAGACACACTGACCTCAGTGTGTCTCAAACTAGAGCGTTTGAGTGTTCCAATCATTAAAAGTTTAATGCTTGAAACAACACCTTTCGATGTGTATATTTTGTTTTCTACGTAGAAATGCACATGTAACAGAATGTGAAAAGAAAAAACAAAAACCCACTAACCAATGAGAAAACAGCAAATAGCAACCGATAAGTTACTCAACCAATCACACGAGTAATCGTACCTATCCTGCTGTAACCTCTTCTTTTGGCTTCACACTACTATACTATAGCTATATTTCATTAAAGTAATATTTATTTTGCTTTACAGTAAAATGAAATTTCATATCTGGATCCTAGACAAGTGGCAAATGTTTCTAAACGACAAACGCTTTCGTTTCCTTTGAATCAATTTAGCCAATCAGTGGCGAGAGTTGAGGGGGGCCTTTCTCTGTTGTATCACTTTATGACCCAGCGCACTGTGCAACCTACTATAAGTGATAAAAAAGACCGTCCAGTGCTAGTTGGCCTCGTGCCCCCAGGTTTCTGTAGGTACCTAATATCAACTTTCTAAGTTACCAGTACTATTATCACACTATTATGTATTTTGTGGTTACGTGTACACGCTGTTTGAATGAATAAACTTTGTCACATGATAATTCCTATAGATTATATATTATCAAATTGTATAGATAAATACCGGTGAGTTTTTGTAACGTAAAGAAAAAAATAGGGCATATCAAGCGAAATATAAGGTATTGGCATAGGTAGTTTAATTATTTTTTTCATAATCATCGTACAAACCGTTGTGTCATTTGATGGTCGGTTTGTAGCCTATTCCACATAATTACATCATTAAATTAATTAAATAAAAAAAACATGGAGAAAATATGACTTCCAAATAAATTTCGCATGATAGGAACCTTACGAATCCCATCAGCCGCATGTGTGCGTCGATAATGGTTAAAAAAAAAACTGCTTATGTCAATAACTTCTATATCACTTAACGAATATGCCCTATTTTTGTGCTTACGGTAAAAAAACTCATCCAGTATAATTGTAAAAATGAGCTAAAGTAAATCTAAATCTTCCACATGATAATTTGGAAAATCACACGAATCATTAGTTACACTTATCATTTTTTTAAAAATTGGAATAGTTTTTGTATTGGTAAAAATAAATTACCTGTTGTCCCATAAAAATTAAATTATTATTTACTTTTGTGATATTAATTAGCATGATACGTATAGTACAGGTACCTGAGTAAAAGGATATTTACATGTTGATGAGCGATTGGTGTACTGAATAGTGGCCCTGTCTGCGAAACCAACGTGAATGTTTGTGTGATGAATACGTACATATATTTCCGAGCCATGGATGTTTATATAAATATTTATGTATATTTATCCGTTATATCATAGTAAATGTCGTGTCGTATCAGGAAGTCAAAGAAAAGGCGGAATGTAGAGAAGTGTGGAAAGGACTCCACCGACAAGAGCTTAGCTCTTAAATATAAGAGAGAGCATAGTAAAAGCTTTACTTAGTTTGGGACTAGACGATTGATGTAAGTGTCCGAAATAGTTAATATTTATTTATTTTTATGTTTATATACTAGATTATATGAACATAAAAACCTCTGTGTCGCGGGCCTCTTTACAGACTCATCACCAATCTTATCGGTGTTTTCTGGGAGGAATATAAAACTACCATGAAAATAATCAATGGAAATATACAAAATGTTATGTTACACCTTATCCCTGGGAGAGGAATAAAATGCAGCAAAGCATAAAAGGGTATAAAACGCTTCTTACCCCGGGGAGGGATCTCTAGGGAGGCTAAAAGCCTAGATACATAGCTTCGACGGGAGGTTGTGCAGGGATTTCTCGGAGCCGTCTGTCGACCCCGGGCGCGGATGTCGTAGCCTTTGTGCAGTTATTTATATAAAAGTTTACACTGTGTATATTATAATGTGAAACTTTGGTTATTTGTTTTTGTTGTTCAATCACGACGAAACGGTGAACAGATTTTGATGAAATTTGATACGCTACTTGATTTGGCATATAATTTATTGATATATGGATTTTTTTGAAATAATTTTATAGAATATATTGTGTGTGGAAAATAAATAGTATAATAGGTCAAGGGATACCTTTTATTCCGATAAGATGAGTACCTCAGGTTTAAAAAAATAAAACTTATATTAATCCTTTATATATCTATTATATTATATATCCTTGTCATTAATTTGAAACCGACAGAATACTGAAATACTCGTTATAATCTCGTTTTATATCCACATATTACATTGGTCATTAGTATCGTAACATTTAAGAGCAAAGGAAAGTAAGCACAAATTTGACTATTTAACATGTCCTAATTATACAAAAGGACCCAGGAATTACACGCAACTAGCTAGGTACAGGGCGTCGCTTGGCGTTTCACTACGAATCTAATCAGGACTGATGAATTTTGAAGACGAATGGAAGTCACCGAAATTACCAAATAGATTTGTAAGTTGAAATGGAAGTGGGGATATTACCCCGGTTTTAAACTAAAAAAAAAAAGGAAAATTTAGAAAACCTTCGCAGGACTATTATTACATCGAAATACACCAAAAACTGTGTTGGAAGCTAAATATCTCCAAAACGGCTTCACCGCTCAAACATGGCTAAGAACCTCATTTAGTTTTTTATGTTAAAAAAAAACCGTAATCAAATCGGACCACGCATCATTGAGATCCTAACAAAGATACCCGTAACGCCGTCAAACATATATATATAAATACATATTTCGGACACTTGCACCAATAATTTAGTCCAAAACTAAGCAAGCAAATAGAGCGTCGGTGGCTCAGCGGTTAAGACGCGGTCTCCCAATTTGGGAGGTCCAGGTTCGATTCCACGCAGGCCATGTAACAATGAGTTTTAAAATTTAATTAAATTACTTATGTGCATTTATCAGACTGCTCTTAAACGGTGAAGGAAAACATCGCGAGGAAACCTGCATGCCTGAGAAATAAAAATTCAAGGGCATGTAAAGTCCCCGACCCGCATTGAGCCAGCGTGGTGGACTATCCCTCATTATACGAGGGAAGGCCTATATCCTGCAGTGGGATGTTTACGCGCTGATGATGATGAAACTAAGCAAAGCTTGTACTATGGATACTAGATAACGGATAATATACACAATTTTTTATATAAACATCCATGACTCAGGAATAAATGTTTGTATTCATCACACAAACATTTACCCTTGCGGGATTTGAACCCGCAACCGTTGCTTTCGCTGATAAGGTCACTATCCACTACACCAATCGGTCGTCAATAACACCCGGCGTTTTTCGTCCTGGTTTAAGAGGGTAAAGGAAGTCATAAATCGGTTTGCTCTCCGAGGTGTTCATTCAAAAAGGCATGCAAAATTTTAACGCGTAGTTTGGCACGAAATTATAGATATTGACAATTTGTGTGATTTCTTCAAGAATGACCTTTCGTTTGCTTACTCTTCAATACCCTATAGTAAACATTGGCATTACTATATACCCACAGTCGTTTTCAAAATTTCTAGCATCTTTCATTTAATAAAATAGGCTTAGATCCGAGTAAACAGTTTCTGAACAACGAAATTTCTTTATAAACTCGTTCTTTGTATTGCTTTATCTTTGAATTTTAGAAAGATACTTCGAAGAATTATGGCTTCCAAAGATTTTCAACCAACCATTTTGTTTGTACGAGTGGGAAGAAGTGAATGTTTGCACGTCGCGTACCTACTGCATAATAGGAAACTTTATATACAATAAGGAAATAGAGGAAACATGTGACAAGATACGTAGATAAAAGTTGTGGTTGGTGTGGCAATCTTCTGGATTTCAGGATGTAAATTAAAAATTTAGACAACCAATACAAAGTAAAGACACGAAACAATTTGTAAAGGATTCATCCGTTAGACGGATCCACGCCTCTGGAGATGTGAGAGCTGGTGCCTACTTTGATCAGCAGCTGAGCTTATGCATTCAGCGGGGCAATAGCGCTAGCGTACTAGACCTCACGGAAGCGAGTTGGACGGCGTATTTTTTCTATAAGATGTAGGTATTTTCAATTGTGTTTTATAAATTTGTCGTTTCATGTACATACTTAATAAACTTACTTACTTACTTAATAACTTAGGAACTGTGTAAATATTTTTAAATTTTCGAAAAGGCTGACAACGTACGTCTTAGACCTGTCTTACAAATACTTTCGTTAGTAAAAAACAACTTACTAATCTCTTTAACCGTTTTAGCTCAGACAGACACAGATATAGTTTTAAAACATTTAACATCCTTTTTTGCAGCCGGCGATAAAAAGCTCCTATATTTATCCAATGCTGTTGATGTGATTACGACGCTGTTCAAAGGAGATTTTTCCCAGCAACATTATTTAACTCTCTCAAACCACTTCGATTCGGTTTATTGCTCGAGATAGCACTCTAGAGACCTATTTGTACCAAGATATAGCTACTCCGATACTCGACTTCTTTCATATTTATGCAAAAGTTGTTATTAATAAACAGACACAAATCCCTCTTAGGAAATATGAAAATATTTTGGATCATAAAATAAATCTGCATACGATTTACGAATTCATATAACTGTATCAGAGCTGTCTGGTGGTCAGCCACTAGTTTGACAGTGAGTCTGACAGATAGTCACGACGATTTACGGATGACTTTACCCTCTCTTAATAAGGGGAGGCCGCTTTCCTACAGGTCGTAGCCTGAAAATGGAGTAAGGAATTTCTAGTTAGAACATTTTATTACGATTTTGTAGTGTTCCATGCCCAAAGGGTTCAAACGTAACTCTATCTGTAGTTAACTGTGGCGGTCGTCCGTTACGAAGAATGAAATTTTGCGTGTTTTGTTAGTGTAATTATAACTTTTTAATTACAATAAGAAAACACGTATCGGCGTGAGTGAATGGGGGATATTAAATTCGATTTATTTATTCAAAAACTTATACTTATTCATGAATTTTATAAGCCATTCAAAGTTTATTAAGCCATTATATACAAATACAAGAAATTTTATTTACAGATCACGGGAAGCGATGCGGGCCAGGACCGATCATTGTGGAGATCTTTGGGGAGATATTTGTCCACCCATGGACGTCTTTCGGCTGGTATATATGAAATACAAATAAAATAATGTCAATTGACAATATTTCTCAATTATTAAAAATTAATGCACAGAACATAAAAAAATCAGATCGAGTAAAGTAATCTATACACAAAGAACAAAAATAATTAAATTGGCTTACGTATACAATACAGAACATACAACATACAACAGCCGCCGTGGCTCAATGTAAACATCATTGGGTTTACGATTCGGAGGTCGCGGGTTCGATCCCCAGCGGAGTACATGTTTAGTACTCGGTTTGGTTGGTGGTAGGGCATTTTAAATGTCCGCCCGGCTAGCTACCACCATCTTATCTAAATCTGCCGCCAAGCAGCAATGTTAATAGCATTGTTGTGTTCCGTTGTGAGAGATAAGATAGCCAGTCTTCCCCAAATGTGTTGGGGTTTCACCTTCGACCTCATCTTCACTTAACATCAGGTGTGATTGAGGTCAAGTACAAACCCGTTGTGCATTAAAAAAAAACATTTATTTAAGATATTAAATAAACGTATACAATGCAGAACATACAACATGCATTTATTTAAGATATTAAATAACATTCAGTCAATGTTTAAAACGACGGAATGACCACTGTACCTACCATTGAGAGACCACCTATCAAAACATAACAAGGATATTAATCCAAGAATGCGGTATTAATTCCGGAAATTCATCCCCTTACGCGTTGCGACAATAGCTATAATGTCGAATTAGTAACAAAAAAAGAGTGGCCGATTCCCCCGCCCCCGAACAATTTACCCGACGGTCCCCCGTGGTGGTTCGTTATCCCCCACCGAGGAGGGCCATTATCTTTCGAGAGAAAGAAATGCCGAAAATTGACCTAATCTACTCGTATACACCGTGCGTGAAAGGTCTTTATGATTGGATCCTGTTCGATTCGGTAAGAAAATACCAATTGAAATTAGAAGCTTTCAATTAAGAGCCGTTTTTCGGTTACAAAATACCTAAATAGTTTACGTAATGACTAAATGACGACCTGTTTGGTGTAGTGGCACAGATTACTAATAAGTTACTAAAGTAAGTAGTGGTTAGAATCTCTGACCATTGTACCAACAGGTCGCGGGTTCGAATCCCGCTAGGGGCATTTGTTTGTGTGATGAATACGGACATGTGTAACCGAGTTATGGATGTTTTCATTTATAATTAGTATTTATTTACAAAAAAAAATATGTATTTATGTAGTATATCAACCATCTGGTATCCACAACACAAGCCTATAGTTGCTTACTGTGGAACTAGATGGCGCTGTGTGTATGTCTAAGGATATTTATTTATTTATTTATTAAATCTGGGTAAAACGAAATCGAAAATTTACAGGCACCATTTCCTTTTCTTAGTGATTGTCCACCTCATATTATATCTCCATTTTATAATATCAGACCAATTTTAAATTTAAAAATAAAGTTACACTGTATTTTCTTTTCTGTTGTGAATAAAGTGTATTTGTATTGATTTTTATTGCATTGCTCTGTATTTTCGCAATTTTAAAACCTTATAAGATGTTGGTATAAAACGAATCAATAGATTATATAGGATTTACATACATACATACATACACACACATTGTAGTACATCTACAACCAATGTACATAGGTTTTAATATACAGTAATTAAGATCACTCAATATATGTGAATGTCCTAAGAAAAATTAAATTCCTTGCTATAATAGTCCTAGAGGCTAGCTCAGGTAGCTTTTAGTAAGCCGATGAAATGTACAAGACGTCGGTAGACCATTTAATGTAATACTATGGTAGCAGTCTATTGTAAAAGGATTTGTTAAGAGTATCAGACCGTGATATTGATGCGACATGGGCTTGCAATAAAGTTTTATTGAAAGAAGCACGATGGAAGCCCATTAGCTTGGCTGGGGTTGCGACTTCTACTAATTTGTTCTAATTGACAAGCCGCTCATCGTTTTTGACAGTTTTCCTTTTTTTATGCACGACGGGTCGGTACTTAACCTCAATCACACCTGATGTTAAGTGAAGATGAGGTCGAATGTGGAAGCGTACTGACACGGAAACCCCAACACATTTGGGGTACTGGCTATCTTATCTTTGACAACCGGAACACAACAATGCTATTAACATTGCTGCTTGGCGGCAGATTTAGATAAGATGGTGGTAGCTAGTCAGGCGGACATTTAAAATGCCCTACCATCAACCAAACCGAGTACTTAAACATGTACCCCGCTGGGGATCGAACCCGCGACCTCCGAATCGCAAACCCAATGTTGTTTGCATTGAGCCACGGAGGCGGTTAAGATCTTAATAAAAATCTCTAGTGACTTTATTATGGGTATTTCAAAAACATGACACCATTTTGGACACATATTTACAAAAGTTAATACATATTTACTTAAAGATTTTTTTTTCTTTATAACCCGCTTTTATATTAGGTTCACTTCTAACTAATAAATGTTGGAACTCAATTTTAACCTACTTCTAACTGTCGTATCGAAATCAAACTTGGTAATGTAGTTCGGATGACAATACTACAATTTGTTATCTTGGAGCCTGATGAGCCAGGAGGTGGATGGTGTAACTCTTCAGTGGACACTAGTAAACCCTCGACTTTGGGCTCATATGATTCGTTTTGACGAGTCCAATATATTGCACTTGGTGTCGAGGTAAACCCCTCGAGTCTGGTGTCATATGATTCGTTTGTTAAAATGACACTAGTGGTCACCCATCCAAGGAAATATCGAAAACGATTGAAATCAATCAACTCAATCAAACCGATCGATCATTGGCTCTAAGAACTTGCTTCCCCGCAGCCACGTTAGAACACCTTCGATAGAACGGGTGTACCTGTAAATGAAACATTAAAGAAATTAAAATCAACCAAACAAGCACAGTATCATGAGTTCGCGGGTTCTATTCCCAACGGGGTACATGTTTAGTACTCAGTTTGATTGATTAGAGAATCTTTAAAATGATAGCCTGGTTAGCTACCACATTCATATCTAAGTTTTTTGCTTAGCAACTATATTAACAACATTAATGGTCCGACAGTTTGAGAAGAGATATCCAATGCCACAAATAAGTTAGAGGGTTTTCGGCCTCATCCTCACTTAACATCAAGTGTGATTGAGGTAAATCGCTAAACCATCACGCTTAAAAAATCTTAGCGATTGATTGTGAACAAACATTTCGAAAACCCCAATCAGTAGGAGTCAATGGAATAACTCGACAGTGAGTAAACCTCGCAACAAGTGGATAAGGCCGTCTGTAAAAGGAGTGAACCCTCCTACGCGCGGGTCGCTCGTCGCTTTTATAACCGAAGTATAGTTATGACAACGACACTTTGTAAAACACAAAGTATTGATATAAACGCAAACGAGCGACGGAATCGTTGTATATACGCTGTTCTCTCATCCATAACTACCAATAAAGCTATAAAAGTATACATTGAAACATAAATTGTTGTATACTGTAGATAACGATGTTGCCATAGTCGGTATAGGCATTTTTCTGATTAAAAGGGCATTTGTTTAGGAAAAATTGTGAAATACACAATGTTAATACAAGATATAAAAATAAACTTGCTGTCCATAGCAGTCGCTTACACAAAGTCACTAAGTCATTCAAGGGACAATGTATACGCTTTTACAATAAGGTTCCGGTAGACATTCAAAATTTGCCTCTAAATAAATTTAAAACAACCATTAAACGGAAACTATGTGCCAAAGACTATTATAAAATTTCTGAATATCTGGATGATAAGAATGCATGGACATGAACCGCTCGGCAATATAATAAATTATAATAAAGTAAATTCTATTCTTATTTTTCTTTGTCGAATCATAAATTTAACAATTGTTCCAAATTGTATTTGTATTGGCTTATTTAAAAAGAGCAACCCCGGAATTTCTTGCTCGTTCTTCTCTGGGGAGACTGCCCAGTGAATGAGCGATAACTGTATGTCATGACGATTTCAAATGCTATTCTTATAAGTTACGAAATAAAACATTTTTGATTTGATTTGATTTGATTAACTTAATGAACTAGTTTTCATAACTCACGCCTGTTTCTCGTTGGGGTAGGCAGAGACTATTGATTTCTACTCGCAACGATCCTGACATACTCCTTTGCTTCTTCCACTCTCATCAAATGCTTCATACAAGCTCGTCGGTTAGTGGTTGACCGCACCTGACTTTTTGTGAGTACGCCAGTCACTTGATTGACGTACGTCCTTCTTGAGCGACCTTTACCGACCGATTTTTTTTTACATAACTACATAAGTGGTTACAATTTGTATGAAAACACTCACCAATACCAATGACCACATCATGAAAATAGATCCCACCTCCGCCCTATTCCTACTGTAAATACGTAGCCAGGAGAAACAGGGCGGCGCCTATACTAAAAATAGACAGTGCCCTACGTGACTCTATTGTTACCTTGAGCCCGAGACTAATTACAAAATGAATTTAAAGATGAAAAAGCCGGACAGAAAGTCCCATTTAATACGTAACCGCGTCAAAGGCTCACCCTATGGGGAGCTAGGCAAGTGAAATTCAACTTCTTAATCTAATACGCCACGGACAAAGCCAGATAGTAGCGCGCGACAGTAGCGTAGCTTAGGGTTACCACAGAGAAGCGCTTGAATACTCGCTAAATATACCCGGCCGAATTACGAGTACGATAATAGATTAACCAATTAATAGCTATGCCAATATCATTAGCAATAACTATTTAAGTAAATAACCAAAAAACCGACAGCATATTTTGTATGTTCAAGCCGTTTAGGCTACAGGATGCGCCAAACGAATGGACATACATACATTCATACACTCGAAAGTCATTACATTCCTTTCTTGGGCAGTCGGTTAATTACATGTTTTTCACATTACAAATATCAGCACAAATGAATTGTCTACGGCACGGTGCGAGGTCACGAACATTTTCTAAAAGTGGAAACATGTTTTCTAGGACTTAAATAATCGTAACGTTAAATTAGCTAGAATCGTACCATTGGACTTTGGAATTACACAATCTTATTCCACCATTGCCATTTCATCTTCGGACTACTAGGCGTGGGGAGGCATTCCACCCTTATGTAGTTAACATAACGAACATTAGCACTAAGCGATTCGACTCTTCATTCATTTTAGTAGTGTTCCTCTACATTTACAATGATTTTTTTTATTATTCACGATAGATATAGACGATAGATTAAGTACCTAATCGGGTGTATTAGGTAGGCTCTGTTTTCACAAAGTATGTGTGAATGTAACGCAATGTCCGAGACTTCATTGTCTAGATAATTTTAATATTTGTCACAAAAAACACAAGTATAGTTGCATTATCTGTAACGGATGCTAATACCTACTAGTATTCTGTATTTTCTATGCTCTGTACTACGAAACAAATCATGAAAGAAAGAAAAATTTTACTAAACAAATTTTTAAGGCGTGAGTAATTAAATTTTAATAACAGACCTACATATAAGTAGTAGGTACAGTCGACAACGCGACGACCGTAGCATTATATCAGTAGTGTGAGCTGACGCGGGACGGAATTGTGAACGGAGCAGCGGGATTTGCTTATACTGAAACTTTAAACGAGGTTATAATGTTAAAATCTAAGTTAAACTCCTTCACTATGAGGAATTTTCGATGTACAGAATGCGTGGTTGTCAGGTTGAATAAGGGGCTTGTCTGCGTACGAACAATATGTATCCATCAATATGTAATTGGAAAAAATACGACCCTGTTAAATTGAGGATCTGTCTAAAGTGAAATAGGGGACAGATAGGGATGGGACACCATTCTAGGATAATCTCCACAAGCCAAAAAGGTACAAATCACAGTGGAAATGGGATTTAATTAATCATCCCACATTAAGGCTATCCATAGTAATTAGATTAAAATTTCATCTAACAAATCTAATAGTATAAATACGAAAGTTTGGATGTTTATTTGTTGCGCAATCAGGGCGAAATGAATAAACGGATTTGAATGAAATTTGGAACACAGGTAGACAGGTAGGTTAGGACATAGGATTTTATCCCGATAAAGTGAGGTCCTCGCGGATTAGACAATTTAAACATATGAATACCTAATTGACAAATAATAATAAAACATTAACATTGTTGTAATGAAGTAAAAAAAAAATCTAGGAGAATTACAAACCAAATGAGGCCAAACTCTAGGGGTTTACTAGTAGCTGTTGAAGAGTTCTACCTATTCGCTTCCTGGCTCCATAATCAGATCATCTTAATGGTTTTGAAATTATGGTATTGTCATTCTACAAGGTTAGTCAGAGGTACCAGAGGTAAGCGTGGTAAGTAGAACACATTACCATCATAGTTAACTCTAAATATGTTTTTCGAAGAATAAGTTTTTGCCCACCCATTTGTATGGTCTTGTGGGTGGCCGATAATCAGAGGGCGGAGTGTGAGTTTCATTGCGTTCACGTTTGCATGACGATTCATATAAATAAATGTGCTTCGCCTCCAGCGGATACTTTTCAAAACATTTCTTTATAGGTACTGTTTTCGTAAACGCGTTCGCGATAGTAAAGATAAAAATCGAAACAAAACTCTCACTTCGCACTCTGAACTGGCAATTTGGAAAAGTTATTATTAAGTAGTACCTACTTCGTTAAGTGTGCATCAGAATGACGGGTCTGTCCACGATATATAATATTCATTTGTTAGATTTCCTTACAGACCATACTGGATGAGTTTTTTTACCGTAAGGAAAAAAATAGGGCATTATTGGGTAAGTGAAATAGAAGGTACTGGCATAGATAGTTAAATGTTCTTTTTTTTCAAAACCATCATGGAATAAAACGTTAATAGCGTACAAACGCCTATTCCACATAATTACATCATAAAATTAAATAAATAAAGAAAACTTAGAAAAATATGAGTTCGAAATAAATTTCGAATGATAGGAACCCTACAAATTACACCAGTCGCATATCAATCTCCAGCAGCAGCGGGTATTTAAAAAAAAAATTAACTACCTATGCCATATGCCCTATTTTTTCCTTACGGTAAAAAAACTCACCGGTATACAGAGCAAACAAATAAAAAGAAGAGAAGGGAAAAGAGAAAACAAATAAAAAGAAAGTTTTGACTGCCGCTTTGAAGACATTCAAATATTGAGTTTATCAGGACAACTTATCGGTTATTGGTAACCGGTAAGAGTATCGGTTAGATACTTCCACAGATCACAAAGTAAAAGGGTTGTCTATAATATTTCGACGTGTTAGATGGAACATAAAACCGAAGGATTATCCGTTGAACAATGGCGGCGATTGTGGGTAGAGGAAAAAAAATGGAAGCATTCCTTGGAACAGAAAAGGGTTCTAGAGCAAACAGCACATGTGTAGAAGTGAAGGAATGTATAAGTCCTCGTGAAAGCGAATTCAATGCCACTTGAGCTGAATGCTGAGTACAATTGAAAAATTCTTCTCTATTTTTCTACCTTACTTAATTAATGTCACATCTAGTATATCTTACAACTAGTAATATATGTTATTAAAATAAATATAATCAGACGGTGATAAAAAAATAAAAACATGACGTAATAACTCGATTGCTTTAGGCGGGAGCCGTTGCCGACAGCTCCGGCCTGAATCAATATACGTCTTTTTTTTGAGTTTCTACACACCGTAGCCGGTTTCATGTTTATTTTTATTATTCTCTGCATTTAAGCATTTTTTATATAAATACGTAGTAGGTACCTTGATTCTGAATTACTTTTTTATAGCCAACTAGAACAAGTAAATTTAGGTTAGAGACAAAGCCTAGCCACCAAAGACGAAGAGACTGGCAATCAGCGACCTATGCGGTTGACTATTGTTCTGAGGAAGAGATTTTCTCACTGGAGAAAACTCTCTACAACGCCACTCCCACACATCTGCTTATAGTTTAGCAACTGATCGCAGATTGCCTAAAAAAAAAAAAAAAAAAAATGTTAGAGGTAAACTCCATACCCAAAAGATTGAGATAGTCAGAGATTGGTACGGATACATCTCGGAAAGTCGGAGTCAGGTTGAATCCGTTTGCTGGTGAACAGACACGTCTGTGTTTTAGTGGCATTGAATTTGACTAAGTGAACGGATATTTTCACCTCTGGACTATGCACCCGACGTATATCTCTCTGTAATTGTGGTGTCGTCTGCATACGCAGATCGCCATGCTTCTCTATGACTTCACCCCAGCAGTGTGTAGTAAACACTAGCAGATCACCGATTGATCGGTTTCGTTGAAAGCCGTATTGCCGATCACTAAGCAGATCACAACCTTCCAGATATGCCAGCAACCTGTTGTTTATGACACGTTCGATAATTTTGGAAAGTATGGAGGTAATTGCAATGGGTCTGTAGTTGACAGGGTCCGCACGACTACCCTTTTTGGGCACTGGTTGTATATTAGCAAGCTTCTAGCATTTAAAAACTTGACCCGTTTTTAGGGAGAGTCGGAACAGGCGTGTCAAGATAGGCGACAACTCAGGAGCGCAGTGCCTCAAAACGATGGCTGGAATCCCATCAGGATCACTTGCCTTATTCACGTCCAGAGTGCGAAGTATCTTAAGCACCTGCCTTTGGTGAATGTGTATTTCTGGCATCATACAATCACAGGGAGGTGTAACAGGTGGGACTTGGTTCGCAGAATCTAGACGCGAATTGTAGGCGAAGAGGGACGCAAAAAAAATTTGCTTTCTCTATTGCAGTTTGTGCAAGTGATCCATCAGGTTTCACCAGAGGCGGCAGCATTGGTCGACAAAAATTCGATTCGACCGATTTGGCCAAGGACCAGAAAGCCTTGCTACCGGAGGGGTAAGAGGCGAGCCTGTTTCCGATCTGACCGATGTGGTCGAAACGTGCCTTTCGCGGTACCTTCTTGCAAGACTTGGCGGCTTTATTATAGGCAGTCTTCTTAAAAAGGACTTCCGGTGCTTTTTGCGAGCGAGCAACAGCCCAGGCCAAATACAAATAATATTTTAACCGCCTCCGTGGCTCAATGTAAACAAACATTGGGTTTACGATTCGGAGGTCGCGGGTTCGATCCCCAGCGGGGTACATGTTTAAATACTCGGTTTGGTTGGTGGTAGGACATTTTAAATGTCCGCCTGGCTAGTTACCACCATCTTATCTAAATCTCACGCCAAACAGCAACGTTAATAGCATTATTGTGTTGCGATTGTCAGAGATAAGATAGCCCGTCCCCCAAATGTGTTGGGGTTTCCGGGTCAGTACGCTATCATCTTCGGCCTCATCTTCACTTAACATCAGGTGTGATTGAGGTCAAGCACGAACCCGTGGGGCATAAAAAAAAATACGCAGATTGCTTCGCCGCTTCGGCTTGCGCACAATCTGCGTTAAATCTGCGGTTTGCCACCCATAGATACGTCAAAGAAAGGAATAAAATATTCCATTGCCTGACGCATCACATCAGTAATCGCTATCGCGCAGCTCGACAAATCATCCGAAGAAAAACATGCCTGCCGCCAAGGATAGGATGTAAAGAAGTTATGCATCTCATCCCAATCTGCTGACTTGTATCGCCAAACTCGCCTGGTTCCTCTGGGACTTAGTTCAGGCGGAAAATAATTGGATACAGATTTCAACAGACAGTGGTCAGATGTCCCCAGTGTTGAAGAGATCGAGACCATGTACCTGTCCGGATCGGTTGTCAGCAGAAGATCCAAGCAATTGGCAGTGTGGCAAAAAGTAACTAATACGAGAGTTTTGAAAAACAAATTCATTTGTAGTATTAGCGACATAGCGATTTACTGTCTTATATGTTTTCTTTCATGACAGAATACGTCTATCTGGAGTTGCTAATTCATTATGTGTACTAATTCTGGTATAACTATGAAAAGCAAGATTTTGTTATATAAATAAGGATGAAGGAGAATCTTACGTGAGGTACAGAGCCCAGGTCCAGATGGCTCACAATGAAAGGTTTTGGATTGTCCCGAGTCACGAGAAATTCCCATGTTTAGCGAGATTAGGTGTGGGTAGTGAGTAATAACTGCATATATCTAATCTGTGGTGTTGATTTCTGTTCTTCTTCTGGTCTTCTGTTGTGTTGTCTCTTACATGCCGTCAAATTTAGATGACATTGCAATGACCTTAATAAATTGTTATAGAAGGAAAGATTACGCACTATTAGCTTTAATTTGGGTACAGCATTATCTCCCTCTTTTATAGGCCATAGCCTCCTGTCAGACAGTGTATGGGCCATAACGCAGTATGAATTGGTGGGATGATGTCGTCCAAGGATCCATCCAGAGGGCCCTCATCCAAGAATACTGCACCAGACGTTGGTTAATCGATAGTTTTATAAAGGCTATTCTTTGCACACAATCATACATCCATTTGTACGTAACCGTAGTCGTTTCATAAAGGATGTGCATAAAACACGAGGCCAACTAGTCGCAAACTTGGTCATCCTGAATCAAGTTACCAGTATAATTGAGTTGTCCAAATCTCGTTTATTTCACGCACACTGAACAAAGATAAACAAACAAAAGTAAGGGCATTCCGGTGATCACTCGGAGACACTGGAAGTCATAGGCGGGCGAGTTGGCCCAATCAGAAGTTCGGCCCAAAGCGGCCGTAGCTGATTTGAGTCCGTTTACCCAACTAAAAGTTACGATTAGTTCTTGGATTATTTATCGACTGTTTACAAGCCGGTCAATTTATATTGCTTAGGCAATTATGTAAACGTTTAGAAAATAATCGGAAAGGCAACTGAGAAACATACTTTGAAGGCTTGTCTCCTGTGATATTTGCTTATTTTATGTAATGTACGAGTATGTTAACAATACGCAAGGACGTAAAGAGTGATGTATACCTTAAGATCAACATTGTGAAGCATTCTACACGACAACAAGCTGTGACTATTTTTAATAAACTTCCGGTAGAACTTAAAATTAACATAAGGTTACAAAAGCAAACTTACAAATATTTATGTATGTTTATCCGTTATCTAGTATCCATAGTATAAGCTTTGCATAGTTTGGGACTAGATGATTGGTGTAAGTGTCCGAAATATTTATTTATTTATTTAATAAAAAAAAAGGTAAAAAATGAGGATTGGTATGTTTCCATTTTCCAATCAGTCGCAGTGAAATAGAGTACACAAATCACATTTTGCAGGCTGCAGTTTTCTCATTACAGAAACGGATATTGCCGGAGATTCGACTTTCGATTTATGGCGCAGACTTATGTGAAAATGAAAAATATTTACATCGTTTCTAATTCGTGAAAAAAAAGAGGTCTTCGAAAATATGTTCTACGAAAATTTATATATTTTTTAAATATGTTTGTATTGTGCGTATATGTCTATACCTGTATAGTGTTTGTGTTATCATCTCCTTACCCTGGTCAGAATTTAATTTCTTTCAGGGCAGTACGTTTTCTCTTTTTTTTTTTATATATATTGGAGCGCGGCAAACGAGCATACGGGTCACCTGATGGAAAGCAATCACCGCCGCCCATGGACACAACACCAAAAGGGTCACAGATGCGTTGCCGGCCTTTGAGGAAGGTGTAGGCTCGTTTCTTGAAGGTTCCAATGTCGTACTCGTTCGGGAAAACCGCTGCCGGAAGTCCGTTCCACAGGTTGGTCGTACGTGGTAAGAAGTTTCTTGAGAAACGTACAGTGGTAGACTTCCACTCATCATTTCTTCTCCAATTCTCCTCATCATTCAAGCCCTATTCGTTCATAACATCCCTTACACAATCCATTCATCTTTTCCGTGGTCTTTCTCTTCCTTTCCATCCCTCGCCATTCATATTCATCACCCATCATTACAAAGTATTAGATATTATTTCTGTTTGTTTTTTTTTATCCACAACGGGTTAGCACTTAATCTCAATCACACCTGATGTTAAGTGAATATGAGGCCGAAGGTGGAAGCGTACTGACCCTGAAACCCAAATATTTGAGGAACTGGCTATCTTATCTCTGACAACCGGAACACAACAATGCTATTAACATTGCTGTTTGGCAGCAGATTTAGATAAGATGGTGGTAGCTAGCCAGGCGGACATTTAATATGCCCTACCACCAACCAAACCGAGTACTGAATATGTACCCGCGACCTCCGAAACGTAAACCCAATGTACATTGAGCCACGGAGGCGGTTTGTTTGTTTGTAAACGCTTTATTAGTACTTCATATGAATAAATGTACATTGATAAATTAAATGTAATTTAAAATTAAGTACAAAGGGACTTATTCCATAAAGGGATCTCTTCCAGTCAACCTTATTAAATACATTGACTGGGCGTACAAAAATTATATTTCTGGTATTTCTGGTTAGGTTATAGTCAGTTCATACGTTTCCGTTTGTGTAATTAAATGTTTGATTGTAAGAGCTTTTTACATTCTTAATCAGACAAACTTTTATTGATTGGATTGTACAAATAAAGCTTATTGTCTTTTTGAAAAACTTGTAAGCTAGTTTTGTTGGGTGATATGTGTCCCCGGAGACATCGGTCGACATCGTACTACATCGCCTTATGTTGCCCGATGTCTTGTCACCGTCCACATCAGCTTAGTCGAACCTATCATGTCGCCGGAAGAGAGTGTTGTTCAGTGCATCTTATATAATTATGGTTAATCTACCGCGATGTCGTGAGACAGTCGGGCGAAGTCTGGCAACGTCGCCCGATATCTTTCGACATAATGTTGCTCGTCAAATGTTGCCTAGTGGGGACGCGGCTTAACTCGTTGTTCATAAAAAAGATTAGATAGTGCGTACTAGTTCTTTTCTTTCTAAATCAACATTAATGTAAACAAAATAAAAACAATTATGTGTACGTATTTCTCTGAAATGGCGTAGTTCATTCCCGCACTTGATTCCCAAAAAATCCATCGCCCAATACGCAGTAGCATTCATTTCATAAAGTTTTCCATTAACTTTTGTCCGAAAAATAGATTCATTCGACGGTACGACCGCAACACAACCAGCATAAGCTGGCCTATCGACGCTACCAGAAATGTGAATCCAGCGGGAACTACGTTTACTGGTGGGTCGAATATAGGCATTACAATTTTGCGGTAGCAGCGAGCACCTTTAGATATTTTTATTTGCCTCACTCTGTATAGAGCATATGACAGCAATTTGAAGTGATATAAGAATCAGGTTACTAAATAATCAGAATACAATATTTTATATTTAAAATTTTACCATGGATCTCATAAAATAACCCATATCAGTGGAGTGCTCTCCATTCAGTCAGAGAGGCAGTGCCTACCCTTGCAAATTGAAAGCTTTCCTCGAAATGCATTGTCAAGACCGCTGATTTATAATGAGGATTGCTATAAGAGTAAGTTATTATTTTGTAGTAGCATTTTTTCACATTTAATAGCAAATTTTATCATTCTGACTACCCTATGACAAAACGCTGTGAACGACACTGCATCCAGGTAGGTATACAAAGAAACCATACTCACATGGGAGTAAGCATTATGGAGCCGGATCCGGAAATACATTGCCCGGGTAAAGACAAAACACACACATAACGCCGTGACACACATAACACCCGTCGGTGTACACACACAACACCCGTCGGTGTACACACATAACATCTATTATGTTCGAGTGCATTTTGTGAACCAAATGTGTATAAATATCATTTAACCAAGCACTTTCTGCTCACTCGAAGGTTTCAGCGAAATTTATGTTAATTCATGTTACACAACTGCCGGTGAATAATATATGTTGTCGGCAACTTGTATAATCCGGTATTGAGGCATTCCATTAAACGGCTAAAACGTTCAGTCAATGTATAAAATATCATTTTCATCCACCCACCCCGGAAATGGTATCTTTGCTATACGATATATGAGCACAATAGCTGTTTTTATCCGCTTGAGGTTAAAGTAAATTTGAATTTAGAACATCGCGTGCACTAGGTATGTGATTCCAAAACATCATTAAACCTATTTACTTCCATCTCCATGGTACCGTATTTATCATAAAACTTTTTTAAATACCTATATTAAAAACTCAGACTCTGAACCTCCTTGGTGTAATTTTGTTTTTAAATTGCTTTGCGCGCGTCATTTTGTTTTGACATCGTTGGTATTATTATAAATAAGGAACTTGCAAATAAGTAAAAAAAAAAACGAAAATGAGTGATACCAGCGATGAAGAAGTTCACTTAACGCCAACCGAATTGACAGAAACTGTTAATAATGTGCAAATGAGCTTTCTCCCTCAACAATCACGCGAGAAGTATTTAAAACAGTACGATATGTTTAACACGTGGCGACTAGCTAAAGGAGCCAAAACTTCTCAACATAAGTAACTGTGGCAACGTTACTTTCAATTTTTCTTAAATATAAGTACCTACGTAAGTATTATTTGTTATACATAATATAAATATTTTTCTGTAATACTTACATATCATAATGTTGTAATAAATATGTACCTAAACTGAAATAAAAGTATCTTGTAATTGTAAATGTTTTATTTTGCATTTAGTCATTTCCTCGCTAACGGGGGATGAAAAGTTACGTGTTGCACTCGAGTGCATAGATTTTTCACGTTGCGCTCTTTTGTTTCCTTCGCTTGCTCGGTCCTCAAAGTTGAACACGCGGTTAAAAAGCAACTTTGCACTCTTGTATAACAAATAACTATTAATTCACACTTTACAAAGGCATTTTGTAGAATACCGAATAAACAGCCGGCAAGTTGTTCTGAATTGTACCCAAAAAGTCCTAACAAACTTAATTAACAGCGTCTGATCTTTCCGACAAGTGTCCTTTACCGACTCTGATGAATTCGGTATGATTGTAGCTCTGGTAATTTTATTTGTATAATTTCATACTTTACCTGGTCTCCTGATAGCATTCTATACAATTCCTAGGTATTTCCTATGTAATGATTAACGATAGATAAAATATTGTATACAATGCCTAGATGAACTTGGTATTGAATAGAATGGCTAGGTATTCTATACAATAACTGAATTACACAATTTGCCGCTGACATATAAAAGTTATATATATAATAGACATATAAATTTAAACATTCGAAAAAATGTTTGACATTAACTAATGTTATCTAACGTTATCTAACGTTATCTAACCGCTACCCGAATTATCCGTTTCTAATTTATTCTAAACATAAGCAGAATAAGTCTCAAAATTCATAAGAGAACATTTTCGAAATGTGTATTAGCTAATTTGAAAAAAAAACTGCATTTCCTTGTTACGATTTTTCCAAAAATTTCTTAACTTTTTTAGACTTATTCATTTCCAAGACTTTAAATATGAAAATTTTTATTTTTTCATGCAAAACGGCTTAACGCTTGGCCTCAATCATATTACACATTAACTGAAGACAAGGCCGAAGATGGAATTTATTCGTGAATTCTGGAAAATAACCTACATCAAAGCTATTTTATATATTTATATATATAATAATTAGCTTTGGGTTCTCGAATGAAGGTCACAACGATTTTTTTAATTTATTCTGTATTTGAAAAGAATTAAACTCTCTTAAATAAGATGATGGTAGCCAGCCTGTACCACCAACCAAATTTACTACCAAACATATACCCGATAGGAATTGACCCCACGACCGCAGTTTTGTATGCTTTATGTTGTTTACGGAGGCTCCCCCACAGCGACATAAACAAACCTAATTTTGCTAACAAAATCGTAATGTGAATGCCCCAACAAAAATTCGATTCGCTGAAGGTAATTATTAGAAAAAATCGGTGCTTTACAACCCCTATTATAGTCCTAGATGATATATCAAAAAAGGAAACGTAATAAACGGAATAGCATATTGACCAGGGGGCGAGAGCCGCTCAGCGATAACCACAGGCCTTGGATATGCTTCCCTAATATCACATTTATGGTAGGTTATTGTGTGTACGTAAGCACACTGAAACAATTACCTATTAAGGCTCCACACATACGAATAGGTACAGTCGGCTACACAATTTTATTAATCGTAATTTTACTAATCGATTAAATGTAGCAAGCGGGTTATTTATGCTAAACAATAAGCAGATCTCTAAAATGATTGACGTATTAGACGACCTGTTTGCTGTAGTGGTTAGCAACTCTGGTCACTATACCAAAAGGTTGCGGGTTCGAATCCCGCTGGAGGCATATGTTTGTGAAATGAATACGGACATGTGTACCCGAGTTATGGATGTTTTCATTTATAATAAGTATATATTTACAAAAAAAATGTATTTATGTAGTATGTCAACCATTTGGTATCTACAACACAAGTCTATAGTTGCTTAGCGTGGAACTAGATGGCGCTATGTGTATGTCTAAAGATATTTTTTATTTATTTTTATGTTATTGTCTTGAAAATATGACCGTTTTAGAGACCTGCAGTTGCTGTAGATTAAAAAGGTAACACGCTATCCTTAATGATGGAAAACAGATCTGTATGAATAACTATGATGCCGACTGCACCTTGAATGTATGGGCGGAGTGAACGCGATTGAAATTAACAACGATAAAGATGTAGTTTTATTAAAAAACTATATATTTATTTTTCCTTATTACACAGATACTTAGAGGGTAAACGCTAATCCCACAAAACTAACTTATCTATCGACGTACGCCTATATGTTATGATACATAATAGGTGTATGACAAATGTCAATTTTTTTTTCTACATTTTAGTACTTTACTTTAATAAAAGCTTGATTTGATTCTATAATAACACAACAAATAAAAAAGCTGAAATCTATGGTAATTACATGTTTTTTTCTGGGAAAGAATCGTAGCAATTGTCACCCTTAGAAACAGACTTCCCATTTGTCCCCTTCAGCTTTCAAAAGGAACAGTCGGCACGAATTGTCATCCCGGTGACAAACGGGAAGACAATTCCCAGCCGTCACCCCGGGGCACAGGGCTAGAGAGGACTACTGGGAATAATGCGTTTATAAAATCTTTTTTTAATTTTTAATTTTTTAAATTTTTGTATGTTTGTATGTGTGTTCAAAATTTGCAGGTCAAATTAGAGCCATTTCCTGTTTATCTTTGGAACTGAAATTTTGCATACTCTTTCAGTTTCGATGACAATATATTTATATGATATACATGAACTGTTGCTGCAGCCAGGCATGTCTCCTCCAATAATATGGATACGAAATTTTGCGTACTTTTTTTTATGGTTAACTGGATACGCGTTTGACCACAATCTCACCTGATGGGAAGTGACGAATGAGGCCGAAGAGGACGCACGCGATGTCAGTAGATGCCTATTCACCCTGCTCTTGAAGATCCCAAGGTTGTAGGATTCAGGAAGAAAAAATATATACATACCTACATACACTCCAAAAATATTACCCTCCTTTCTTAAGCAGTCGGGTAAAAAAAAGAATCGTTCAAATATATATAGCCAGACGGACATTTAAAATGCCCTACAACCAGCCAAAAGAGTGCGGCTAATTCGCAGAGCGTGTCCTCGTAACGGTCGTATGTCTTTCATCCTGCGTATGTCATGCAAATGAGGCAGGTTATTTTTGTAGGTGAGAGTTTTGAGTGTCTCCATGTGGTCACTTCGCAAGCGGTGCGGCAAATTATAATAATTTTATCAGAGACATCATTTAATCCCATCCAATCAATAGCATAAAAGTTGTAGGAGGTTTAGTTTTATATTGAAGAGGTATAAAAAATGGGGACCAGACCTTTTACTGAAGTGTTTCTACAGACACGTGATCTTGTCATATAACCTTCTAAAATAACTATTATTGTGACGTAAATTCAGCCCTTACAAAATTGAAGGCAATTCCATAAGGGTTCATCTTTCATCAAACTGCCATGATTCCATCCATGAAGGCTTGAAAACAAGATATCTCGGGTTCGATTGTCCTAAGACCCAATAGGGGTGGGCCTCATTGAAATCCTCGCACCTAACTCTGTTTCAGGGTTTCACTGTTGCTAGGGTAGCGGATTATACATAACTGTCAGAAATTTAAGATTTGTTGAGAACCATTTTTAGATAGGTGTTTTTTTAAATAGGAATATATTTGTTGTCGTTTGTTGAGAACCATTTTGATATTTTTTTTTAAATAGGAATAGTATTGCAAAAGTTGCTGTTAACTGCAATTAATAAAAAAAAAATAGAGAAAATTTTAGAATACAAACTGTTCACGTATTGTTTTGTAACCATTAGCGCAGTTTGAGAATAAAAAATAGCAAAAAGCACGTGCGTCATGCTAGAATGTACACAGTCGAATTTAGCTAATTTTGAAATGTGAAAAATTAGTGCTAATATAGTGCTTTTCTGTTATCCATGTATGTTCGGTACAAAAACTCCGGTATAAATTATTGTCTAAAATATAGCAGTCTCAGCGTATGAGAATGAGGATTTGTCGTGTCACCAGAATACGCAGTAAAAATATTGAATAACTCTTGGCACAATTTTTTCCTTTGCGCACTATTTGGCACAATTTTAGCACAATGTTTTGCTATAATGCCATACATTCCATCCTCACGCACAAAATTGTCCGATCTGGATTTGAAAATTTTAAATAACTGTTAAACTACATGCTCACTATTTTTTCTTAGGACACCATTTGGCACTATTATAGTACAGTTTTTTAACATTGTCAAAATAGCTGAATTCCACTGTCTAGATTATCCACCATGCTCTATGATTTGTACCTACTAATAAATCAAAATGGACATTTTCATTTATATATGTATTTATTTACAAAAAAAAAATGTATTTGTGTAGTTTATCAACCATCTGGTGTCTATAATACAAGCCTAGTTGCTTAGTGTGGAACTAGATGGCTCTGTGTGCAAAGATATTTATTTATTTATTATTTATTATTTTCCTCCAATTTGATCTAGCGTCACCCACGTCGATATAATACGAATCAAAAACTACCTTCGAAAGTATTTCAAACGATTCTTGGGTATTTAAATTTTAGAGCTGGTAATACAGGATTTAATGCCAATCCGCAATAGGTCCTAGTAACCGGAAAGCCGGGAGGTGATCGGTAGCTGTAAAAATCTTTACGACATATAAAACTACGGTCGCGTCAGGGTTAAGTATGATTACGACATACGGTGAACAGTTGTTCGTCAGCCCACACGTCAGCCTTAAATACTGTGTCTTATTTATAACCCATAGGTACGAGGGGCTTGAGCGCACGTTGGTAAGCGTGCTGTTAAGTCTTCGGACTTATACTCTGCATGCAATTAACTATAATAATATTATAATAAATAATGTTTATTTCCTGGAAGCCTTACTTAAAAGTACAATCTGTTAAAAATATTTTACAATTTTTGTAATTAATAACATTAGAGAGTAATCTGAGGCCAAGAAACATACGAGGGAGTAATTGACGCTAAAATTGTTTTAAACCTGTACTAGAAAGAAAGAAAGAAAGAAAGAAAAACATTTATTCAGCTTATGCTTACTAGAGCGTCAACTGTATATTAGTAGTAGCTGATTGCCAATTGGGTGATACATAACATTGGTATCCATTAGTGATCATCACAATAATAAAATGTGCAATGAATAAAGCTGCTACTGACTAGTTTGTGTATTATGATTTGAGTGTATGTTGTGATATGGTGGGTATCCAGCCCTACGATAAAATCTTGGGATATATGCTCTATATATGCGAAGCAAGTGGACTGTCAGGCCCTAATACTAGATGAAAGCATCTAAACTAATCTAACTAATACTATAAATGCTAAAGTACGGATGTTTGTTTGTTTATTTGTTTGTTGCTCAATCACGGCGAAACGGATGAACGGATTTGGCTGAAATTTGGTATATAGATAGAACAAACCGTGGCTTAAGACATAGGATATTTTTATCCCGATAAAGCCAGTAGTTTCCGCGGGATAAACAAATTAAACATATCGGCGATAAAGTTACTCCACGCAGGCGAAGCCGCTGGCGGAATGAAAGTACACATATAAATGAAAAACAGCCATAACTCGGGTACACAATGCCGTACTCATCATACAATCATGTATCCTTAGCTGGGTTCGAACCCACGACCTTTCAGTATAGCAGTCAGGGTTTCTAACAACTACACCAAACAGATCATCAATATATAGGCAAAACAAAGTATGTTAAACGCTAATTTTCGAAACGACTTAACCCGTTCCATCATAAATGGCTAAGAACCTATGCCCGTGTTTTACATTAAATATAAAAAAAAAAACAAATTTAGAAACCATGGAAAGACTATGTACGGTCCTGGAATGAAAAGGTTCGTCATCTTGAAGTTGACTTTTGCCTAAAGACAAATTCTTGATTTGACATTCAACGCTAACGTTACATTATTTATTTATTTATTTACCGATCTTTCCCGAGCTCATGTCACCATTTGACATTTTTCGGAAATATTGCATGGCATATGACAAAAATAGTAATAGAATTTATTTCTTACTGTCCAAGCATCTCTGGATTGCATTATATTTATATTCGAAAGGCCCCGCGACACTATGGCTCGCTTGGAATTGCATGTCATTGGCCCAACGCGCTGATTGGTGAAATGCGCGCGCTGTTCTCGAGCGCCATCTACAGTTTTTCAGTGGCAGTTTGGGGTTAGCACGTTCGGACTTCGGCGGAGCTTTTTCATGTGTTTTTGGATTGTTAAATCCTATTATCTAATCTTCGGTGGACTACTATTAGGTAACCGATAACACAATAAGTGCGTGCAGTGCAGCGTTGAATATATTATAGTTAGTGTCGAGAGCAACACAGGAGGACCTGCTGATTTCTCTCATGCCGGCCGGCAAACCATGATCACAGCAATGATTGCCCTTACCTGAGTAAGGGCTACTAGAATTGGATATCGTGTTGATGTAGAGATGCTTATACTATTTGGGGGGGCCTCTAACCAGTCATCATTTATTATACAGTCCTACTTATTTATCGAACACTTACCATAATCGAATATAGCCGACTTTGTCCGATTTGCTGTTACTATATAGCAACAGATAAACAGGCTGACTGTGACGAACGGTTATTGGTTGATGATATGGGTGATTTGATAATATTAATGGCAGGTCAAACTAATTAAAAGGTTGTAGTTCAACTATTCATAGTCAAGGAACACTACTTCGGCTAATATGAACCCTATCGTCAAAGAATTAAGCATAATTTTCTACGCAACAGTGTGGTGTGTTACTTAGTTTACAAAGGTAAAAAGGTAAAATTAAAGTATTTGAAAACTGACAAACCTTTTCATTCCGCGACTGTACCTACATAGAAATATACCAAAATCTGCGTTAAAAGCTGAATATCTCCGAAACGGCTTAACTGATTTTCATCGAAAATATAAAAAAACCTGTCCCCTCCTTTAGGCTAACTTAAAACGAAACCCCACTCAAATCGCTTGCATGTTTATATTTTAATTAACATTTAGGCTCTCTAGTGCAGATCAGAGCGATTATTTTGATTTATTCTGTATTTAACACGAAATCTTAATATATCCAAAGACGGCGCCATTAGACGGAATAAGCCCTCTTAATTTAAAAACTGGTTACAATTTAGTTCTCAATTCACGGCATTTTACCTCTCGTCAGCTGCAGGTACGAATTCATAATCAACTTAGCATGTTACATTATGCAGGACTTGAGTAAGCAGACTAGTTTGCAACCAGAAATGTAGATTTCATTCTCCAGTTAGGATTTAGCAATATGTCTTACTTCGTGAAGTACATTCGTAGTTGTGACGATGATAAATATACCATGTAACTTTCCTTATACTTCCCAAAGGCGAAAGCTAAGTTAAAAAATAAAACAAGTTTGGTAAAGCTCAAATATTTTATGAGACCACTTGTGAAATTTTGCTCTCTTCTTGTAAATCACTGTACGCCATTATGACTACTGTCAATGTTTCATTATATTGGGTTTCATGAAAATTGAGTTTTTTCTTCGTTAATCATATGTTCCAATTCCTGCGATTTTCAAAGCTATATCCAAAGTTTTTTCTTTGGAAAATGGAATATTATTTCAAGGTTTCACATGAAATATTTTTTCATTTCTGGGCTAAATCACATATTAAAAAAAATTGAACATAACTCTTTTCATGTGCTTCCCATAATCATATCTTAGGTTCGCTGAAACTTTTATAAAGCGATTACCTTTAAAAATTAACGCTGCATATACTTAACTTAATGTTATCCGATAATACACACAAAGCTTAGCTAAATTTGGATTTGCAGTTCCCAAAAAAATATCAAAAATGTTTGTATGGAAAAAACAGTCTTAATGAAATTCTTCATATAAAACGCCAATTTGATAGGTAAGGACCTAATATTATATTTTCAAATCCAATGTCAAATATACTTTATTTTGCAGCTATACAGGGCACACTTAAAGTAGTTAATTTTACATTTTTTAAGCTACTGCTTGTTCAAAAGGCAATTCTTCCCTAAGACCAAGCAAGAAACTCGTGGGGTTGCTCTTTTTAAAAACAGGTTTTTATATTACAAAAAGGTCAATATATTTGATTATTATTCGTCTGATATTTTATAATAGGCTTTCTTAAGTTTCTGTTTTATAGAATCTTCAAATTTATTGAAAGGAAGAAACCTTATTCAAAAAACGTAATTCCTTTGAATGAATTACTGATTTTGCGGAGTCTGCTTACATGACCTGCAAGTTTATCTATATTTCTTGTATTGACATAATGTTTATCACTATTTTTCTTAAAGGATGCTATATTTGACATATTCTTTTAGAACGATAAATGTACTGATGCGAAAAGGTTAGAATATTATACTCTTTATACTTGTCTCTAAGTGACACTGCAGGTCTCAATTGATAAATTGCACGAACGGCTTATTCTCAATAGTTAGTACTCAGTTATATGTAATGTTCTGTGACCTATAGTGACCTATCGGTCACGTACAGTCGAACGCACATCAGACGTAACACCTTTAACCTTTGGATCGTCTGTTGGATGCATGAGCTCGCTACTGTATGGGTGCTCAAATTTTACTGGCAGTGTTACGCTTGGCAGGCGGTGGACCGTGTAATGGTGGAGTTATCGCTATAACAGATCTCTTCCAGTCAACCTGAGCATTAAGGTAGGAAACTTGAATAAATTTGGAGTCAAGTAGCATATTTATTAAACACATAGTACCTAAATATTTAAATAATACTACAAAGATTTCGGGCCTGAATCGTGTTGGAGTATTTGGTTTGATTGTTTTTTTTTTCTATTTTTCTATATTCTGAATTTTGGTGTATATAAGTAATTTGTTTGTTATATTAGTAAATACATGTATATAAAATATGTCAAAAATATTCTGATACAAAGTAAAAACAATAAATAAATATATTATCAAAGCTGCAGGAGCCTTTAACCGCCTCCGTACTTCATTGTATACAATATCCCATCACATAAAAGGGGTTAATTTCTCATTCAGTTGTAATTGAAATCTAGATCTAATGCCAAGTTAGATTTCCATATTTAAACAAAACCAAACTACAGTCGCGGAATGAAACAACATCGCAAGTACATTATACTACGTTATTCTGAAATGGGGTACAGTTGGTTCCATACTTTAGAGGGCTTAATTTGTCCAGTTGGATAAATTAAATTTTCTTTTTAAACGTAGCATAAATCAAAAATATTTCTCTAATTTGCACTTTAAAACCCTTAAAGCTAAGCTAAACTTAATGATATCTAAATAGGCTTAATTACAGTTATTTTTGAGAATTTCAAATTATTAATAAAAACGGCCACTTTTTGTAATCATCAATTCTGGAAAATAACCCTCCATCGAAGCTATTTAGGTATTAGGTTTCTCGAGCGCAGATCAGAACGATTTTTTTTGGTATATCCTGTATTTACACAGAAATCTTAATTTATACAATGAGGGCGCCACTGGACGGAATAAAGCCTTGTTATGATGTTAAGTGAAGATGTGGCCGAAGGTGGAAGCGTACAGGAGGTCTACTCTCTAACGAAAATAGCTTCGGACGGCCGTAACTCCGGACTTTTTCTTCTGCTAAGAATCCTTTATTCGCATAACTTCAGATGTTCCTTGTTTCCTTTACTAACTTGTTATGTCCAACTTTATACAACAAAAGTAATATCATTGACAATTGGTTTATAATTGACACAGCAAACTGCAAAAGAAATCACCATCACCATCTAGCTAGCTATAGCTAGACATTTAAAATGCACTAACCGAATACTAAACATGTACCCCGCCGAGGATCGAACCCGCGACCTCCGATTCGTAAACCATATGCTGTTCACATTGAGCCATGGAGGCGGTATTAATCAAGTAAGGCTATATTACATTATTTAAGCTGCTATTTAAGCTCTACCATCTGCAGTTCTCTGACCTGATAGTCTAGACAAGGAGTACTTTTGAGGAACGGCTGTTGTATTGTTAGAGCTTGAATAATCATCACGCTATCATAAATTATGTAAAGCAAACCTGTATGCATAATTATGCCGCCGACTATACTAAGCAAGGAAGATTTATTTATTTTTCGAAAAAAAAATCTCATTGACAAGTTTTTTTGTCTTTTTCTACGAAATAAAATACAAATGCTCTTTATTGCTCTAATAACAAAGTCACAATAGTTATATATGTATATAACAGTTATAGATGTATGTACACTAAATTGGTTTGTTTAGTTAAATATTATAAAATATTATGTAGAGTTAAGTTGTTAGTAGGCAAAGGAAGTGACTCAGCATTTGCTTACTTGATCTCGAGTAGCGCTGGTTTTCAATTAATCAATCAATCAAATATGCTTTATTGTTTAAATAAGGATGGTATATTTAAATACCTTATAGAAACTACAAATTAGGCGGCATTATCGCTAACAGCGATCTCTTCCAGGCAAACCTATAATCACGGAATTCAATACGCGTTACTAAGTGGGTTAGCACAAATAATTTCGTAATTGTTGAGTACATCTGAAAGTTCTGCATATTGAATTCCAGAAGTGTTATCCTAATGTATGAAAAACAAAAAACTATATGTGATGAAACAAAAATCACTAAATCATCATCATCAGCCCGTAAACATCCCACTGCAGGGGGATATAGGCCTTCCCTCGTATATGAGGGGGTATGTGCCATAGTCCACCACGCTGGCCCAATGTGGGTTTAGGACTTCACATAGCTTTGAATTTTTATTTCTCAGGCATGCACCTATGTTTCCTCACTTCGTTTTCCTTCACCGTTTAAGAGCAGTCGTATATGTGCACATAAGGATTTAAATTATTTAAAAACTCTTTGGTACAAGGCCTGCCTGGTAATCGAACCCGGACCTCCTTAACACACGTACTCGGTTTGTATCTTAGTTAGGTTACCACAAACGAAATCAGTACATTGTTGCATTTTGCATGTCTCGACGTTCATTTATCTCAATTGTCTTAACCAAGGACGATTGGCTTGATTTAATATACGCCCAAGATATAGTCCCCTTCAGAAAGTTCAGTGCCCTCCAGAGAGAACTATAATCTGTAGTGGTAATTTAAAATCACTCCAAGCAAACAGTAGCGATTATGTCCTATGTCCATGTGCAGTTCTAGCACCAGACTTCCCACAAATGTTTTCTATACCTAGCCCTAAAGTCACTTTTATCGTGACAAAAAATTCTAAAAATATATTTTATTATAATTTTAACGAAGCACACAAATAAACATAGGCAACCAGCAATTAAACATACCAACCAGCGAAAGCTTCATCTGGGGGCCGATCGCGCTAAGTTTGAACGATAATACCAAAGCTAAACATTTCGTATCGCGCCAATGATTTGAACGGAAATTAACCTAGTTTTCTTTTTAATACTCATGGTTAGCACTAAACATTTTGGGTTTGGTTTTACTTTGGTAGCGTCAACGATATAATCGTTCACAGAAATTGCGCGATACCAAACTAAAGCTAAACCAAAACCAAAATCGTTTCGTTCGAACGTTAAAACCGTTGTAACATAGCGCGATTGGTCCCCAGGGCCTGCAATCTCGACATAGATAGCAATCGATTTCGGTCGTTAACTCCTAACGATCTTATTCTAAATGTTATAGTGTTCATAATCATATCGGTTTTTGTTGGAAGCCTGAATCGTAGTTTCAATGGAAACCGATATTTTGATACTAAAGACTCTAATTCTCCAACTAAAATAACATTGTTAGGACTAAACGACCGAATTCGATAACATAACGATCGCTATCTATGTCGAGACTGCAGGCCCAGGTCCACCTTGTGAGTGGACGTCCTACGCTGCGCTTGCCGGCGCGTGGACTCCACTAGAGACCTTAATGCCCCACCGGCAATTAGTTATTCTAGGCCTACGTTCAGCAGTGGATGATCTGTGGCTGATATGATGATGATGAAATAATTAGACTGCATCTTCTTCATTGTTCGATACAGCATAAAATACCAGTGAAAGTGAAATGTAGTTACCAATGAAGTCATGAAAAATATTGCCCTAATCACCCCACTGAGGAGACGACGGCAGATTCATAGAACCCTATTGAGGCGAACACCATTGAAGCACTACTCCCGGGCTGATGCTGTAGAGGATGTTCAGGAGTAGGCCACAGTATGTAGAAGATGTTAGATGAGGATGAGCCGGCGGAAATCTTTGGGAGTCGTTGGGTGTTCAGCGGGAGATGTCCTTGGAAGAGGATTATTAATACTTTCACGGCTTAGGACAGCAAATGTCAGTGACAACTTATAATAAAAAGGTATCACACACATAAAACTCGATGAAATATTGTAAAATAACTTTTACACTGAACAAAAAGGAATAACAGAATTTATGTTAATTATAGCATTAATAACAGAAAAGTACACGTCCAATATTTTGAAGGGTAAATCACGAACTGACTAAACAAAAAGCTACAGTGAAAAATAGAGAGAGAGAGAGAGAACAGGCAGAGTTCCAATTTTGAATTTAAAATATTATGACTTGACCGAAAAAAAAACAAACAAGGAAAATACTGCAAAAAAGAACCAACGATTCGCATGGCGTCTCGCTACACCATATGCGTCAAAGCTGTTAAAGGTCCAGGTCATAAACTTGGATTCGGACTAATCGCCCCGCGGAACTGACGGGTTAAGTGCTGCCGAAGCCATTTTTTGATCCTATTCTACTCTATCTGGTACCACACAACCCAATGATGACCAAAGAAGTCTAGGGTTAATGCTCGAACACAGATTTTAAAAACTAAGCGAATAATAAATTATTTTATTCGGATGGGCTACATGTTTCCCGCCAACACAGCATGAGCGAGGACGACGCGTGCACGCAGCTAGGTACTGGCAGCGGACGAAAATTTTTACACATCAAAATTTATTATTTTGATTTTTCTGTTCACTTTTTAATGATGGTACTTTTTATCGACACGTTAAGGATCTTTATTTATGATTTCAATTAATGATAGGACTATATAAAGAACACGCTTTAGTTGTATCATTACTTTTCTTCTCTTTGTTTATTGAGAAGGGCATCGAGCGAACGTCTACTAATACAATAAATGTCCCGGGGCGTGTATCCTCCAGTACTACAGTTAGTTGTTCTACTAATTGAACTACGCAATTTGTGTTTCATTAAAATGTCAAGAAAGTATAAAACACAGTATACCGGCGTGAGAAGAGAAAAGTAATATCCATAAACAAAATTTCACAATTAGACTAGCTTTCCGCCCGCGGCTTCAACAAACAGAATGAGCAACAAAGAAATAAACATCCAAACTTGCGCATTTATAATATTAGTTACAAGATTTTATTAGTACAAGATGGGCATCTATATCCACCAAATTCTAGAGGTACGAGTATACAAGAATTGTCAAACTCTTTAACTATACATGATAGTGCAAAACTTACAGCAATGTTATTGTAGCACAAAGACCGAACTACCGCATTGTCTGTGAATGGATATTACACTATGGTCACTGAGTTCTAAACCAGACTGCGATTCCAAAATATTAGGCATCTGTCCGGGAGTACCCTATACTACCTATTGTAAGTATATACACACACACACACACATTGGATTTATTACAAAGACGTACCGTGGCTTGTATGAGGTAATCTCTGAGCTGGAATTACTCTTTCACCAATTTCAAATTTCAAAAATTCTTTCACCAATGAAAGCTACACTATTTTCACTCTCAATTTATTTCTAATGGCAAGCGAAAGATGGCAGTGCGTATTTATTATATCAATATGACACGTGGATTTTACAAATAATCACGGCCAGAATACTCGCGTTGCGATATGTTTCTGGTGCGGTAGGTACCGTCTCCATCAATGTGTTTGACAGTTTAATTTAAAATGTGGCATCACTTTCATCATCGACATACCACATACCCTACCCTACAAAGTTCATTATTTATGTGGGAAAAATAAGCAATTTTTCATTGTTTGAGTTCACTGATTGTTTTGTTATTTGAGGAACCAACTTCAAAGGGCATAGTCGCATTTTCTTATGATCTAAGAAGAAGATAAAATGTTTTAAAAGGGAAATACTACGTTTTTTTCTTGTCGTGTTTCCTTTAAAATTTTTGTTACGCAACGAATCCATTATAATTGAATTGAAAAGTAGTAAATGGAAGAAAGGGTCGCTTCCAGATTTATTCCGTAGAAGAACTAAGTTGAAGGGGCAGTGGGCAGAGCATATAGCTCGAAGATGTAATGGCCGTAATAGAGACCACACACCGGCAAGCGCAGCGTAGGACTTCCACTCACTAGGTGAACGGACGCCCTGATCAATCATAAAAAGTCAATGTCAAGTCATGTATAAATAGATAATGTTTTCTGTATCAAAAAACTTTAATTGTGCAAGTACTATTTATTGTTGCAAGAAAAATTTGGGTAGCCCTTTACAAACTTTGAATTTTGTAAATTGTAATTTTTGACTCTTCCGACTCAAAAGGTTGCAAACACTTCCGTTAATTGAAACTTAGACATGAAATAGAATCTAGAATAGCCATTCTGTAGGCGTTGAAATGCTTACGGCTAACAATATCAAAATCATCAGCCTTGCCAGCCTAATTAGAAATTGACAGGGATGTTGGACCAGTCCCAGCTCAGCGCAGATGAAGATTGCTGGAAGTACCTTGATTCAGCCGCTTATAATAAACGAAGAAAACTTGGAGAAAATATGAACTTCAAATAAATTTCGCATGATAGAAGCCCTACGAATATCAACATCGCATATCAACCTGCGGCCGGCACAGCGTGTGATTTAAAAAAAAAAATTAACAAAGTACCTATGCCAATAACTTCTATTTCACTTACCTAATATATTTTGTCCTTACGGAAAAAAGTCATCCGGTAATATAAGAAAGCGGGCAGAAAGGTACTTTACGTCCTATCCATGATATGATTAAGATGAAGGTGCATATAACACCATTATGGCCGCCGCTCCGAACAACTGTCTTGGGTAGTAGTTCACCAATCACCAGGTTAAGTAAGATATTAAATACATGCAGTGATCAAACGGATGTGCACTTTGATTCCATTGCTAAGTGCTACAGAGCAGCTTTGGATTCTCTAACACACTAAAATCTTAGAATAATTTAAGAACTTCTGAAGTGTTAAAATAGTCATTAATTAGTTGTTATAAATATAATATATATATATATATATATATATATATATATATATATATATATATATATATATATATATATATATATATATAAATAATTGTAAAGCGTGTGGTGTTTACCTGTAAGTGATTGTTTCACTTAACGGTATCAGTTTACTTGAATATGTATTAACATGTCTTGGTGTAAACAATTGTTGGTAATACTTGAAAATTAATAATAAAAAATGATGACAATAAAAAGAAAACCCTATTCTAATTATTCTTAACTAGCTTTCTGCCCGCGACTTCGTCCAGTGCATGTCGAAATAAAAACTAATTCTTTTCCCAGAATACATAGCTAAACGAACGGACCAACGGTACAATTATAACGGGATATAAAATACCGCTAGTGCCATCAGTCACTGCTATAAAGATCATATTTCTATATTACAGTCTACATATTAAGTTTTCTAGATTGCTTTCCTTGGGATATATTGGCTTTTGATTGAAATATTTCTTCCCCCACCCCCTTACGGATAGTCAGGACATTGCCCTTTATTAATTTTAAATATTAAATTTTAAAAATCATAGGTAACTTCAAAGGATATTAAATTCCAACATACTTCCGATGTATTAACCCCGACGTAAAGAGCTATGGCCCGTCCGTGGCATTGATAGGTCTAAGTGATACGGATGGAAATTGAAGATTTAACGTTTATCACAGAGTTGATGATTAAGGCAGACGATATTTTCAGTCTTTCGGAGGTATCCTAAATTGATAATTTATTTGTGGTGTATGTATGGAGTCCATGAAGTGTAATCATTGTAGATCTTAGGTCGTATTAAGTAATGGGTATTTCGAGATTAGTTCCAAACAGCCCGGACAGGTCTTAGTATATAACTTAGATATATTATTAATTGAAGGCAGTCTATTGTGGGTTTTCGACCAATAAACATGTGCTCGGTATCTCATCTTTTATTTACATAGCATCAAACCGTACATATTATTTACTAGCTCTCCGCACGTAGCTGGTGGAATAACTTTATCGCGGAAATTTGTTTTACCCCGCGGGAACTACTGACTTTATAGGGATAAAAAATACCTATGTATTAATCCAGGATATATTCTTTCTATATACCAGTTTCATCCAAATCCGTTCATCCGTTTCGCCGTGATTAAGCAACAAACAAACAAAGAAATAAACATCCAAACTTAGGCATGTTTTATATTAGTTAGATAACTTACACACATGATGTCACGACCTTTACCCCAAATGGGATAGTCACACATATCCCAAACATTAATGCTTGGGTGTTCCAAACATCAACAAATACACATACTTATATTAATATATGGCATTGTAACTCCATCATCTATGGACGTAACCAACTCGTTCGCATACCAGGCTGTATCAAATAATGAAATAAATTGGGCCTTTCGTAATATGAAAACCACTTTTAAAAGAGTAACCTTTCGAATATCTTGCTTGTCTTCTCAGGGGAAAGTGGTTTTCTGAACAAGTAGTTTCAAAATGTACAAACTATTTTAAGTGTATCTTGTGTTACCTACAAAATATAGATTTTTGGACTTGACTTAGCGCTCGCCTTAAACGACGACTTTGAACACCACCTTGAGTTATTAGAACAATCATTATCGGGGATTTCTGTACAGTGCTCGATGGGGACTTACCTATGACCTATTTTTTTTTATGAACACAGGGTTCGTACTTGACCTCAATCACACCTGATGTTAAGTGAAGATGACGTCGAAGGTGGAAGAGTACTGACCCGGAAACCTCAACACATTTGGGGGACTGGCTAACTTATCTCTGACAACCGGAACACAATGTTCAATGTTTGCAACAACATCCACGATTCACCTCCCCATCCTGCTGTGAGCTAATCGCCGTTGAAACTTGCAAATCTGCAGACGTTTTTTGGTGGAAACTCCATTGGTCCCATTTACGACACCCAGGGGAAGAGACGGTATTTTCTATATTTGGCGCAGTCGCATTCGCTATTCGTCTTCAATTAGCAAAGTTAAGCAATGTCTGGCCCGGTCCATCCTTGGATGTGTAACCAGTAGTGGCATTTATAAACGAGTATATCCGTACTTTCGGTCTCAGTTGTTCAAGTCTGTACATTCAGAGGCGGCTTAAAAACCAATCCTTCATTCATTCGCACTGCGCCTCACTGTGATATGTTGATGTAAGTTATCTGAGATGTCAGAGTTGTATCATAGGTATTTATTGCTAACTAGATTTCTTGGTTCTGCTTTATCATTTGTTCCCCATCCCGTGTAATTCTTCTAACCTAAGGGTTGGCGGGAAGAGACCTCTTTAGAGATAAGCTCACTTTTGTACATACATATTTAGATGAATATGGATCCAGTGTCACTTGTATATCTGTCCATAACAATTGCAACCTCCAGCGATAACATCAAAAATAATTAGTTATCACACCCGAATAGACTGTAAAATATTATAATATTGCGTTATCAATTCGTACTTGAAAAGATTTATGAAGTTCGCCCACTACTTAAACGACAAAGTGAACTAAGTGATCGAAATAAATTGCTCCATTAGGCAGAAATATCGCTTACCTTGCTCCTGACAGGCCTCGTAGTAAAGAAGGAATATAAAGAGGAAAGCATAAATCGTCAGAAATTGAGAGGAGATTGTTTAGGTTTTTTTTTTCTATTGTTCTATATTATTTATTTGTGTTATGTATATTACGTTATTCGTTTCCTATTAGCGAAGTTAAGCAAAGTCTGGTCAGTAGTGACACTTTAAAGGCTCATTAGACCCACCCGGCACCCACTCAGCACCGACTCGTCGCACGGCCTCCACTCGTTGTATACAGGTGATCCACGGGTCGACGCCGCGTTATCACCAATAAACGTCGCGCGGTCAACCAGCGGACCTAGTGTCGTCAACCAGTGGACCCCGCGTGGTCAACGAGTGGACGTCGCTTGGTCTACGAATTTTCGAGTAGTCTGTTATTAATTGGCACTAGGTATAGGTATCGTCCTCGCGTGAATCATTCGCGGGCAGCGCGCGGTCCACTCGGGACCCGCGCGTTGACAATGCGCAGTCAACGCAAGGTAAGCATGACAGGCAACGAGTTGTCATCGAGTGGTCCACCCGCCGTCCGCGCGTATAGAGGGCTTACGACTACGGCGATCCGGTGACGCTACGAAGTTGATGTAGTGAGCGCATACCAGTATATAGTCCATATAAAGAATACTAACCGCACGAGGCGAGGCGGTGTTTTAGTGAGACCTTAATTCGCGTGTTTTCGTGCTTCGGAAGGCACGTTAAATAGTCGGTGCCGGTTGTTTTCAATTGAAAGAAGCCGTTAAGCCAAGTCGGTAGCCTTCAGGGGTGGCTTATAAATACCCTCTCCCAATGACATGAAGCTGTGCCCCAACAGTGGGGACGTGTAAGGCTGTCGATGATGATTCTTTTGTCAGTACAAAGGTTCCTTAGGTTAGGTTTATTAATTATATTCGGTAAAGTGCATACATAAACGATTTGTGTAGAGACGACCGATTGGTGTAGTGGATAGTGACCCTATCAGCGAAACCAACGGTTGCAGGTTCGAATCCCGCGACGGGTAAATGTTTGTGTGATGAATATGAACATTTATTCCTGAGTCTTGGATGTTTATATAAATATTTATGTATGTTTATCCGTTATCTAGTTTCCATAGCACAAGCTTTGCTTAGTTTGGGACTAGATGATTGGTGTAAGTGTCCGAAATATTTATTTATTTATTATTTACATCAATTTCTTCTGAGCAAGTGAGTCGCATACATATTATTCTAAGTTTGGATTTAGACTATTAACCTTACAAAATATAATTGATATATTTCATAAAGTTATTGAAGACTGAAACTGTATAACGCTAGAGATAAAAAAATTTGAACTCTACATTTATATTTTTACAAATATGAGTAAGATATCCCACAATGACAATTTGAATTCAACTATACAATGTCAAGGTGAAGGAAATCTGCTTGGCTGAGAAATTAAAATTCTAAGCCCCATGCGAAGTCCCCAACCCGCATTGGACCAGCGTGGTGGACCATGGCCCATACTCCCACATTATACGAGGGAAGGCCTATATCCCTGCAGTGGGATGTTTACGGGCTGAGAGAGAGACAATTCTGGTATCGGCACGTAACAAGAATAGAAATATAGTCTCTTCCCGTGGATGTCGTAAAAGCCGACTAAGGGACTTTTCACCTTTATAGACAGCGGTGGACTCATCTAATTCACTGTATATTTCGAAAAGTGGACCGTTGATATTGTTTCATGCTTTTTGCTTAGGTAGGTACTTACACCTACCTACTTTGATTAACTGATTAATTTTCATAATAAATAAGAAACTGATAAAACTTCAATAGTTTTAATCACTTAGATCCATTTCTTGTTTTCATGGTTACTACTAGGAAGAGACTAACTCTCCCGACACTAGGAACCCTAGTGAGAGAGTTATTAGTAAAAAAGAAAAGTAGTAATACAATGTCAATTAGGATATTTAAGCAGCCAATTGTTTTTTTTTTTTGTAACTACTTTTTCTTGTTGCCAATAAATAAATTATTTATTTAATAGGAAATATTCTACCGTACATTATAGGTTTGATTTTATACCGTTTTCGTCGCGACTTCGTCTGCGTGAAGATCTTTAGTTGGCATAAGTTGGCTCTTAGTTCTCTTTATAAGCATTTTTAATAATGTTGTTAATTCTATGTAGATAATGTTTGGAACACACAAACGCCAAGATTTAGGATATCTCTGATGCTTGGCGGCAGCTGTAAGACATGAGACCCCAAGAGAATCGAATCATCGACACCCCAGCTCTGTAAATAAAATCGAGGTGGCGGATGAGTGTGTATACCTAGTTACAACAGTGAAACGTTTTAACGCAGACCGAGATTCTGCACGCCCCATCACTTTACTGGAGTATTTAACTTAGCTGAACCATGCAATTGACGTAAAGAACTTACACTATTTGAAGCTGTTACATCTCTCTCGTTGGAGTTTTCGATTTGATTGTTAGGACTCCGTACCTTAAAAGGAGAAGCGAAATTATCTATCGTATATTGCAGTAGTTTTTCTCGTAATTTTAAATTTGGAATTACAATAACAGCCTCTAAAAGTCCACTACTAGACGAAAACCTCTTCCATGACACAATTTCTATCAGTTTCCATGGGAGGATTTGCCTTAATAGGTACGCTGTGGGCAGGCGGGTTGGCGATCACAAATCTCCACATGGATGACTCTGCAGCTCGTTTCTGGTTTAATATACCGTTATGTACGCGAAATACGACTCCTAACGAATTACATACACACATTGCCATTTATCATGAATTACTTCTAGGACGTTTACGTGGTACCAAATTTAGGGATCGAACACAAGTGAGCTAAAGAAGATAAATTTTTTACGAGGTACGGTTGCAGGACCTTATATAATTCAGCTACTCCATCAATTTATACCTATTGTATAATGGCACCTTAGTGTAGGGACACACCTGCGGAAGGCCGGCAACGCATCTGTGACCCTTTTGGTGTTGCGGGTCTCCATGGGCGGCGGTGCTTGCTTTCCATCAGGTGACCCGCATGCTCGTTTGCCGCCCTCTCATATATAAAAAAAAAGAAAAGGTACTGCTATACGAAGATAGAATTATCGGTCGTAGCATTCGGTTGGCATGTCATACCAAACGCACAATTAGGTGGCGCGCGGCGTCTAGTTCAGCGCGTTACGTGACGGAAAATACGTGGCGTCGTCGTCGTATGTGTCGGTGTGGTCCACTAAAAGAGACGAAAGACACTTGTACTGAAAGAGAGAGTCATTTCTGAACAGGAACGCTCCGCTTTGAAAGCGCGCGCTGAACGTTCAACTACTCTTGCCGAGCATGCGGTCGCGTAACGCGTCGCATGATGTGTCGCTTGCTATACAAAATACATTGAGGACCTTTTCGCGGAAAAGTCCCTAGACGAAAGGTTCGGGACTACGCTCAACGCCGTGTAATTTCGGCTGATGTGTCATAGGTAACTTAAACACTGCGAGCGTATTGAGCCGAATTCTCGGTGCCGTACCTCCCGAAACATATTAGTATGTTTCGAGTAAGCTTAGGTAATAATTGTATCTTGAATTACGCTTAATATAGCGACAATCCTGTTCCGAAGCCTGCACTCAAACACAGTTATAAGTGACACTTGAGAGTATCAACAATGTGTCGATACTCTTAAACTTAAACTTCAAACACATCTGTTAAAGCTTAGCTCTGTACACATAGATTTACTGCAAATCGCTTTTCATAATTCCGTATTAGTCAATAATTTTAGCTCATCTCAAATGCTTACTGACGTTTGAGCGCGCGTTTATTGATAGAGAAGTTGATTTAATTTCACACTTCAGTGGAAATGGAACTACTCGTAACGCCATATTACGTCTCACGTTTGAATGTGTTCCGTCTACCATACTAATATTAAAAATGCGAAAGTTTGGATATTTGATTGTTTGTTTGTTGCACAATCACGGATGATATTTGGTATATAGGTAGAACATACCCTGGATTAAAACATAGGATATTTTTTATCCCGACAAAGTGAGTTGTTCTCGCGGGATGAACAAATTTCCTCGATAAAGTTATGCCACGTAAGCAATGCCGCGGGCGGAAAGCTAGTATGGAATATGATTATTGGAATAAAATTTGAATATGCGAGTTATTGGAAATTGATCATGAATTATACTCGATTTCGTGCTATAGAAGATTTCTTCCTTTTAGCAACGCAGATATATCTGGAAATTTGCTCGCCTTCATACTATTTTCTGTCCATGTATATTTATATGCAATAAAGTGTTAACAAAAAGGTATTATAAAAATTTTAAAGTATAAAATGCACTATAATTTAATCTGGGTAACTAATATTATAAATACGAAAGTTTGGATGTGTGTTTGTTTACTTGTTTGTTTGTTTATTTCTTGAACGGATGAACAGATTTGGAGGAAATTTGGTATATAGGTAGAAAATACCCTGGATTAAAACATAGAATACTTTTATCCCGCTAAAGTGAGTAATTCCCGCAGGATAAACAAATTTCCGTGATAAAGTTATTCCTCACAGGCGAAGCCCTGGGCGGTAAGCTAAATTATAAGTACAAATGAATTTGTTAGTAAAATGATCTAGACCATTTTAATATATAAATAAATCAATAAATATTTCTGACACTTACACCAATCATCTAGACCCAAATTAAGCAATGCTTGTACTATGGATACTAGATAACGGATAAACATACATAAATATTTATATAAATATCCATGACTCAGGAATAAATGTTCATATTCATCACACAAACATTTACACGTCGCGAGATTCGAACCCGCAACCGTTAGTATCGCTGACACGGTCACTATCCACTACACAATCGGTCGTCGAAATAATATTGTTTTATATGTAAGGGGGATGTGTGGCCATTGGCTTACTATGTTGTATGTGTGAGTGAGAGACACGTAGTTTACTTATGATTTTTCACTTTGCTCTGGTAGCGTAGTCACAATTGTTTGCTATTTGTTTTCGATTAGCGAACTTGAACAATATCTGGCACGGTCAGCTCCAATCATAAACACGTGACCACTAGTAGCATTTTCATATTAGTGTCTTCGGAGAGCACGTTATAACGAGTCTGAACGGTGTCTAAACAGTGTCAGAATAGTGATGGGGGATAATAACATCACGATGAAAAAATAACCGTGATCTGCTAAAGAGCTACGTGATGCGTTCACGTAGATTTTTGAGAAAGGAACCACGGTCCACAGTCACTGTTTACATTACAGTGATGACATATACCTCAAACTAATGATAAATAAGTACAATTTTGTGACAGTCCTAAGGCCGCAAAAAGTGTGAAGAATACATACATCATTCCCAAATAATTATCGCCATAATCAAGAATTTATAAAGTAACTGGAAAGGTAAATTTTAACAAATCACGGATGTGAATGAATCGCAGTGATTTTTCACTGTGATTTTGAAGCCATCATGACAAACATTAATTAGAACGCACTGGAGCTGCACATCGCATATTGGCCCGTATCCTTTCCCAGTGAGTAGGCCAAGCCCCAACAGTGGGGATTTAAACCCGTTGATAAGACTTTCGCCCTTTTAATAACGTGGAGTTCTGTTTTTGTTTCGTACTTTGAAATCCATTGCTCGCTTATTTACGTCTATAACTCACCAGTTCACGCACAGAAATCGCCATTTACAATACTGAAATAATGAGCTACCGCCTGCCGAGCGGGCGATTACCCAATTTTCAGTAAAAGGGATTTTTAACGGTTGTAATGATGGTAACCAGTGTTGCCCACTTTACCTCCAATAAATAAGTGTTTTTGCAAATATACGCTGTTCTCAGTTCGTCATGCTCTCTCAGTGCAGTAAAATTGTAAAGACAATTCTGTACTTTTTATGTTTTAGTAGTTGTCCAACAGTGCATAAGTTCAAAAAGTGTGATTAAAAAAAAAACATTCAAATTAAGAACAACCTGATTCCTTAAATTCAAAAGAAAACTGTCGAAAGTATTAGGTCTTTACCTATGAAATTGGCGTTTTGTATGAAGAATTTGATTAAGACTGTTTTCTCCATACAAACATTTTTTATTTTTTTTGGGAACGGCAAATCTTAGCTAAACTTTGTGTGTATTATCGGATAATATTAAGTTAAGTATAAGCAGCGTTAATTTTTAAAAGTTACCGCTTTATAAAAGTTTCAGCGGATCTAAGAAATTATTATGGGAAGCACATGAAAAGAGCTCTGTTCAAATTTTTCATATTATCTGATTTAGCCCAGAAATAAATAAATATTTCATGTGAAACCTTGAAATAACATTCCATTTTCCTAATAAAAAACAAATTTGGATATAGCTTTGAAAATCGCAGGAATTGGTCCATATGATTAAAACTCCAATTTCATAGGTACCCAATATCACACACCAAAAATACACCAAAAAACCGAGCAACGTAATAATTTTCGAAACGGCTTAATTGGATTTTATCAAATATGTCCGTGCATTTAGTCTTTCATGCAATAACACCGCACTCAAATCGGTTCGCGCATACTGAGGTAAATCCGGAAAAAGGTTCAGACACACACACAACGCCGCCAAACACGTACACTAATAGTTTTACGTCGAGGATTAAAAATAATCGCGCAAGGCGGATTTCATTCAGTGAAAAGATACATTTTATAAAATAGTTCCTCATCTTAGTAGGAAGATCATCTCATCTCAGACCATATTACGTGATTTACACGTATAATGCCAGTCGTGTCTTTAGAGTCCCAACGTATTACTCGGGCAATTTTAAATTACTTTCAGCTCGGTGCAGCTTAGGGTTGCCAACCGCGCTCTAAAGCTGGAGTATTGTGCTGTCTATTTCATATAGGTTATTAATAGATTATACTTTATAATCTGTAACACTTATAAAATACTTTAACTTTAAAGTGCGCTATTTATAATATTGGGTCTTTACCTATGAAATTGGCGTTTTGTATGAAGAATTTCATTAAGACTGTTTTCTCCATACAAACATTTTTGATTTTTTTTTGGGAACGGAATTCGGACCTTTAAACTCCGGGTCTCTGTGAACATAGAATTAGAATATCTTACTAATCTTACTAATATGCGAAAGTTTGGATGTGTGTTTGTTTATTTGTTTATCAACACAATGCTCTTTAATCCGTGCTTCTTATTTACTCTCACTGATTCAGATATACTTTATTTCTTTTAAAAACGTTGGCAACCCTAGTGGAACTACTGTATTCCCACCTTTCAGGGTATTCAATCGGGATTAAGTACTACCTTGAGGATTTCATATCTCACTGGTCATAGAATCCGGGCTTCACATAAATGCTTTTCCTTACTTAATATATATAAAGACCCTATTTATTTTATTCTTAAATAATAAGACAGAGCCGCATTCTATGCTCCAGAGGTACATTTCGCCGAAAGGTTCGCCGTTTTTTCATACATATATTATAATTTTTATAAACTACATTATTATTTAGATTACTTTAGACATACATAATCACGTATTCATTCAGTGGATTAATTAAAATTAAATGCCTTTAAAAAACCGGCCACGTACGTGTCGGGCAGTCATAATATGCGGACTTAGCACGGATTTTATTTTCACGTTCAAAGGTAAGTACATTTTATTATTTTATAATTTTTTCTACTATTACTCTTTCAATTTACAATTTCGTTATATACACTACGTCGGTGAATTCTTCACGTGTGCAATAACAAACGTTTAGTTAACCTTGATTCTAACAATAAATAGCACTCTGAATCGAAAAGTTTTCAAAAAATAACCACATCCAACACGATGGGCCACAAAAATAAAAGCAAGAAAAAAGTTCTTAAAGAGTCAGCAAAGCAAAAGATCACCTTGTAGGAACACGGAATAAGTATTCAGAACTCTAAAACGTGTAAAAGTCCAGTTATTTTTTTTTCTCTCAATACTAATCAGCGCCTATATTTGTTGAATACCTGGCAACATCGGGGAAGTGGCCCCTTGCAGTTATTTCTCGTTTATAGACAGAATGATAATAATTTAAGCGAAGAGTGCTTCGCAAACTGATTGAGTGGCCAGAGACCAGAATAAATAAAAATTAAAGTAATGACAAATATTTCATAAAAAAATTTGAACAATTCTTAATTATTAAATTTTACAATTAATGAGTATTTCAATGATAAACTATAATCTATTTTCTGTGAATTATTGGACGTAATATATAAATATAACGTAATATGACAAAATGTTATGCCAATATCTGTATTAACATCGTCCTCTCACCTTACCGTGCCCGACAGGGTTCATAAGGATGTGTAACTTGTTTAATGTTACACAACAGTAGCACTCAACAAAACTGAGAATTGAGATCTCGACTGAATCAGATGGTTTAGTAAGAGCATCGAAGTGATTAAGCCGAGTTCAGTCAGGTTAAGTTGAGAAGAAGTATAACTCCCGCCTCGTGAACATTAGTTGACTATCTATAAGTGCTTCTAGCGATTGTGTTTTATAATATATATTAAGTATTTATATATATTTATATTGTTAAGTAAGTCTATTAATATGATATTATTATTATATTTATGCCTATTTATCTATAATTATTTCTTTAGTTGGTAGTATCGTGCACCCTACCTGTTCTTCTACCTACAAATGTCCCATGACTGTGGGTTGTCTGGAAGAGACGCTTTTAGTGATAAGACCGCCTAATTATGTTCTATTGTAATCATCAGAAATGATTGTAAATTATTTTGCGCAATAAAGAGTATTTGTATTGTATTGTCTATAATGAAGGTATTACCAGTAATGACTTGTGGCGGTTAAACGTGTTCACTGCGAGATCGCATCACGAATGAAGAGATCCATAAAAGAAGGAAAGTCAGTGATATAACCCAGCGGATTGGTAAATTGAAGTGGGGGTGGGCAGGGAACTTAGCGCGTCGTTGGGGCGCATTACACAATTGCCAATATTTGACATGTATTTTACCGCACACCCCTTCTTTTATGCCCTACGGGTTAAAACTTGACCTCAATCACACCTGATGTTAAGTGAAGATTAAGCCGAAGGTGGAAGCGGACTGGTCCGGTCGGAAACCGGTTATTTGACAACCGGAACACAACTATGCTATTAACATTGCTGTTTGGCGGCACACTTAGATAAGGTGGTGGTAACTAACCAGGTGGACATTTAAAATGCCCTACCACGCACTACAATACACACAAGTACAATACAATATTTATTTATTTTTCCCTCCACATGGCTTACATTTTTTATTATTATGTAATAATAATGAATGCATCGTTATATTACTTGTGGAGACTGGTGACTGAGATAGGCGTGAGCCTGTGTTTCAGGATCACCAGCGCCCCAGTTGTACCCGGTTTGTATTGGGTCTTTACCTATAAATATGGAGTTTTTTCTCGTTAATCATATGTACCATTTCCTGCGATTTTCAAAGCTATATCCAAATTTGTTTTTTATTTGGTAAATGGAATATTATTTCAAGGTTTCACATGAAATATTTTTTATAATTTCTGGGCTAAATCGCATAATAAAAAAAATTTGAACAGAGCTCTTTTCATGTGCTTCCCATAATCATTTCTTAGATTCGCTGAAACTTTTATAAAGCGGTTACTTTTAAAAATTAACGCTACCTATACTTAACTTAATGCTAACCGATAATACACACAAAGTTTAGCTAAATTTGGATTTGCCGTTCCCAAAAAAAAATGTTGGTATGGAGAAAACAGTCTTAATGAAATTCTACATACAAAACGCTAATTTCATAAGTAAGGACCTAATATTAATTAGGTACATTTAGAAAGAGGTAAGTAGTACAGAGAAGTAATACATAGAATTGATATAGTAAAAATAATTATAATCTGCAGTTTATTAAGTTATGTGTGTGGGTGCGTGGAATGTATACGGGGAGTTGTTTACTAGACGTGGGAATTGGTAACTAGACAATGGGTTTGACGAGTTGTTCAGCATCATTATGTCAACTGCTATAGCATTGTTCGTAAACTATTGAGCCACTGAGGCTGTTAAATCTCCCTCGCAACGATCGCAAATGACGCGAGGTGGACGAGACAAACGAGACAAAAATAGTTCTTAGGAAAGACAGCCCATGGTGATCAAATTTGTCGACAGCAAGGCGAAGAGTATTATTGTCAAGGAATGTGCTGATGCTAGGGGATGAATACGCGTGCAGCCAATAACCAGACTACATTGTTTAATTGCCTAAAGGTAGGCATTGGACATGAGATACCTATATTGCAGTATCAATAGTAGTTTGTCCCGTAAAACGTTCTATCCCCTAAATGCCGCAAGGCCACTTCATATCGCTGACAATCACATCACACGCTTGATTTCATTCTATTTGACGTCAATTATAGCCTTTGTATAATAGGAAGCTAAGGATGCGTTCTCATTGCGCTATAGAAAGGAACTATACGGTATAATTTGTACGCAATTAACAGATGCCAGAGGTACTAGGCGAGTATGGCGATACAAGTCAGCAGAATGGGATGAGATGCGTAACTTCTTTGCATCCTATCCTTGGCGGCTATGTTTTTCTTCGGATCAGTGATCCGTCGAGCTGCGCGATAGCCATTGCCGATGTGATGCGTCAGACAATGGAATATTTTATTCCTTTCTTTGACGCATCTCTCGGTGGCAAAGCACGCCCGTGGTTTACCGCATATTGTACACAAGCCGAAACAGCGAAGCAATCTGCGTATTTGGCCTGAGATGCTGCTCGCTCACAAAAAGCACCGGAAGTCCATTTTAAACTGCAGACCCTGCCGATCTCTCACCATTTACGTCCACCCTCTGAACTCGATTACACAAGTACGATTCTAAAGCCCGTATTAATAAACCAATCTCAATACAAGTCTTGAGGCTGTATCCTCCGTGCTGCCCCGTGCTGCTCCGTGCTAATTTATAAACCAATCTTGAGGTCTACTCAGCAGAGATCACTTCTCAAGTATTCGCCTCAGCGGCGAATGAATGATGAAACGAATGGGTAATTTTGTTATGTCAACTATCAATTTAAATCATTAAAATTTATTAAATTGTCGTTCTAAAATATGTTTGTACCACATAATATACAAATAGAGACCATTATTTTCCTATATTTCTTACATTTTTATTAAAGTTAATAATTAGCAACCATTTTATAGATGATGGTGGATCATGAGCGACGTCCTTTGCCTTTATATTTAAAAAAGTGTTACCCAGACCAAAAATGCGTTTGGGGTAGTTATTATACCTCTTTGACTTTCGAAATGGAAGTGGTTATCCATTCGGCGTGTGTTTTTTTATGTAGGTATGTTCCGCAATATTTCCATCAGTTGATAACTAATTCTTTCTTATAAGGGTATTACCACCAGAGTTAGCCTATATAAATTCGGTGAAGTAATGCGCAACGTAAAAAGGAAGTCGGTTGTTTTTTTGTTTTTTTTTTGTGGTTATCACTGGATGTTAACCCATACCAAGATGTGTTATGGCAACACCGAATTTTAATTAAACAGGTAACCTTAATTTAATTTATTATAGATTTTTCAAAATTAATTCTCCTGGGTAAACAATATTGTCTTGTCTATAAAATATCATAATAAAATATAACTCTCAGAATATTTCCCCGAATTCTATTTTCCAACAGACTTATCAGGAAAGATCTTGAGTATGGTTTAATAATTAACGTGAAACTCGGCGTATCTCTCAAGGAGTACTGCTTGAGTAAGCACGTGCGTTTCAGGTTTCAAGTAAGGTTTATTAATCAACACGTTTACTTGAGACCAGTCACAAGACTGTTCTCAATCTTGAGAATGGTTTATTAATACGGGCCTTAGAGGTCGAGGGCACCACACGCAATACCATAATGTCGTAGTTTCCTGAACAGACAATCATGATCAAAGGCCTTTGACAGGTCACACAAAATACCAATCGCATCTTGTGAATCTTCCCAGGCTTCAAAGATATGCTCGATAAGCTCAACACCAGCATCGGTTGTTGAGAGACCCCGTGTGAATCCAAATTGCTTTGAAGTCATTAAGTTATTGGTATTGAAATAAGACAGCAATCGATTTAAAATTACTTTTTCAAAAATTTTACTAAAACTTACTAAAAGATATCTATATCACCAAAAGTCAAGGACATGACTGTTTCTTTGTAACTACCTATACCCTACTTTTTTTGAAATTATATCTCATTTAAATTAAATAATAGTTTGTTATGGAGGAGCGAGGCTTCGTGTCACAGGTATTATATACTTTACTAGGAAGTCTCAACCTTATGAATTTAATGTGTATGTAGAATAAGAAATAAACATTTTTATTTTTATTGTAAGCCATATTTTGTAGTATGAACCCTGTCAGATAATGCATTGTATACGTAACAAGATAGAATTGTGAACTCACCACTACACGCACATGAGGTTTCCGTAAGATGGAAATATAAAAGATTTGTAATTTTCGTTATAAGTTTTTTTTTATGCACAACGGGTTAGCACTTGATCTCAATCACACCTGATGTTAAGTGAAGATGAGGCCGAAGGTGAAAGCGTACTGACCCCGAAACCCAAATATGTGAGAAACTGGCTATCTTATCTCTGACAGCCGGAACACAACAATGTTATTAACATTGCTGTTTGGCGGCAGATTTAGATAAGATGGTGGTAGCTAGCCAGGCGGACATTTAAAATGCCCTACCGCACCAACCAAACCGAGTACTAAACATGTACCCCGCTAGGGATCGAACCCGCTACCTCCGATTCGTAAACCCTATGTTGTTTACATTGAGCCACGGAGACGCTTAAATAAGTTAGAAATAATAAGTATTTTGATCAATAAATAAAAAAAAGAAATCATATAGGAAATCATGTGGTTCCGAACTTGAAACCGCGGTGAGTGGAATTCGTCTCGGAGCGCAAAGTTTATAACTGAATAGTTGGCTTTAGCCCCGAGTTCTCTGTTCCATCGAATTCTAATTAGAACTTCATATCCGGACATACGTACACCATGTTATTGGATCTAGCCGGTCCAGAAAATAGTTTGTAGTAAACTTATGGAGTGTACACACCCGACTAATATCGTAATATCTGCACTTGAAGTCTAGAGTGTCGAGGCTGCATATTACTTGGGCAATAGTGATTATTTTCCACGTATATACAGGATGTTAGGAAGGTCGATGCAAAGCCATATCGAAGTGTCGTAGTTGAAGTCATTTAGAACATTTTTTTTAATGCCCTACGGGTTAGCACTTGACCTCAATCACACCTGATGTTAAGAGGTCGAAGGTGGAAGCGGTGGAACGTACCCGGAAACCCCAACACATTTGGGGGACTGACTATCTTTTCTCTGACAACCGGAACACAACAATGCTATTAACATTGCTGCTTGGCGGCAGATTTAGATAAGATGGTGGTAGCTAACCAGGCGGACATTTAAAATGCCCTACCACCAACCAAACCGAGTACATAAACATATATCCCGCTGGGATCGAACCCGCGACCTCCGAATCGTAAACCCAATGTTGTTTACATTGAGCCACGGAGGCGGTTTACATTTAAAACTAGGTTATTTTAACAAAATCATATTTTATTCGAGATTCGAGAAAATAAGAATAACTTATTTCAATGGGACATTCATTTTGAACAACCAATTAGTTGTACTTTATTTGTTTACTTTCGTAAATATAGAAATACAAATAAACTTATTAAATAATATCTTAATTATAAGTTGTTGTTAGATTTCCTGGTCTCCGTTTAATCTAAGATAGGTACTGTAACACGTATGCCAATGATAAGGACGAGCTGTACATATTAACTTCTGTTTATTACCTCTTTTCCAACGAATGAATGAATCTGTATTCCACATTTAAAACATTTCTTTTTAAAACAACGCTCCGTCTACCACGGCCAGCGTCACACCACACAATCCCAAGCGTTCTCCTTGAACCGTCGCCACAGTACTCATTTAGGTACGTTAGACATATTTGATTCTTATGATTGACCCTATCGATTGATGTCAATGTAAAAGTATACAGAGTGCAATTCTTTTGCATTAGCATGTCGGTGACAAGGGTATTTTCAAAAGCTTTGACACGGACAGACAGACGCTTAACAAAATTAAGAAATCCCTCAAAATGATTCGATATTAAATTCACCATGATCCAGCCATTTCTGAAAAAAAGGGCCTTAACAGACTTACAGATGGATAACAAAGTGATCATAAAGGGCCCCTTTTCCAAATTGAGCTAGATTCAACACCCAATTATCGTTATCTAGTTCCTTTTCTTAGAATCATGTTTGAGAGAAACGACCTCAAGAGAATTACATTTACTCTCGTATATGCTCGTATATGAACAAATGTTTTATTTCTCAAATTAACGCACCAAAATACCTCCTGTTGGGGTAAATAGCTGTAATTTCCAATCGAGAGGTTATCCTTCATTTAAGAGAATTTAAAACTATAACCCAAAAATTTCACAAGTAATAGGAAACCTTTGGTAGGACCCATGTAACATTTACCCTATTACTCCACCTTGCACACTTGAATCTACATTACATAATTATTACCTACTTGCATAACACACCGTATCAACATACCACGCAAATCTTCAATAATTGTATTTACTTAAATGATCTTTTTTTTTTATGCAAAACGGGTTAGCACTTGACCTCAATCACACCTGATGTTAAGTGAAGATGAGGCCGAAGGTGGAAGCGTACTGAACCCAAATAATTTGGGGAACTGGCTATCTTATCTCTGACAACCGGAACACAACAATGCTATTAACATTGCTGTTTAGCGGCAGATTTAGATCTCTAGTACCTTTAAAATACTGTCGTTATCCGCGTCCGTCTGTTTTCATTGTTGAAAACGACGCCCCCATATACGATGTAGGTACTATTCCCTAGGTACGAGGGTTATGGTTACGCTGATGAGCTGACTAGGTACAGGTCCCTTTAGATCAGTCATGTCAAAGATACATGCATGCGGCAATCAGGTCATATCAATACGGCCCGCAACCACAATAGTCATTTAAAGATACACTTTTAGCTTCCTACAACTTTAAAGGCCGTGATTATAGCACACGGATAGAGTACCTATCAGTGATAGTATAAAGAAATTTCTTAGAATTAGAAATCGGTAGCTTGCTTTAGATGTACAGGGTGAAATTTAATTGGTGTAATTCCTATTTACTGTGGTGTATTCCTGGTTATAACGGTTATAACAATATTAAAGTCATATATACGTTTCTAAATTCCATGGGTAAACTGTAACCATTTTAAAAGTCTAATAACAAACACAACGTCATGCTATTCACAGCTTCGGGTGAAGAGCATTCGGCAGGTCTTTTCTACGAGTTACCCTCCCCTTCATACCGGTCTAGGTGCTTGATAAAGTCAGTCAACAGCACCAGAATGTAGATGTTGTAGGCAGACGGTTAAATTAGCCATTAATGCTCTGGCGGATCGTTATGTAGGGCAGATATACAGGGCGTCCCACGGCTATGCCACATGGAGGGAAAGTACCTTGAATTTTGTAGATGGAACATTTTACTGAAAGTAGACATTACTTTAATTTAAAAAACAATTTAAACTGCATTCATAGATTTTTAAATAAGTACATGGTTGAACCGGGAATCGAACCATTTATGTATAAAAAAAAATTACCATGTAACTTTATCATACCGATCGAAAGGCTTCATCATAAGGATTATTTTTTGCTAAATAACATATTGTCAGAAATAAAAGGAAGACCATGAATTTTAACATTAGATGTTCAATTTTGTTCAGAAAAATGAAAAGCTGACATTGCCGTAAGGACATACAACTGACATTATCATTACTAATACTAATTACCCACTCGAGAAGTATGCATCATTTCCCTATTATAATTTAAGTTCATGATAAAATGATAAAGAGATACGTAATTAGTAAGTAGGACTATCTCAATGAACATTTTCTTTCCTGGATCGGGACAAATGGACGAAAAAATGGCCGCCGAGATCCCCAGATCTAACCCCGTTAGATTTTTTTATGGGGTTATGTAAAAAATTTACTTTACAAGAACCAGTGTCAAAGTGTCCACGAGCTACAAACTGAACTTCGACGTATTATTCTAAATATCCACCACAACATGATCAAAAAATCGACAGGGAGCGAAATAATCAAAAGAGTGCGACTTTGTATTGAACAGGATGGGACTCATTTTGAGCATTTGATAAATTTGATTAATTTTGTATTAAAAATGTTAAAATTCATGGTCTTCCTTTTATTTCTGACACTATGTTATTTAGCAAAAAAATTATCCTTATGATGAAGCCTTTCGATCGGTATGATAAAGTTACATGGTAATTTTTTTTTTATAAATAAAGGGTTCGATTCCCGGTTCAACCATGTACTTATTTAAAAATCTATGAATGCAGTTTAAATTGTTTTTTAAATTAAAATAATGTCTTCTTTCAGTAAAATGTTCCATCTACAAAATTCAAGGTACTTTCCCTCCATGTGGCATAGCCGTGGGACGCCCTGTATACATAAATAAATATTTCGGACATTTACACCAATCATCTAGTCTCAAACTAAGCAAAGCTTGCACAACATACATAAATATTAATATAAACATCCATGGCTCGGGAATAAATGTCATTTGCCCCTCGCGAGATTCGAACCCGCAACCGTTGGTTTCGCAGACAGGGTCACTATCCACTACACAAATTTCCTGCATAATAAGAAACTGCGTTGCCCCGAGTGGAGCCCCATAGCGTAGGGCTTTTCGGTAGTATCCCCAACACAACCTAACAAGATTCATAGGTGACATTCGGTGACTGCTAACTTGTAGAGACTCGAAAACCGTTGCAAGGCCTATCAGTCTTTATAAGGGATGCATTTCGGTGAATACGCGTTGGAATTAAATAATCATATTTCACCATCGCCATTCCATCTTCGGACTACAAGGCGAGGGCAGGAATTCCTCCCGTATGTTGTTAACATACCGAATATTCGGACTGTTCGACTCTTCATTCATAATGCGAATAGACAAGGCATGGAACTTCCGACGTCAGTGCTCCATGTATGCTACAATCTTGTGATTTTCAAAAGCGGTGAATGGGCCTCTACAGAGATCGCGATCTTCATCTTCGACAGTTTCTATCATGTGAGATTGTTGTAGGTTTGGCTCAAACAATTTTGGGTAAATCTAGATCAATACCGGCCAGATTATTTATAATATGTTTGTATCTTAACATCAGTGAATCTTGGTCAGGGTACGATGGGACTATCATGTCTAGAAGGACTCAAGTCCCTAAATTAAATAAAGATTATAAAATAAAACTTGCATATTTATTTTTCAATTTCAATTCAATAACAGTTAATATTTTAATGTAATCTGCATTGTGTAGTAACGTTTCGTGCAAAATTAACTAAAGATTTCAAATGCTGTTATAAATATTGGTAATATTGTGAGAGAACTGTACATTATTCTTTCTCGCGTCAAGAGATTTTTGTTAGTGGCGCATATGGACTGAAGTGACCACAAGCCGCTATTTATCTAGCTGGCCGTCAGAGGCAACCCTGCCTGAGTTGAGGGCCTCTTCTGTAAGAGTATTCTAAATATCAACTCGGGATATCTTTTGTAAGTCTGTACGTGCTGCAAAGTTGTGAACAAATTAAAAGAGCACGCACGATCTTTCACAACCACTGTTATGAGTTTGATTAGGGATTTATTATTTGATTTATTTATGTATCTGTATAAATAATTTATATGTATTTAGTTATTTGTTCATAATATTTTAAGTAGTTCATTATTAAATGTATTTATATCATAGTATCTATTATCAACTATGTATAAGTTTTTTTCGATCCGTATATTTCATTTATGCGTCGTGTCGTATCAGGAGGTCAAGAGGAAGGCGGAGAGAAGAGAGATATGGAAAAATCTCCACCGACAAGAGCATGGCTCCGAAATCAGATGATGATGATGATATTTCATTAGTTGCCCTTCCTGTGTAACAAGCCTAACCTCCAACAGGGTTTGCTGGAAGAGTCGAGCTCGAAAAGACCGTAATCTGTTTGTATTTCTTGTGCAATAAAGAATAAAGAAGGTATTCACAAATGAAAGGCACATGGGAAGAATGATGTTACGCTCTGTTTAAACTAGGTCACAGAATAATATAGTACTAACGTATAGAGCAGAGTGAATAGGCATTTATTGGGATCGCGTGCTTCATCTTGGACCACATCGTCACTTTCCATCAGGTGAGATTGTGGTCAAAAAGTGAATCCAGTAAATCTTAAAAAAAAAATCTGGACTATTACCAACGCTTATACATGTCCACCATTTGCAGTCTTCTAAATTAAGAAAAACAACGTGAAACACAACGAGATGCTCACTAAATTTCACTCTTTATAAAAAAAAAAAATACACCTCGAATACAGAACCTCCTCCTTTTTTGAAATCGTTTAAAAAGTATTCTCTTATTGCAATAACAACAAAATTTAACCAATTTTACACATAGGTATATACTGGTGCCCGCCATCGACATGAAAATTTGCTACTAATTATACGAAATTATTAACATACGAGATGGTTTTAACATCATATCTCATAACCATTTCTTAATTCTGTGTGTAATACGCTAACAAAGGGGTTCTAGTTTCAATGCCAGATCGAAATGAAATGAAATGAAAAGCATTTATTCATGTAGGCAATACAATATGCACTTATGAACGTCACTTGTTTTTTAAACTACTACTAGCTAGGAACGCGACCACTACTGAGAAGAGCTAGCTAGAAACTCAGACTATGCTATTTTACAACAACGAAAAAATTTAATTTGTTCATCCTGCGGGATCTACTTAATTAATCGGGATAATATAGGGTAGTTCCTATGTTATATTCTAAATCATATTTGTACTAAAACCGTTCCAACAAAATAGATTTTAACTGTAACTATCTACTGTCGATTTAACTCAACAAAACTAATTAGAAGTTAAACTAATTGAAATATGCAATTGATTGAACCAAAAGTTGCGCTAATTGGAATAGAGGATTCTGTCTGAAGTTGAAGGGTGTGGTCATGCAATTTCCGAATCACCCAAGAGGAAAGTTTGGAGATATCATTTTCATAATAACCTACTGGCGATTGCTCAAGTGGCTGGTGAGTGGGCTCTTCGAGACCAACGGTTGCGTGTATCTGCCAGCCAGGGGTAAAAAATATCTGATACTTATTTAACTTATTTAAACACCAGCACACAATTCATTGCCTTTTTCCATTTTAAGATTATTCCATAGGAGTCTGATGCTAAATGTACATTATGTGTGCGTTAGGAAGAGCGTCCACATTTTTATGTACAAAATGTATGTGTTTTATGTACCTCAATCACACCGATTGTTATTTTATAATACGTTTTCTTAGTAAGTTTCTGTTTAACAGTATCTTTAAATTTATTGAAAGCAATGTTTTGTACATCAACTAGAAACTTATTAAATAGCCCTTAGAATGAATATTACAATATATTCCATATATAACTTTGCGGAAGCGACTTATGTTACCTGCAATGATCGTCTGAAGTTGTCCGTTTCAAAATTTGCAAAGAAAATAACTATATAAGGATTAAAAAAATGATATGAAAAGCTTATTTTTAAAAGTATTTATAATTTACTTAGAGTATAATTTATAGCATAGACGATTATCAATACGGAAATATTGCGAATCGAAAGTGATGAAGTGGAAGTCTGTGGTCTCTGCCTACCCGTACGGGAAACAAGCGTGACTTTATGTATGTATTTATGAAAGTGACGACTGAAGTCACGGCAAACTAAAAAATATTTTACTACACCACTACACAAGACTCATTTTCATATTCCTGGTTTAATTTTAAGAATTAAATAGAGTCCTTCTAACCGCCTCCGTGGCTCAATGTAAACAACATAGGGTTTACGATACGGAGGTCGCGGGTTCGATCCCCAGCGGGGTACATGTTTAAGTACTCGGTTTGGTTGGTGATAGGGCATTTTAAATGTCCGCCTGGCTAGCTACCACCATCTTATCTAAATCTGCCGCCAAGCAGCAATGTTAATAGCAATGTGTTCCGGTTGTCAGAGATAAGATTGCCAGTCCCCCAAATGTGTTGAGGTTTCCGGGTCAGTACGCTTCTACCTTCGACCTCATCTTCACTTAACATCAGGTGTGATTGAGGTCAAGAACCAGTCCGTTGTGCATAAAAAAGAAAGCATCAGTTCATGATTGTGTGATTCATACTGTAAATCATGTCTAACTATCAGAACTAAACTTGTATACAAAGATTCGTATCCGTTCTACTACTCATTGAGGAGATCTCTCGTGGGGAGACAACTGACTGCAGCATCAGGTCATTCGTGTTCGTGTCTAAATCATTCTGGAAATTATATTTAACCATCAACTAACATAACGTAACGTAACGTAAAATCATGTTAGTCGCATATCAACATCCAGGCGAAGCGGACGTTTTTTTTTTAAATCACCTATGCCAATAGTACTATTCTATTTCACTTACCGAATATGCCCTATTTTTTCCTGGCGGTAAAAAACCTCATATATGTATTATACCTTACAAAGATATAATTTTTAGCCCCCGACGCTAAAAGAGGTGTGCTATAATACTGAGTGAACGTAAAGTTACGTTTAAATTTGTCACAATACAACAGAAAGTCTTTATAACTCTGTCACTCACTCCAATACAAAACACAGTACGGGTTATCCCACAAATTCCCAATGACTAACGGATTTACCTAATTTAATTTATAAAAATAATATCTCCATTAAATTTCCGTCCCGTCGATGGCACTCCCATGCCCCGACTACACAAACTATAATAAATCGGCAGAATGAATTTTAAGAATGTTAAATGTAACTGAGCGCACACGATATCACTAAATTCACATATGATCAAGGGACACAAACGGTACAAGTACAAGATATACATGAAATCAAAGGGGGAACAAATATAAGAATGGCTTAATAGATTAACGGCATGCTACAACTTTGAACTTTGCTGTCTTAACGCAAGAAATAATTTTGTATACAAACTCGCTGCGTCCACTCTTTATTAAATATATTTAACTTTATGTTTAAATTACCAAAAATGGTGTTTATTTAGTTTTGGAAAATATGTTTTCTAACTCAATATATTACTAAGATCATTGATAAAAAACAGTAGACACGAAAATAATGAAGTTTTATCGCAGTAAGCCAAACGGAGTTACACATCCAGTACCGACAGATTGCGCCACAAGGATTCTAAAACGCGATATAGTTTTTGTCTTTGAGTTTCCATAATAGGTAAGCATTTATTTGAACGTTAGACCGTCGATTAACTTATGAATTTTTTGAACACGCAGACACATTTATTTGTTGATGCGTGCATTAACCATATTACAACGTATAGGAAATTATCTTCTGCCCGCAGGAATTATTGTCACGGGAATAAAACATATCTTTCGAATATGCTTATGCAAAAAATTAAGCCATTCTAATTCCAAAGATCTGAAAGACAAACAAATACATTATCACATTTATTTATATTAATAAAAAAGTTCGCCTTTGATGTAACTATTTGTGCATTTCTTGTTGTTATTTTATTTTAAATAAATAATAATAATAAATATCCTCTGTACATGCAAACAACTAGGCTTGTGTTAAAAGAAAATGGTCGGTACCTATAGACACAAATACATTTTTTCTGGAAATATATAATATGTTCATCATCAGCCCGTAAACATCCCACTGCAGGGATATAGACCTTCCCTCGTATATGAGGGAGTATGTGTTTGAATTTGGAATATTGAATATATGAGGGAGTATGGGCCAAATTCAAAGACATAGCCTAATGAGGGCTGGGGAGTTATTTATATAATATACGAGTACATATTATAACATCTATAACATTATTATATTGTACAAGACTGTATGATCTTTGATATATTAATAGGTGGGGGAATGTCTTTTCCTATTTTATACCTACGTAGATGTGAAGTTGAAATTGATTTAATCGACGACTTGTAGTGGGTAGTCACCCTGCCTGCGAAACCAACGGTTGTAGGTTCGAATGCAGCTAGGGGTAAATGTTTGTATGATGAATACGAACATTTGTTCTAGAGTCATGGATATTTAGATATATATGTATGTTTATCCGTTATCTAGTATCCACACTACAAGCTTTGCTAAGTTTGGAACTAGATTATTTATGTAAGGGGAGTGTTCGAAAAATATTAATTTATTTATTTAATCAAATTTCCTTGTACCTTTAGAAGTTGACATTCTTCCATTGTTTCTGTTTGTGAAAACGAGTGACACTACGAAGAAAATCGATACAGTCTCAAGATTAAACTCAAGATTTGTTTGCAAAAAAAAGTTGTGCTTTGAAAAGTCACACTTTGAAATAAATATTAATTTTTAAGTAGTTGCTACGAAAGTCGCCTTCCAATTTCGCTTCATTAGACTGCCCTCGTATTTTTGGGGTCGAGTAGGTGGGGCAGTGCTGTATTTTGTACGCAGGCTCCTATTTTTAGTATAAACCGCTGCGCGCGCTGACACAATTGCTTAAATTGACATCGATCTGACAGAACCTCAGCTATTGCTTTTCCGTGGGTTACCAAGCAACAAGACCAATAGAATTCGTTGCTGTACTGCGCGCGCTTGCTGTTACATTACATTGAATTGTCTTTTTATTATGTTTAAGTTTTGTACTAAGTGTTTTGTAAACATTTTGTGTAAGTATTTTTGGTAATTTTTATGTCTCAGACAGACTTCCCCTCCCCGATCTTGGAGTCTCAGATACCGTGCAGTGCCCGTCATGTCCAAATAAATGCTAAATTTTTAAAAGGACAAAGAGGTTTGAGTTGTATCCATTGACTTATATATTATGGTTGTATCAGAAAAGTTGTGAGGCTAAACGACTTAACGAGCTGGGAGGAATTCTTTACCTTTGCCTACCGGACACTGCACGTTCCTAATGAAATAGGAGTTGCAAGCGTTTCCCTGCACCCTAAAAGTAAAACATAATTGCGGTACTAATACTCTCCCTTTACCGCCAAACAAAAGTGATCATTTTCGACCGCACAATTTAAAACTTGTTGAATCGAAGGTCGGCGATGGGGATATTAAAGGGGCCGCACAATTTCTATTTTCTAGTGATGCTATTGCCCAAGATACCCCGGAAACTCTCTTGGCTTTGCAATCGAAACATCCACCTCCGGCGTCGTGGATCTTCCTTCCCAATCCTCCACATTGTTCCGACCCTTCTCCGGTAACATGCTCAGAAGAAGTACATAGCTGCTGTAATGTCTTTCAGGAGCGGCTCTGCTTGTGGTCTCGACGGCCTAACCCCACAGCATTTCAAAGAATTTTTGTCGACATTTTTTGATATTTTCTTTTATTCTTCAGTTGTATGTTGTTTATAACTTCTGTATTTGTAAGTATACCTACTCTCTGTCTACTTTTAAGTTACCTACTCCTCAATTGTCTCCTTACTGAGGTTTGCTGGAAGAGATAAGCTCGCCTTTTGTATATTTTTAATATTGTCCTGTTTTTTTTTCTGTTTTGTTTAATATGTATACTTATATGCAATATAGAGTTAAATGAATATAAATTCGAAATTTTTAAAACCCTCGGAAGACTGTTATACCATTCAAATATACCAACCAATTGCGTTAAAAGCAATCTTAATTAATATAAACTGATTTTATACAAATGTATGCATTACTTCTTCGTCCGCGTGGAAGATTTCATCAAAATTGGTTCAGCAAAAAATTTGCATATATGTTAATCCAGGTACAGGTATGTCTACCAAACAAATTTTATCCAAATCTGTCCAGCCGTTTAGAGCGTGAAGAGGTAACAAACGTACATACAATTATACCCACAAACTTTCGCAGTTCTAATATTAGTTGGGATAACGCAATGACCGTCTAAAAACTTATACAGATGCTCGCTTGGGGTTCTTACGGACCTCATTTTCAAATACAAAGTGAAACTATTTGAACTAAAAAAATAGAATTTTTTATTTTGATCTGTAAAATCAACAAAAACGTAAACATTAGTACACCTAATAAAGTTAAAAGCCAGCGTATACATTTCTTATACACATGTTATACAGCATCGGTTACCTAAAAAGAACTTCCTGGTACACACATCACACATAGTTGCAAAATTCGAAGAATGACCGGGGTTCATTTGGACCCCCCAAATGAACTCCATCATTAAGGGTTAATCTTTAATGTAACAATAAACCGCATTCAAATCGGATGCATCCGGACAAAGACTGAACAACGCTGTCAAAGATGTTGTTACTCGTCGGTCACCTGCATTTCATATTATGAAAATACAGTGCTGTAAATCGTAGGCGGGTGCCTGTGGAAAGTTATACGGCCTGTGAATAGCACTACGATATAATATAAGCTGGTGTGATTTACTACTGTAATAAATATCGCTCTTTCCTGACTATCCTGTACCAAGTTCATATAATTCATACTAACAAAGACTTTGGCATTGAGATCTGAAACGGTTGATTTCGTTCGCAGCCGTTTGCGCTTATTTGTAACGAAATATTCATGACAACAATATGTGGTGATTCTATTTCCTAGGGGTTTATTGTTATTGCTTGGTTATCGATAAATGTATTCTTTCAATCCATGATAGATGTCAAGAACTCTTGTGTTCGATGTTATGTATCCAATTTCCATGTGAACGCAGAAAATTGATATGCGAAGGGAAATATTTTACTGTGTTATGAAGAGGGTTTATTCCGTCCAGTTGCGCCCTCATTGAATAAAGATTTCTTTTTAAATACATAAGAAATTTAAAAAAATCGCTCTGACATGCATTCGAGAAGCCTTTAGGCTTATGACAAACAATACCTAAATAGCTTTGATAGGGGTTATTTTACAGGATTCACGATTATTAAATGCTGAGGCAGTTTAAGCTATAGCGAAAATAAATAGTCATAAATAGCTATTTATGACTTATTTATAATTAGCTTCAGGCTTCTCGAGTGCATGTCAGAGATGTTTTTATAATTCATAATTAAAAAAAATCTTAATTTATACAATGAGGGTGCCATTGGACGGAATAAACGCTCTTAAACTGCTTTCGTGTACATATAGCTGCATTGTTGTCGGTCTGTGTAGTGTACATATAAGAAAGGTGAGTTGACGAGGCACAAGTTCAATCTGAAGAAATCCAGAAAATAATTTGGAAAATGTACATATTCTTACAGCGACACAAACATATTGGCTTCCCCGTACTAGGGTAATAAATTTCAATTTCGAGTTGTTTTGAAAAAAGAAAAATGAAAACTTTTTAAAACCAAGCTTTTATTTAAAAATACTTAACTAAAAAAATAACAGTAGGGAATTTCATAGAAACTAAATAAAAATACAGATGAGTTTTTTTACCGTAAGGAAAAAAATACTAGGCAAGTGAAATAGAAGTTATTGGCTTAGGTAATTTAATATATTTTTTCAAAACCATCATCGACGCTCGCGCCGGCCGGAGATTTTTTTTATATGAGAGGGCGGCAAACGAGCATGCGGGTCACCTGATGGAAAACAATCACCGCCGCCCATGGACACCCGCAACACCAGAAGGGTCACAGATGCGTTGCCGGCCTTTGAGGAAGGTGTAGGCTCGTTTCTTGAAGGTTCCAATGTCGTACTCGTTCGGGATTGATATTCGTATGCGACTAGCGGGATTCGCAGGGTTCCTATCATGCGAAATTTATTTGAACTCATATTTTCTCGAAGTTTTCTTTATTTATTTAATTTAATGATGTAATTATGTGGAATTGTCTACAAACACGATCTTCAAATGACACAACTAAAACTTTACGGTAAAAAAACTCATCCGGTATAGTAAATTACTTAACTTTTTCCTTCACGCGATACATCTTGATTATTTTAGGTAAGTGTAGCAGATTAAAAGATATAAACAATGGTGTCGATTCGGATGTACACCAACTAAACTAAACTAAACTAAAACCAGTTTAAAAGTAGTACTGTCTCTTTCTCCCTGGAACCGTACGATGCGACGGCACCACTCCAAAACTGATTTTAGTTTAGTTTAGTTGGTGTACATCCGAATCGACACCAATATACATTTTCTCCACATAAGTCTAAAATATATAAAAGCTTCAGGCGTTATTATTAGGTAGGTAATGTTAATTATACTAAACACTTTTTATGACGCGTCAAGTACTTGAGCTCATTCGCACCTGATGTTATATAAGTGAAGATGACGCCGAAGGCGGAAGCGTACTGACCCGGAAACCCCATCTTATTTGGGGACTGGCTATTTTATCGCTGACAACCGGATATTAGATAGCCAGATAGATAATTACATCCTCCGAAATAAATGCGAAAGTTTGATGTCTGTATGTACGTTTGTTACCTCTTCACGTGGATTTAAATGAAATTTCGTGGGTAGATTAAAATACAGGTCCTAATCTGGTGTTATCAAAATCAGCCGCAGTTGCCGCGCAATTCAGCTCAACCGTTTTTGATAAAATCTTCCACGCGGACAAAGTCGCGGGCGAAGGATAGCTTGAAAATAACATTTGACGTATACGAAAACAAATATGTTTATTTAACTGCATTGTCTTCAGTAGTGTTTTCATCATATTCAGAGGCATCTAGACACTAATTAAATCAAGTGTTCTTCATAATGTGTGCAGCTGATGCTATACTTCCACCTTCATATGTGTGGCATTTGGGCCGAGAAGGATTGAACCAATTCTAATGTAGTTTTTTGTTCCAAAACGAATATCAATATTAATTATAATTGCTTTCAAATAAATTAATAAATATCTTTGTACATATACACTACGCCATCTGGTTCCACACTAAGCAACTAGGCTTGTATTATGGATACCAGATGGTTGATAAACTACACAAATATATTTTTTTTTGTTAATAAATACATATATAAATTAAAAACATCCATAACTCGGGAACACAATGTCTGTATTCATCATACAAACATATGCCCCTAGCGGAATTCGAACCCGCGACCTTTTGGTATAGCAGTCAGAGTTTCTAAACCACTACACCGTCGTCAAAATTGCAATGTCGGAGAATTTCTAAATTGCATTTATTTTGTTTTTGCCTCAGCTACTACATTAAAATTTCGTAGTACAGTGAGAAGCTAAATCCATTTGATTATCCACTACAAAATTTAAATGAAATAAGTGTAGGGTAGCATGAACTAAACAAAAAGTAAATTTAAATCAATAGTGAAGTATTGCATCTAATCTAACATTATAAATGCGAAAGTTTGAATGTTTATTTGTTTGTATGGTAAAACGGATGAACAGAATTGGATGAAAGTTGTTATTTAGGTAGAATGTCTTGTCTTAACAAAACATGGATTACGACATCAGATATTTTTCATCCCGATATAGTGAGTAGTTCCCGCCGGATACACAAATTCCCGCGATAAAGTTGTGCTACGCAGGCGAAGCGGAAAAAGCTAGTAATGAAATAAAATTATTAAACTGAATAAAGCCATTATATTTTTCAGGCACCGACGAATACACCTTGATCCATCCTAGATTACATTAATAATAATATAAGATTTCTGTGGCAGTGATCCAACCGCATCTCGAAGTATTTTTTGATAGCAAGCAATATTCTTTTCATGGTCAAGTATAAAACGCTCTTGAACTTAGAGCTCTTGAAGTACAATTGTTTGATTAGGGTAGTAAGTAAACTTTTCATGCTCACGTATTTCTGTGGTTTTGGAATATGTCAGTTGTTTTGAGTTGAGGGCAGAGAGACAAGCAGTAACAGATCTAAGTCCGTATTTATGTCAGTCCGTGTCTGTTCACGGAAACACAATCGAAATTTGAAACTTTGCGGTACCGAATTGAATATTGAGTATCGTACCATTCAGAATATGGGCTCAGATCAGGGGGCACTAGTCTGCAATTTAATAACATTGGATTATGGCCCCTATCTACTCCCAGTGAGAGCTGGGAATATGTTGGGCACAGCATTAGGGAAATAATAAAGCTGATGATATTGATATCGTCGGCCGTAAGCCTTTCAACGCATAGGGAATGGCTAGTCTATTTTGTATAATTTTGTAATCAATAGTTTAAAGCTTTAGTTAGTTTAGTTTATTAGTCTACCTCACCAAAATTGTTTTGTGGGATATTTCTATAAAGCATCAAAATGCCTGTTCAAGAAAGATCCACTCTTCCTTAACTTATATATTAAGTATGATCAAGATGCAGATATTACATTATAACTTTAACTAAAGAACCATAACTAAATAACAATAACTATTACTAAATAATTATAAGTGTGTGCGTGTGTGTGCGTGCGTGCGTGCGTGCGTGCGTGAGTGTGTGTTTGTGTAGGTGTGTGTGTACTATAGATGTAAATTTGTTGGAAAGTGCGATCTCGCGACCTATATTAAAAACGCAAATGCTTAGCGTAATCCAGCAAGTGCGTAATACCACAATTGAAGTATCATAAAACAACTGCTTCTTATAAAAAGGATTATTATTATTAGGAGCATATACGCACTGCTGGGCCTCAAACAACAAAGGCCTCCCTCCTCTCTCTCCAATCCTCTCTGTCCCAGGCTTCTTTAAAACGAATGCATAAAAATATACTTTCAAAAAGCGCATCAGTGCGGTCCGGCGTTGGTCGTCAACATCCTGGCTCTCCAGTGCGAGAACTAATATGCTGATACAATGAGTAAAAACCGTCGAACGTGCCGCCTCAGTATGCCCTTTGCCAGTCGGGTTTTACGAGACCCACGGGAAGAGACGGCTTGGTTCTACGAGTATTACGTACCAAAACCATACTAAGAAGACAATGTAATGTAATACATAATGTTGGTTTAATATCTATCGATTGATTAGAGGATGACAGCATCAGGACAGTGTGGGTCAATACCAACGGATGAGACCGCACAAATTGCCGGCCGTCACGACTGACATGTAGGGCGGCATTTTTCAGGGATTGCCCTTAAATCCTCACTTTATCACAGCGGTCGCACCTCGTATATATATGTCGTAAGCAGATTATTAAATTAGCTATTCAATTGAATATCTACACAGAAAAAACGGTTTTGTGCAAATAAATAAAAAAATCCTTGTAAGAAAGCAAATTGCTTTAAATCAAGATTGTGGTTCTTTCATATATATTAAAAGGAAAAATTCCCTATTATTTTTTTATGCACAACGGGTTAGCACTTGACCTCAATCACACCTGATGTTAAGTTAAGATAAGACGAAGATAGATTGCGACCGCATCGTCTCAATTACTCGCTTTTTAGGTCAAATCAAAATGTACGTACATCGTACAAACGGTGCTGCTTATGTCCGCCACACATAACGATCCGTCTAGGCATTCAATTGAATGTCAAATTTAACCATATGCCTACGACATATAATGTGGTATCGCTTGGTCAATATTTGCAACATTCATCGCCAAAAGGCTCAGTATCGCTGTGCAGCGGGGTACGCTAGAGACTACGCCGTAGAGGTTATATGACGACCGTTTGGTGTAGTGGATAGTGACCCTGTCGGCGGGTTCGAATCTCGTTAGGGGTAAACATTTGTATAATGAATACGAACCTTTATTCCCCAGTCATGGATGTTAAATAAAAATATTTATATATGTTTATCCGTTATCTAGTATTCACAGTATAAGTTTTGCTTAGGTTATTATTAGTGTAAGAATATATCCGTAATAGTCCGAAATATTTTTTTATTTTTCAAATAGTTTATGATGAGAGCTGGTGCCTACTTTCTTCAGCAGCTGAGCTTATGCATTAAGTGCGGCAATAGCTCTAGCGTACTAGGTACTATGTCTCACGGAAGCGAGTTGGGCGGCGTATTTTTACTATAAGATTTATTTTCACTTGTGTATTTACAAATTGCCAATATGAATTATGTATATCCAAATAAAATTATATTATTTAGTTGTAAAACATTGATATTAGCACCTATTACTTTATTTCTATAGATATTTACTATAAATTATACTTATTACTTGACCTGTAATTTCGTCCGTTAGCATTATTTGAAATAACTATTTACTACAATCGTATACATATAATGTACTTCATATTGCTGAGTGACCATAGCGTAACTTTGAATGGTTAAGGATTGCATGTTAAAGGACACAGTCAGCAGCAAAATAATATTAAAAGTCAGGGCGTTAAAATTAATCTTAGTAACTGAATAAAATAATTACATTAATAAAACTATTACCTTTGTACTTGCGGGTCTACCTTTTTGATAAACCCAAATAAGAATAAGAATATTTCATCGCCTTGGCTGTCAATCGAATTTTGAAGGCGACTGTACGTACATAGCCTACCTCAATTATTTAATTCATAAAAGTTAAATTGTCGGTCATGCTAGCTTCAGGCAACAGCGCGGCAGATAGTTCACATTAAAACAGCCTGGCGTAACGCGCTAGCGGGCGATAAGCCGCACGTAGAAAAGCTCGAGGCGATATACTTTTTGTAATTAAATACTGAGATAAAATTTTTTTTTTTTTTTCATTAACTATAGAATGTAGTGTAGCTGTAATTAGAATATATCGGATGAGTTTATTACCTTAGGGGAAAAAATGGGGCATATTATAGGTAAATGAAATAAAAGGTATTGGCATAGGTAGTTTAATTACATTTTTTTTGTAACCATTGCTCTCCCGTTTGCAACCCTGACCCTGATTTTAAGCTCCCGAACGAAAGCATCAATTGTTCATAATCATTGTAAAACATATTGTATTATTTGTCAATAGTGCGAAGACTAGACAATCGCAGGCAATAGCTAGTACATTGTTACAAATAAAAAACGTAGCTTTGTTTTATAGTTTTCTATATCTAATTATCTATATGTTATCATTATCTAAATCTGCCGCCAAGCAGCAATGTTAATAGCATTGTTGTGTTCCGGTTGTCAGAGATAAGATAGCCAGTCCCCCAAATGTGTTGGGGTTTCCGGGTCAGTACGCTTCCACCTTCGACCTCATCTTCACTTAACATTAGGTGTGATTGAGGTCAAGTATGAACCCGCCGTGCAGAAAAAAAAATTTTAAAAAATATTCCGTTAAAAATACGCAGTTTTTGTGGTGTAACTTCCTATAATTTTTAAGTTCCTGATTTTTTGTAGAAGGATGAGTACCCATCAGTAATAAAATAAAAATGTTTTCTAACAATTCTGTAGCTTGCTTTAGGTATAGGTATTTAGTTATAAAACCTACAATAAATAAACTAAAGTTAGCATTGTGAACTTCATTGCTTTGTAGAAGATGCTAAAATCTCCTAAAACTATTTTCTAAGAAATTAATCAATGGCTATTTTATATTGTCCAAAAATAGTCTATTGAGTTGTGGATATTTGCCCTCGGTGAAATTTTTCATAAATGTAAAGAAGTTATTGACCGATTTTTTCGTAAATAGTAACAGGGGTTCTAAGTATATCGACGCAATGAAATTCACAGTGGTATTTTTAATCAAATAGTCCATGTTTTTTACTAAATATCTATATCATATCTCAAGCAAGCTACCGATTTGTTAGACTTTTTTATTATATCACTGACAGGTACTCTAAGCAAGCGCAAAAAATCAGGAACTTTAAAATTATAGATAGTTAAAAGAAGAGCGTCGGTGGCTTAGCGGTTAAGACGCGGCCACCCAATTTGGGAGGTCCGGGTTCAATTCCCACGGTGGCCATTTACCAATGAGTTTTTAAATTTAACTTAATTACGTACGTGCATTTATCCGACTGCTCTTTAACGGTGAAGGAAAACATCGTGAGGAAACCTGTATGCCTGAGAAATAAAAATTCAAAGGCATGTGGAGTCCCCAACCCGCATCGGGCCAGCGTAGTTGACTATGGCACATACTCCCTCATAATTATACGAGGGAAGGCCTATATCCCTGCAGTGGGATGTTCACGGGCTGATGATGATGAAAAGTGTGTATCCTTACTGGACCACTAGGAAAATGTTAATAACAATGAAAACTAAATATTAGGTAGGTATAAAATCCGTTTCACTAAAGACTTTGTTGCTCTGAAATGAGCAGTTCGTCTTTCATTATCGCGTCTAAGACTTATTGCTCTTCTTAAGCTTGAAAGACGAGACACTCAGACTTACCCCTTTATAATCGGCGAGACTTTATAAGCGCATTTTTACCTTCGAGATTTAAACGAAAACGATGAAATAAGATCTGTGTTACTGATTTAATTTGAATAAAGTTGCATTAATTTACTCATAGTTGAGAATATCAAAGCTTCATACTTCTTCCCCCAAGATGCAGTCGGGCCCGTTAAGTGATTGCCGTATTCAGTAACAAAGCAATAAACACGGCAGCTAACAATACAACTTTATAAACACTCATGCCGGATCACGAGGCAATGTAGCTATGGTTGTTTGCAATTAGTAGGAAGGTAAGTGTGCAGTTGCTTGTTTAATATGCAGCCAGGATGTCTTCATTATATCTTTTGTTTCGTTTGTGTTCATCTGTAACACTAGGGTCTAAAATATAGTTACAATAATTTTACTCAGTTTGAACACTGTATGTGTTACTATGTTCTTTTTTGTTACCTTTTACTCAAATACAAAAGACTTCATTAGTCCAAAATAAACTATTACGTATTTTTTTTTATATCTGTGTTTATATTAAAACAATTATGATGAACATGTGTGTAGGGATTAATGAGACTAATGTAGAGGTAGGCGGGACTCTGGATTAAATGAGATGACGAACGGTGGTCCAAGACATTCACAGATAGCTGGCCAAGAGGTGCGACAAGGTCAGTGGGCAGACCAGTGTCCAAGGACATCGCACAGTTGGCAGGATGTCATTGAATACGACTAGCACAACACCATGAAAATTGATATAATGGGTGAGAGGAATGGAATATTTCCATATACATTAAGCACCTACTTCATCATATCAGCCGAAAGACTGCTGAACAAAGGCCTCCCCCAAATATCTCCACAACGATCGACCCTGCGCTGTCAGCATCCAGCGGTTTCCTGCGATCTTTATCAAATCGTCCACCTCGTGGGAGGCCTGCCCACGCTGTGTCTTACGGTGCATGGAGAACCTACAAACAATGTGACACGCCCACTGCCACTTAAGTTTGGCAATTCTTCGGGCTATATCGGTCACCTTACTCCTGCTGATCTCCTCATTTTTGATTCTATCCCGCATAGCTCTCTCCATTGCCTTTAAGGTGCCCTTGAGCCTTCTTATGGGACCCACAGCGAGCGACCATTTGTCATGAGCACTGAGGTATTTCAGTCAAAACAATCCTTCAAACAAAATAATGCAATAATCAATCCCTCAACAAGTGTAACTATATACGAAATGTAGATAATATAAGCGTAGGATAGGAGTGCATCATTGATAACCCTTCTCGGAACCGATACCGTGCTTCGTGTTATTCACAGTCGATTGAACAAGCATTTTTCAGTACCTTAGGATTCCTACATTTCAATTCCGCAACTGCCCGGTAAATTATGGATTCATTTTTAGTATTTTACGAATCAACAATAAAAATAAAATTTGAAATCTGCAAGCCGACTACAGTTAAACGAACTGAAAAGCATGAAACAAGACAACGAAATTGTAGCCCGAAGTTTCACTATTGTTGCGAGAATTCAGTTTTGTTAAAGCTATATTTCTTAAATCACCGTTCGAACAGACAAGATACTGATATTGAATCGCACGCCAGTGCGCGGGACAAGTTCTCAAAAAGAAACTGGCCGTTTGTACGCCATGCACTATTTACACGATCCATTTCGGCCACTTTTGCACAAATTAATTGGTATGTCGCAGCATATCTCAAGGTTATAATACTATTTGTAGGTTGCATTTTAAAATTTTATTATTATTTCTACTTAAATTAATTTTAAAGTTGGCAATTTTAACTCACCAGGCAAAATGAGCAGGCAAAATTGTAATAATACAAAACTTGCCAAATTTAAAAAAAAATCATTGGTAATTATAAAATCTTCAAAATTTTTAAATGAAACGTACAAATAGTATTATCTCCTGAAGGTATTCTGCGACATACCAATTTAAAGATTTATTATTCGACAAAGTAGGTCTCATTGAAATCATTTATTCGAAACTCTTGTAAAAATACTTAAAGAGAGACAATGTATACTTTGGTTTTATTTAAACAGTTAAGTCTAGAAACTTGGCAATAGATCTAGATTTCAACTCTTTTGTAGGTAAATGACAGCTGAATGAGAAGTTGACCTCTTTTTTACATTAAAGTTTTTGGTGGAATTATATCTACACAGATACCTACGGTGATGTCCGGAGTAAAGCCGTTATCGCATGTGGGAATTTTGAAAAGATCCTGCGAGAATTTTCCATAATCCTATCTTAGCGAATTTCTGAAACTTCCCCCGTTACTTTATCCGTGTGGATCTCGTAATAAATAGAAATTTATCTGCAGCGATCCCGTTTTTCCCCAATCCAGTGGTAATTTTCCGTTCCCGGGGGAATTTCGGGAAATCCGTTCTTAGCTGACGTCTTCTACCTGAAAATTTTAAGCTTCATACGGCAACTAGTTTTAGTAGATGTCGTGTTCAGTCAGTGTGTGAGTGAGCTTTCGCTTTTATGTGCGAGTATATACTCGTAGCCACAAGACGTGGATATCCTGTGGCTTATATGATGATATAGGTACTCGTAGATATATTCTCGTATATATCCCACCAAAACGTACTTAAATATACGAAAAATACAGGCGAGGAATCTCTGCCTATGAAAGAAGTAAGATCTAAATGGGTATCAAGTTCGCTAGAGGAATACATAACGTTAGTCTTTAAAAGAAAATTTGTAATATTCTGTGCTACTTATTTGTGTAACTTGGCAAGTTTTAATAGACAATGATGTACTTGACTAAGTTGTATTCAAAGATGAAATAAGTGGTATCTAGAGATCCTGCCTCCACAATCCTCCCACTGTAACTACTGTAAGCCAGGATCAACAATGGTACTCGACACGGCGCCTACTGAAGGTAGACGGTGCCCTACCTGATTCTATTACTACCTTGGACCCCAGACTAATTAAAGAAAGGAATGGGGTGTGTAAGTAGGAAAATAAGTGGTATGTGGAAACTTGTCAAGTAACATAATTGAGTCAATAACAAATTTTCTTTCCAATAAGTTTTAAAAAATGGGCGAATCGGAAATTTTTATTTTATTTTATTTTATTGGTAATACAGAATCAACAGCATCAATATAAAAAATATTACACAAAAATTACAAGCCAAAGTCATGCCAATTACAGATTCTCATTTTTCATTTCGATTCTCTTAAAAAATAATTCGGTGGAAAGTCAGTATTAAATAATAATCATTATACAATCTAGAGGTAAAAAATTAATATTGAGACAAACTAAGCAATAATGAATAATTTTGTCAATAAGTAATATTACAAATAAAAATTGGTCAAATAATTCAATCAATGTCAAATAATCGTCGTATGTATGAATTTCGCAATGTCGTGTTTTGTGTGTGTGAGTGTATGTGTGTGTGTGTGGTTTGGGAATGGATCGATGAGAACGACTAGTCTCGCGGACAGGCGAGACCTTTACAAACTTGCCCGATACACTGCCGTGTCTAAATTGTAGGTAGCAGGCTGTACCAACCATAGCTTCCTGAAAGGTCCTTGAATAAATTCCGTTTATTTTTCACAGAAATCACAGTCAATGATATCGGATACTGCACAATTCCAATGTACATTTTCCAATAACAGCTTTTCAGATATTGCATTTTCAATTGTACTTAAGTTCTCCGCGGGGCCCCATTTAGTCTTCAATATTGAAAGAGAATTCCGCAAATAAGTTCCTAAGCGGAATTCAGACAAACGTAATCCTTTGTTGTTACAGTCTCGCACAATTAATTGGACAATGCAAATACACAATGAGCTTGTGTATAATAGTCTACCCATTAATTCTTCGAATAATAGTGTATTTTCTTATTATTATAAGAGTAAGTCTTCATTATGTTGGCGATCTATTTGGTGCAGTGGTCAGAGATCCTGATGTAGTCAAGAGGTCGCGGTTTAGAATCCCGCTGGGGCATATATATATGTATTATAAATACGAATATGTGTACCCGAATTATGGATGTTCTCATTTATAAAATGTATATTCACAAAAAATGTATTCGTGTAGTTCGTCAACCGTCGGGTATCCCTAATACGATTTAACTGCGTTCGTGCCCTCAGTGTAAACAACATAATTTTTACAAAACGGCGGCCGCGGATTTGATTCCCAGAGAGGTACAGTCTTTTAAATTCGTGGTTGGAACTCAGCCGCAACACAAATTTCCATAGATCTAATATTCTCATTTTTTGTTTAGTTTTGGGAGCATGATAGAAATGTAGCTGCAAGGGTTCCACCGGGACCAGCTAAATTTTGAAAGTGATCTTTTGAAAAAATCTGGGAACCTCTGGTTTAGGCCTTAGATATAACCATAGATAATAAAACGTATTTAATTCGAGCATTCAATTGTGATTTGCCTTTGACTGTCTGTGTAAATAGTTGCGTCCACAGTAATCTCATATTAAAGTTCTTACTTCAATACCACTAATCGCTATGCAAACCGATAAATCAAATAGAGCATTCAAATTGATTTGAAACTAATAAAATAAGTGAAGTGTAAATAATTGTTAAAGCAGCCAAAAGCGAATTAAATTTGAAAAGCGGGTTCCGATCTGAGTAAAGAGAGAGCAAACTCCGTCTGCGTGCGTTCCGTTTTGTGGAATTATTTCCAATCTGAAAACTAAGTTTTGATTGATTTCGGAACCGTTGTTCGACAAACAAATCGTCCGACAGACGTTAGAACGACTTAACTTTTGCCCAACATTTTATTCCTACGGCTATTCTTTGGTCCGACAAACCTTTGGGCGACAGTACTTTTCATAGCATGGCATACCTAAGTAGTTTTTTTTTTTCAAAGCCATCGAATAAAGCGGCGTATTATTCGACGGTCGCGTTTGTAGGTTCATTCATCTCAGCCCGTAAACATCCCACTGCAGGGATATAGGCCTTCCTTCGTATAATGAGGGAGTATGGGCCATGGTCCACCACGATAGTTGATTAGTTGATAGTTGATAGAACCACAATGAGGGTTGGGGACTTCACATGCCGTAGTTTGTAGATTATTCCACATAATTACATCACTAAATTAAATAATTTTAAAAAACTTGGAGAAAATGTGAGTCCCAAATAAATTTCGCAATCTTCTCCAAGTACCAAGTACCAAAACATAGTCGAATTCGATCCAAAAATACCATACTGAAATATTGAAACCACCCTAAATATGGAAATCCAATAATTTTCGGTTGGTGACTCACTCCACTCCTGATTACACTATGAATTTTGGGGAAAGTTGTTCGTAATGAGGAGAGAAGTAACCAGTATACAGGAAATACACGAATTAAATTTCACCCTGTATACATTTTCCTTCTTTTTCTCCTCTATTCTTCCTCTTCCTTGATGAAATCATCCTGTCGTATAAGGTGTCCCAGCATTTTTCCTCTTCTATTCTCAATTAAGAGGTAGATCGTGAATAAGCTACATTCATCAGATAGAAGAGAAGTTGATGTCGTGTCGTGTCGGAAGTCGGAGAGCAGAGAGATATGGAAAAAACACCACCGACAAGAGCAGGGCTTTGAAATAAATAACTAACTAATACATTTCTCCTTGTTTTGTCGACACACATATTGTACATAACATATTATTATACCAACTACAAAGAGCAGCCTTTGAGTTTCTCGCTCATTCTTCTATGCAAAGTTAGAAATGAAACTTTACCTTTTTATGTGATAAACATTCCGTCCCATGACTTTTCAGCTTTGACTTATTTATGATTCAGTCATACGGCATGGACGCGCCTTTCACTGAAAGTCCATCTAAAACTCGGATCTGATTTCGAACCAGTAAACTGCAGGAATTTGTATCACAGCATAAAATATTTTGCAGGGCTAACACAGCAACTCCAGCAAACTCGCACGTCCGGAATGTGGAATGCATTTTGCTATGTTAGCAAATAGACAAAAGTTGAACATGGACTACCCTTTTTAGTGAAAATTTTTAAAAAGCTGTCCTACCGGCTTCAAATTTAGATGAGAGACATTCCAGTAATATTAAGTAGAAATAAAACGGTATAATTTTTGTACCTTTTTCAACTCATTTTTTAACTCTAGCACGACACATCCAATGACGTTGCATTTGCATTACGTGCTGCACAATATACACTGTGAAAATTAATTAGTGTAATTCCTGTTTAGTAAAAATTGTTGGACTTCCTTACTAAAGGTAGTTTCAGAATGGTTTACTCTGTTTGGGTAATCGAATTTTTTATTCGAAATCGACTATGGTTCCTTGGGGAAAATTGTTCGTAATCAAAAGAGGCATCACCAGTTAAAGTGAATTACATGAATTCACATTCTACTCAGAAATAATAATAATAGGTATATACTCGTATATCTTTCCAAGAGAGGTCGAATTTTAAAGTAGGATGGACCAAGCAGATCATATGAAATGGCTTCCTAAAATATGTTTTAATTTCCTTTTATGCTGCTTAGTTTTCGAATCGTGAGGGAAAATGTCTAAAAATACCAACTCTAAGAAGTTTTCAAATTTTGCTTGAGACAATTTCGGAAAGAAATATGAAGAGGACGTTGCGTAAAACCTAATGAGAAGATAGAGTCGAGGCTAATAAAAGAAAAATAGACAGAATGTTACAAAATAGTCGGAGAGAACGTTACGCGCGTCCGCTATACTACGCGGTTACTACGTATCGGAAAAGGCTGCTACGCTCTACGTCGTAGCGCTACATCATCGTAGAGCGTAGCGTAGTATTCTCGAAGCTTATCGTCGTATTTTCAAACCCTCATAATTTTGGTCTGGTGAAAACTAGCCCAATTTCTCAGTAATTTGTGTAGGTTTTAACCTTTAAATTTTATTAATATCTAAAGTACGCCGATTTTACCACTGACTCACACTCACTCATCTAAACCTTTTAGGTACTTCCCGAAGCCTAGAAGCTGAAAGTCTGTATACAGTCTAGGATATAATTTGTAAATTTCACAATCTGACCCCCATAAAAGGTTGGTTTAGGTGAGTATATATGAATAGGTATGTACACTTGTTACATTGGGCTTTGGGGCTATGAAGAAAAGAACTGCAGGCGTGCAAGAATACTTTTCCTAGAAAGAAGAGTTATGATTTTAGCATGTATGTATAACTAAACTTTACAAACAGATGTTATATCCCACTCAAAATATTTCATATAAAATAGATGGTTGGTGGTAGGGCATTTTAAATGTCCGCCTGGCTAGCTACCACTATCTTATCTTAGTCTGCTGCCAAACAGCAATGTTAATAGCATTGTTGTGTTGCGGTTGTCAGAGATAAGGTGGGGTTTCGGGTCAGTAAGTTCCACCTTCGGCCTCATATTCACTTAACATCAGGTGTGATTAAGGTCAAGTGCTAACCCGTTGTGCATAATAAAAGATTGCCAAGACTTACAAGCTTATAGTGCTTTCACTGTTAAAATGTTGTCAGATCTCATGAAGAACCCAAGCTTCTAAATCTACAAAGCCTAACTCTATAAGCCCCAATTTTTAACCAAGATGTAGGGTTTGGAGAGGTTTGTAGATTTTTAGAGCTTGGCTCTTCATGACATCTGATATCTTTGTAATAGAGTTTATGAGTCTTGGCAACATATCTTACATAAATGTGTTTGGAGGGATTTTAAATTTCTTCCTAAACTTTAATAATGAATTTAAGAATGTATAAGCTTGTAATGACTGAAGTGACCAAGTTATTTTTATAACAACATAATATCAAAAAGTGAAGTAATGAGTTATTTATTAGCACAGAGTAGAAAACGAGTCAAAACATTTTCGTCCGAGAATTCCCAACGGTCGGTCTTTTTTGCTAGCTCTTGCGCTAATTGCTGACAAATTCAGCATCGGTCCAAAAAATAAACGTGCACAAAGCCACAAACGAACCTTGTTTGATCGTTGATGGAGTTGGGAACGAATTACTGATGCATATTCGTATGAATAAACACTAACTGTGTTACTAGCCAGGAATATGCAGTGAAACGAGCATTCACAGATCTGAGCATGAATGTTTATTTACCAACATGCATATTTGTTTTTAATTAATGCCGATACATTTATTTAGATAGACACAGTGAATGTTCGCCAGTTTTAAAATCAAAGTCCTCTTCATATGTTAAAAGTGTATTCACAATGCGAACTGGCAAGTTACCTATTATTACGTTGTAGTAAATATTTTACTTTGATGGTAGTACTTTGGTTCCAGTAGCTTAATTACTGGAAATAAGAAATAAATTTTGAACATAAAAAAAAAGCGTCTATGGCTCAGTGGTTAAGAGGCGGTCTCCCAATTTAGGAGGTCCGAGTTGGATTCCCACTGTGGCCATTTACCAATGAGTTTTTAAATTTAACTTAATTACGTACGTGCATTTATCCGACTGCTCTTAAACGGTGAAGGAAAATATCGTGAGGAAACATGCATGCCTGAGAAATAAAAAATCAAAGGCATGTGAAATCCCCAACCCGTATTTGGCCAGCGTAGTGGACTATGGCACATACTCCCTCAATACGAGGGAAGGCCTATATCCCTGCAGTGGGATGTTTACGGGCTGATGATGATGAAGAAATAATTTTAAGTAAATGTTAGAAGGTAAGGGCACTATCATCAATACATGTCCAATATAATTCTATAGTTTTATGTCCAACGAGTTAGCGCTGGGCCTCAATCACACTTGAAGTTAAATGAGATAATGCCTACAACGGAAACTCCGAATCTATTTCGAAGACTGGTTATCTTATCTCAAACAACCGGAACACATCAATGCTATCAACATTGCTGCTTCCACTTAGATAAATCGGTAGTAGCTGGTATAGAGGGTTTGTCGCATCCGAATTGAGTCTCGCACATTTACAGTGTGAAAGAAAGATCTTTGAAAAAATTTGTTTTTTTTTCTTTTCAGACCTATTTCTATCAATGTAAACTTGTGTAGTGTATCTAAAAAAAAAAAACTTGATTTCTTCCGTTTCACTTTAAAATTATTCTTGGGCAATTGCTTCTAATTAAATGATCCATACAATTCCAAACTCTCTATAATTTTAGTTGTCAAACATAATTTGTTACGTACAAAATTTTATTGATTACAAAACATATGAAGAAGACTTTGTTGTCAGTTAACTACCACAGACAACAAAGCTTCAACAAGTTGCAGGCTTCGCCTGCGTTAGAATGACTTTGTCGCTGATATGCTTAGTTTATTTAACCCGCGATAAAAAATATCCTACGTCTTAATCCTACGTATATTCTACTTATATACCAAATTTCATCCAAATCCGATCTTCCGTTTTGCTGTGATTGAGCAACAAACAAACAAATATCTAAACTTTCGCATTTATAATATTAGTTACATTGTTTCCAATTAATTTGGATGTTTGTTTGTTTGTTTACATAGGTCGAACATACTGTGGAGTCAAAAGAAGGATATCTTTATCCCGATAAAGTGAGTAGTTCCCGCGGGATAAACTAATTTCTGCGATAAACTATTCCAATCGGCTAAAAAGAGGACGTATCTTTACTAAGATCAGATAATATTACGTCGTTTTCATCAACCGGTGGTGTATAGGAATGAAATTACAGATTCATCCACGATAAACAGAAACTCGTTAAATTAACAATGCAAAAGAGGAAAAAACGTAGAGCGCGATGCTGATAGAGGACTGATCCAGTCTTCGAGTCATGGGGGTCACGTGTTTACCAGCCAAGCAGATTTTTGCAAATATAAAATGTAAATTAATAATAATAAATACATATCTTTGGATATATACACACACACAGCACATTCCACATTAATCAACTAGGCTTGTATTATGGACACCAGATTGTTGATATACTACACATATGTATAATATTTTTTTGTAAATATACCGGTGAGTTTTTTTTACCGTAAGGAAAAAATAGGGCATATTATCAAGTAAGTGAAATAAAAGGTATTTATTATAATATACCCTTTACCCTTACGGTAAAAAAACTCATTCGGTATATGACGAGGAAACGTGGGAAATGCTGACAACCGGGACGTCGTCGCCAGCACTCTCATGGTATTAGGTGACTCGGGCAATTGTGATATTATGTCAAGCTACTAAAGGCGAATAGGATAGCAGAATGATACTAGGAATTTAATAGAACGAGGTAATGATCTGACACTGATGGAACACGGGTCCGATCAGCTTAAATCTTTAAGGAGGCAATTACAGACCACTTACTTCGATCGATCATAAGATTCGATTATAATCATGGAACCCGAGTTGGTTACCGTTGAAGGGTAAACATTAAGATGGTCCCTCATACCATCCAACTTGTGGAATGTTTGTTTGTTTGTAAACGCTTTATTGTGATGGAATTAGATAGATAGATAGATAAAGCCTTTATTTGTCTCCACAGTCACACATATACATTTAGCTTATACATATTGATACACAGATAAGGTAATACATCAACAACAATAACATAATATTGGGTTGATTGAACCATTGAATTCAATCTATCTAGCCTACAATTCCTCCTGCTCAAATTCCATGACCAACTTCTTATTAAATAACGACTCACCGGAATCTTCAAAGTGTCGGTAATAATTGGTAATCAAAGTCATACGTTCGTTAATGTGTTAAATATAGTGGTCCGTCAGCTTTGACGGCAGGTAGCAATATGAAAGTTCATTTTCGATGTGCAGACCTAACATTATTGTAAACGTCACCGCGTCATTTTCGGCAATACCAGCGCCTTCAGGTTCACTTCTTGTAGCTAACGCCGTATGATGATAGTCATACCACCGTTCATATTATAAATTCAATCGCTAATTTATTGCTAGCTATATGAAAACATTTATATATATCATACAAACATATGCTCGTAGCGGGATTCAACCATTTGATAAACCCGCGACCATATGATATAGCATCAGGGTTTCTAAACTACACTAAATAGGTCAAATTGTTGATTATAAATCTACCTATATTTTAGTATTAAAAACTGGAATGTAATAAATGTTTTTGATAAATTAAACAGAAAACTTAGAAAAATATTGTCGCAGTCCCGGGGGGGTCGTGACCAGGGCTGCGCCGCCTCTGTGTGAGAAGTGTGCGAAACACAGGCGTCATAGCAATAGGGGCGCGCCAGCTGAAACGCCAGCGCCAATTATTTAAATTATTTTAGTTACTCAACAACATATTCTTTATAATTGAGTATCAATAAGTAGGTAGGTACAAGTCCGCCAAAATTTGATACTTAGGTATAACAAAAAACCAATTATTTTTATCTTTTGTCTGTCTGTCTGTTCCGATTTCGACGAAGCTTACACTGGCGAACAACTAACGTGATAAAGATTAATCTAGGCTACTTTTTTTACACAAGCTCCCGCTGGTATTATAATACCTGCATTATAGGTACAAATGCACTTTATTGCACAACAGAAAAGAAAATATAGTTACAGAACGTGGTAAGAGTAGATAGAACGTACAATTTGGCGACCTTATCACGAAAGGCGATCTCTTCCACGCAACCTTTGTATATAAAAATAATACATTTGAAATTGGCAGGTTGTGCAGTTTTAAATAAGGATGCAGATACAAACTACATGAATATACTTACATATATCGGTAGACAAATATACCTACTTAAACATTATCTCAAATACAACACACTCGTATAATACAAGAATAAAATAGAAACAAAATACAAACGTAAATATATAGGTGTACTAAATATATAGGTGTACTAAATATTTACGTTTGTATTATACATATAACAATATTATTAAAAGAGTCAGCTGCTTTAATTAATATCTCAAATAAAGTATGTTTAAAAATTTTATTAGCGTTTTATTTTTCGCATTAATTGCTGAGCGGAAGTGAACCGTTTTAACCATTTAGGTATACTATATAAAACTTTGAAAAATTAAAAAAATATAATTATAATATAAAATAAATATTCGGCGCGGCCCTGGACATGACCCCATGATCATGGACGGATACAGGGGGGTGCTTGATCTATAGGCAGGGAGCTGAATCCGCCTCTACTGTAGAGAAACATAAACCGGACGTAATTAAATTAGTATGACTTGCCAGAGATGCCGAGTAACCTGATAATAGCTCGGACTCCGTGATTAAATCCAGAGCTTACAGACAAGAAACGACATCCAATAACACAAATTGAAAAGTTTGAAAACCCTCGAGGAACCAACTATACTAATATCATCCAGGTGTACAAAGCAGGGGTGCGATGTCAGGCAACCTCCCCGTGTGCCTGATGGCTACTGGTCCCCCTGGATACGTCTGGGGGGAAGAGTAGTCGTTGGGCCGGTGCACCCTGGGCATCGGTCAATAACTTCCCACTGTAAGGGTTCTTATTGGCCGATGGCGAGTAGCCTGACATGGGGGGGCTCCTCTGCGTGTCCCTCTGATTAGCAGAGGGCACAGCGGATGGAGCAGGTAGACGCTCCTCTCTTAGTGGGGGAGTAAGGGCGGGCTCGGTGTGCACTCGCACTGCCACCGAGCAGGCGGGGGGGGAATTTCCTACCCCTTGCCACCGCCGGGCTCGTAATCCTGGACTGCAGTGTCGTGGTCATGTCTCGCGGCTGCGGACTGGGACCGAGGGTCTTGGCTTAACCGCCCGGACCATGAGGAAGGAAAACCTCTATAAAAACCAACCCAAGTTTTGGCGCTGGGGCACGCGGCGCCGAATGCCCTCGTCGTCCTACCGCCGAAGATCCTTCGGAGGTGGAACGGCGGGGGAAGGTGGAGGGTATACTCCACCACTAGCGGCCACCCTGGGGTACCGCCCGACCCCCCAGGCGTAATAGGGTTTCCCGGGTGCAGAGGGCACCGCCCGGGACGACCATCCTTTCCCTCTTACTCGTGGGATCAAAATATGAGCTTAATAAGAACCCCCCCCAAACAAAAAACATCACCATCCAACAACAATAAGACCTACATGAACAAAGGCCGAACCCCGCCCACCAGGGTGTTCGTAAATACGCAGAGGGAGGTAGAGGAGCCGGGCAGGGTAGGAGGGAATAATTGCCTCCTCGAGCCCTCCCACGAGATCCCGACAGCACCGAAGGGCGTCAAGCCGATCGTGCTGTCGGACTCCGAAGTATCGTCGCCAGCCCTACTGCTGTCGTCACCGGCCCCGGGGATACCGCCCCGGAGTCGAGGACGACAGCAAGTTCTCATGATGCCGGCGACGAGAATGATTGACGAAGCAGCAGGGAGTGAGGAGTGTTTCTCCCCACGGAGGGTCCTATCTGGAGACCTTCCGATGGACCTCCTCACTCCGGAACCAAGGTCGGAGGCGGCGCCGGATTTCCGGCACGCAAAGGATCAGGCCCGCAAAAGACTGCGGGCGTCGGCGTCCCAGTCGGACGAGTTGACAAGCGGCGACTCGCCCGACTCTAGACCCTTGGTGAGGCCCAGAACATCGGGGCCCGCCAAGCGCGGTAAAAGGGGGCGTCCGCCCACCACGGGGCGGTATGTGGGACTGGCTAAGGCCAAGGCGGAGCTCCTGGAGCTGAGACGCCAGGAGCTTCCACTGCAGGCAGAGGAGGAGGCGGCGGAGATGGTCCGCGAGACGAGCTGTAGGAGAGCGGCTCGTCTTGCGGACGCATCCCCGATGCTGAGTGGCGTCGAGGCGGAGGGTGCCGGCACTGTCGAGGACCTGAATAAGCAGGTGCTCGACAGTGTTGGAACCATCATACACGTCGCCACAAAGTCCGGCAGCCTGAAGGGTACTTTTATAAAAGCCCTGAAGGCTGCCGCCGCCTCCATCACAGAGGCGACGGAAGAGCTGAGGCAGCGGACTACCTCAGACGAGACCGCGAGGCTGACCCGCGAAAATGCTCGCCTAAAGGCCGAGATGGCCGAGCTCCGTAAGGAGATGGGCGAGCTCCGGGTCAGCCTCGAGCGGTCCACGGTGCAGATGCGGTCCTCTCCTCCAGGGAAGGACCAGGACCTCGAGCGCACCATCATGGAGCGAGTCGGCACCATGATGGGGGCGAGGCTCGAGGCCCTGGAGGAGAGGCTGCTGCCCGCGAGGCGGGAGAGGCCGCCATTAGCGGCGGATAAGAGGGCGGCAAATTCATCGATGCCGTCCTCGTCAGGTGCGGTAACCGCCGCTGCGCCCACCATCAGGCGCACACCACCACCGCCGCCTATAACGGGTGCCTTACCCCCGGCAGCGACCATCCCGCCGGGGAAAAAGGCAACTAAAAAGACGAAGGGTCCGGCGAAGAAAGGGGTTGCCGGACCCTCAAAGCCGACCCCTCGGGAGTCTCGACCACTGCCACCCGCGCCCACGTCTATGGACGAGAGCTGGGTGGCAGTCGTGAAGAAAAAGCGGAAGCCCCGAGCGCAAAGCTCGGGAGCTAATACGACGACGGCGGCTGCCAGACCTCCCGCCCCCCCCTCAAAAACACCGAGGGGAAAAAAGAAAAAGGGGGGTCCGACACCTAAGAAGGGGGCTGGACTCCGAGCCCCCCGTTCCGCGGCCATTGTCCTAACCCTCCAACCGGAGGCACGGGACAAGGGCGTAACCTACGGGTCGGTGATGACCAAGGCCAGGTCCAAAATCGAGTTGGACGGCCTCGGTATCACCGGCTTGAGGTCTCGTACGGCGCGGACGGGGGCCCTTATTTTGGAGGTCCCTGGAGCCACCAGCGGCCCAAAGGCAGACTCCCTCGCCACAAGGCTGAGGGAGGTCCTCGGCGAGGCCGATGTCCGGGTTACCAGGCCCACGAAGTGCGCAGATCTGCGCATTTCGGGCCTGGATGACTCGGTCACGTCCGAGGACGTCGCCGCTGCGGTGGCCAAGTCGGGGGGATGTGCGGTCGAGGCGGTCAAAGCCGGCCAAATCGTCCGCACAGCCTTCGCCCAAGGGACCTCCTGGGTCCAGTGCCCAGTGGCAGCCGCCAAGAGGGTGGCCAGGGGGCGCCTGTTGGTCGGCTGGGTCTCCGCCCAGGTTAAACTGATGGAGACCCGGCCGACGAGGTGCTACCGCTGCCTCATGCTCGGTCACGTGAGGCAGGGGTGCACCTCTGCGATTGACCGCAGCGGCGAATGCTTCCGCTGCGGTCAAACAGGCCACCTGGCCAAGGAGTGCTCGGCCGCTCCTCGCTGCTCACTATGCGTGGCAGCGGGGAAGCCCGCCGAGCACCGGGCGGGGAGCAGGGCCTGCACGGGGGTGATAGCCCCCAAACGTGCAGGCTCTAAGGCGGCCGGACGGACCCCGGCCGCCGTTGCTCCCACTAAGGACCTGGTAAATGCGGCCAAGTGATGGCCATTCACCGGGTCCTACAGGCGAATATCAACCACTGCGCCGGTGCGCAGGACCTCCTCCTGCAATCCATGGCGCAGTGGTCGATAGACGTTGCAGTGGTCGCTGAGCCGTACTACGTCCCCCCCAGTGATAATTGGGCAGAGGACGTGGACGGTTTGGTGGCCATAATAACTAAAAGAGGGGCAGAGGGCATACTGCCCCCTCCCACCTTGTCGAGGGGTCGAGGCTTTGTGGCGGTCCGCTGGGGAGAGATATGCCTTATTGGGGTGTATTTCTCCCCCAACAGGACTCTCGCCGAGTTCGAAGCGTTCCTGGACCAGATAGGGGCCCTCATTGGGCAGACCCTACCGTGTCCGGCGCTCGTCGTGGGTGACCTCAATGCCAAATCGGTGGCTTGGGGTTGTCCCGCGACGAACACTCGGGGAGATCTCCTTGCGGAGTGGGCGGCGGCTGCCGGCCTCTGGGTTCTGAACCAGGGGTCGGCCAACACCTGCGTGCGCTGGCAGGGGGGGTCCATCGTGGACGTTTCGTTCACGACCCCCGCCGTCGCACGGCGTGTCCGTGATTGGAGGGTGCTGGAGGATGTGGAGACGTTGTCGGACCACTTGTACATCCGGTTCGACGTCTCCACATCCACAGAACGCGCGGACACGCGACGTCGCCCCAACAGCCGAGGCTCGGCCCGATGGGCCTTGTCAAGCCTAAATCGCGAAGCGGTGGAGATTGCTTCCATTGTCCAGGCCTGGGTAACACCTTCCAGGCCTGTGGAGGTCGAGGTCGAGAGTGAGTGGTTCCGGGATGCGCTGTCGCAGATCTGCGACGCCAGCATGTCCCGGGCCAAACTTCGACCTCCGAAGCGTCAGGTGTACTGGTGGTCTCAAGGGATCGGAGAAATCCGATCCCGGTGTGTGGCGGCGAGACGCCAGTACACCCGGGCCCGCCGAAGGCGGGTCCGCGACGCCGACTTGGAAGCCCAGCTGTACGGTGCCTATCGAGAGGTTAAGAAGGCCCTACAGCTCTCCATCGCCGACGCGAAGGCTATTGCCAGAACGGAGCTCCTCGAGACTCTGAACCGTGATCCATGGGGGAGGCCGTATAAGATGGTCAGGGGCAAACTTCGCCCCTGGTCGCCCCCCCTGACGGCGAGTCTCGAGCCTCGACTGCTGGAGGAGGTTGTTTCGTCGCTGTTTCCGATCGGGGCGGAACACCTCCCTCCAGCGATGGCGCCCCCACGACGTCACGCCGACGTCGTGGATGCGAGCGCAGAAGTCGAGATCCCTCCGGTAACGGAAGGAGAGCTAGGCGCGGCCGTGTTAAGGATGAAATCCAAAAACACGGCACCGGGACCCGACGGAGTCCCGGGACGCGTCCTGGCTCTGGCACTGGAGGCCCTCGGGGGGAGATTCCGCGGTCTACTGGACGCCTGTCTACAGTCCGGCCGTTTTCCGGTTATCTGGAAAACCGGCCGGCTCGTCCTGATAAGGAAGGACGGGCGTCCCGCGGAATCCCCCTCAGCCTACCGTCCGATCGTGCTACTGGACGAGGTCGACAAGCTCTTCGAGCGCATTATATGCTGCCGCCTCGTCAAGCACCTCCGAGACGTGGGCCCCGACTTGTCCGAACGTCAGTTCGGATTCCGAGAGGGAAGGTCGACCGTGGATGCGGTCGGCCGTATCAAAGCCCTCTCGGAAGAGGCGGCCGCCCAGGGCGGGGTGTTACTGGCGGTGTCACTCGACATCGCAAACGCCTTCAACACCCTTCCCTGGACCTGCATCATGGAGGCACTCCGCTATCACAATGTGCCTCCATACCTGCGCCTCATAGTCGGGGCCTACCTCTCGCAGAGATACGTAGAGTATCCGGTCCGGGATGGTACGCTGGCAAGGTGGGAAACGTCATGCGGTGTTCCACAGGGTTCGGTCCTGGGCCCTCTCCTGTGGAACGTCGGGTACGACTGGGTGCTGCGGGGCGAGCTCCTTCCCGGAGCAGAGGTCACCTGTTATGCAGACGACACGCTGGTGACCTCCCGGGGAAGCTCGTACCGAGACGCGGCACGCCTCGCCACTGTGTCAGTAGCACAGGTGGTGAGGCGCATAAGGATGCTCGGCCTGGAGGTGGCCCTCCACAAGTCCGAGGCGCTGTGCTTCCACCGCACCCGGAAGGGGCCACCTCCCGGCGCGAGCATCCAAGTCGGTGGCACTCGGATCGAGGTCAAGCCCGAGATGAGGTATCTCGGACTCGTCCTCGACCCGCGCTGGAGTTTCCGCAGACACTTCGCCCGCCTGGCCCCCCGATTGATCGCGGCATCAGCTGCCCTAAGGCGGCTGATGCCAAACATCGGGGGGCCCAAGTCGGCAAGCCGCCGCCTGTATATGGGGGTGGTGCGATCGATGGCCCTTTACGGGGCCCCGATCTGGGCGGAGACCCTGACGGCCCGTAATATCGCCCTCTTGAGAAAACCTCAGAGGGTGATGGCCGTCAGCGTCATACGCGGTTATCGCACCATCTCATGCGAGGCGGCGTGCGTATTGGCGGGCACACCTCCCTGGGACCTGGAGGCGGAGGCCCAGGCGTCACTGTACAAGTGGCGCAGGGACCTCCTCCTCCGGGACGAGCATCCTGCTCCCAGGGAGGTGGAAGTGCGGAAACTCCTGGCTCGACAGTCCGTGTTGGGGTTCTGGGGGGTAAGGCTGGCCTCGCCAGGGGCCGGCCACCGGACTGTCGAGGCGCTCCGCCCAGTAATAAGGGACTGGACGGAGCGCATGTGGGGCTCGCTTACCTTCCGGGCGGTGCAGGTTCTCTCGGGGCATGGCTGCTTCGGGAGATACCTGCACCGGATCGCCGGACGGGAAGCGACCGACGAGTGCCATCACTGTGGCTGCCACGAGGACACGGCGCAGCACACCCTTGAGGAATGCCCAGCCTGGGCAGGGGAGCGCCGCGACCTCGTCGCAGCGGTAGGGGACGATCTCTCCTTGCCGGCCATAGTCAAGGCTATGGTCGGCGACGAGAGGTCGTGGAAAGCGGTCCTCTCCTTCTGCGAGAGCGTGATCTCGCAGAAGGAGGCGGCGGAGAGAGAGAGGGAGGCCGATCCCTCCTCTCATTCCATCCGCCGCAGACGCACTGGGACCCGGAGAAGGGCGTATGCCCACCTTCTCCCCCCTACCTAGCGAGGCTGGGTGGTGACTCGGGGGAGTCACCACCCACACGCAAGCCTCGCGAGAAGGCGCGCGTGGTGTTCCCACGCGCCTTCTTGAGGTGGCTGGACCGGGGGATTCCTCCCTGCTCCAGCCTATAGGAGGGCCCGCCGCCGCCGCTGCCCTGGCGGCGGGCGCCGCGCTGGCGTGGCCGCGGACGATTACCGAGGGGTACCCGTGGCCACGCCGATTCGGTGCGCGCGGAGGAACACCGGGGGGTTTTTAGTGGGTAGGACCGCTCCCGTCTGGAGCGGTGAGTCCCACATATCCGTTCGACCCGCCGCTGACGGGGGTCAGCGGCGGGTCGAACGCGTAAATGTGTTTTCCCCCCGACAAAAAAAAAAAAAAAAAAAAAAAAAAAAAAAAAAAAAAAAAGGTGTACAAAGCAACTGTGTCAAAAGTTCATCTCAAAGCTTTCATCAAACGTGGCTTTGAAAAAACTGCACTGAAATCGGACCAAGCATTATTGTTATAGATCCGGACTTGCACACACACTCCGCGGCGTAAATACGCAATTCCATTAGTTTTTCGCCTGGGGTTATTAATAAAACAAAGATATTAGAATAACAAACTTTTTAGATGGGGCCAAAGAAAATAGATGTAACTAGGGATTTTATATTGAATAAGTCCAAAGTTTTGTGTTCCTTATACAGTTTGTTTGATATAGGGTACCTATAGTTGAAATCGTGCATATCGTGTTTTAACAGGTAAATCCACTCATCAAGGAACCATAGTCGAATTCCTACGAAATTTTTTCGACTATATACGCTTAGAAATTACACCGTTCTCAGATCACTTGAAATTACACATTTAAGATGTCTTTGCTGAATGTTTTAGTTATACCAAACCCTACATTTTCAAGTGTATCTAATTATCATACTTTACAATACATACTAATATAATATTAAATAATTTAATCAGGTCATAGAAAAGTTAAAGTGACATTGGCACATTTGCCTGGCTTTAATTATATCCTGTATACTTCACTAATGAAAAATAGTTTAGAACGTAGATGATGCTTACTCTGTAACAAATGAATAGTCTAGTCGAGTAGGTAAGTGAATATTAATTTTATCCAATAAAGATGGACAAAATAATACCATTCACAAATAAATTAAGCCATTTTACTAAATGTCTGCGAGTTACCATACCGACCATACGATCGGCTTCCATAGTACATGTATGCGTATATGCGTGTAAAAATCAAGTGGCTTCACTTCTATCGTACAGCATGACCGTCTATCTTTTTTCTTGTTCTGAAGATAGACTTACTAAATATTTGCTAATAATCATATACAGCGTGGCGGACTATAGCCCATACTCCTCATTAGACGAGGGAAGGCCTATATCCCTGCAGTGGAATGTTTACGGGCTGATGATGATGAATAATATACAATTAAACTACGTTGAACGCTGTAACCAATTATCCACAGTGATATTATAGACCTCTATAGATGTCTATTACGCCACCGTCACTTTATTAGCTAGCAATTACGGCGGCCGACACCGGGATTCCTAATATTCGATAAAACTGTTAATGTAATGAGACTAACCATGTTTCACGCTCTTGTATGGAGTACTATGAACCGCATGTGCGTGCCGTGCCCTATCTGGCTCGTCCATAAATTACTATGGTATCTGTGAGGAGGACTTGATGCTACATGGGAACGCATTCCGTTGCTTAGCGTAATTGGCACAATGTGCATCGTAATAGGTATCGGATTGTGATATTCCGCCAATTTGATTATCTCGAGGTTCGTAGAACATTCAATCTAATGAACTGTTACATACGTATTTATTACGTAATATATACATTTACATACATATTTTGACTTAGGTCTTATCTTATACGTAGGGCACGCTGAATGTGTAATTCACAAATGAAAGAGTTTATATGCACAGCAATATATCAGGTATAAAAAAGGGCTCTTATTAATTATTATAATTAGATATACGTATACATAATTCTACCATATAACGGCGTATAACTATGTCTAACCTTTTTATAAATAATTTTGTATAGTAAGCAAAGCAACCTGTTATGTGCAAGCGTGCCGTGCTATTACATCGTCACTATTAGTGATTTATATTGATGTATTTATATGGGTGGTTTATTTATTTTATTAAAATTAGTTTACCGCGCACGCTACCTACATATCATGTGCGTAATGCTTCCTAACCCAAAGGTTGCGTGGAAGAGATGCTTTTAGTGATAAGGCCGCCAAATAGTATTATCCCCTTTTTCTTATTTTTCTATGTTTCTTATTGTTGTCCAATAAAGCATATTTTGTTGTTTATTAGTGGAAACTGTTTTGGCGGTGTTGTATTTTTAGTACAAACATATTGTATCACTATTAGATGTTTGTTTACCAGAAATAAATAAAATAAAATAACATGATTCAAGTATATAAGTAGTATAAGACGAATATTTCGATCATTTAGATGTTGCTTTAGAGCTGACACTACTTACAGGGACTTATTTAGTTGGATGATATCTAATCTTGAGAATAGCATTAGGCTATAATTAAAGGTTAAACAAACTTACCTAAGTGAAGTTTGACCATAATTATATGAGTCGTTACATCCGAAGGCATTTAAGTTCACCAGGTAGTCCACTCTTCTATGTACTAGGCATCAAGCACAATTTCAGAGCTGAAAATGCTAAAAAAAAAAAGTACAAGTACCCTCCTCCCACGCCCCCACCCGGCCCCGACTCGTGCGTCGAAACGTCATTTCTTTAGAGTTTACTGGTATTTCGCAAACTTATGTGGGGGATATGGGTTATGGGAGGGTTCTTAAATGCCTTCGGATGTAACGACTCATATAATTATGGTCAAACTTCACTTAGGTAAGTTTGTTTAACCTTTAATTATACTTCGTCGTTACATCCTCGACATTTAAGTTCACCAGGTAGATGTTTAGCGCGTTTGCGAAATAACCTTAGAACATTGGTTATACGTTTGACAATCAACTTTTATTTTATCAAATTACATATCTTAATTATTATTATAATATTAATTATTACAATTAAATACTGCTTCTGCAAATGCACTTTCTCCATCATTCATCAAGAGAGACCGATTGTAAAATTTTGCGAAAACAAGGGAGGTGCCTGTTCAACCTGCGGTTCTCTTAATTAGTTCGATAGACACGTCTTTACGGTGGGGTGCCGACGTAGAAGCGTGACGAGTGCTATGGGCAGAAAAGGTGTCAGTATCTATGCCGCTTTCTTCCATTATCCCCTTGATCCATCGACTGATGGTTGAGGAACTTGCGTTAAGTATCGGCTTTTTTGTCGTGAGGAATAAACGGTCAGTATTAGAGTTCATTCGGAACTGTTACGTAATCTCAATATATGACGTAAGTGCCTTTGCAGGACAAATCTCTTCCCTGATCGGGAAGAAAGGAATAATAAGACGTGGCATTAGCCGACCAGGTGCCGAAGTTTTAATCAAATTTATTTAATTATTGAAATAATAATAAAAGATTATTATTTCAATAATGTCTTGATTAAATGTAATGCAAGACAATTTAATAGGGATAGGGTCTGGACCCGTTGTCCTGAAGATAATGCAAGCAGAGACGCTGTCTTTTTACAAATTCTATCTAAAGACAAACTATCGTTTGGATATAGATTTCCTACAAAATCAAGAACTAACTTAGGATCCCACGTAAATTGATACATCGGAAAAGCAGGTCTTTGCTTAAAGACGCCTTTCATAAACCTTATCACTTGGTCATTCTCGCTGAACCATTTGCCAAATATTATACTGAGGGCAGAACGGTAAGTATTCAAGCTAGAGTAGCTTGCTCCCTTATTATATTGAATTGTTAGAAATTCAAGAATTTGAGGAACGGTTGCGTTATAACAGTCAATATTTTCTGCAATGTAAAATTGCCACCACTTTTTCAATGCCACATTGTATTGTTTTAGGGAATTTACTGAAAGGGAAGACACCATAATATCTACTGTATCTGGCTTGAGTGATCGTCGCCTATACGCTTCCCTGATAATTGGCACGACACCAGGATAAGGGTTCTCCAAAAGGGATGCGGTTCTCTGAAAGGAGACATCAGTAACTGATTGTCGGGATGAAAATACACAGGGTCTTTGCACGCCAGTGAATGGAGCAATGGCTACCATGGTTGACTTGGCCAGAAAGGCACAACCATGATGCCTGTGGCTTCGTCGTCGACAATTTTACGCAGACATTTGAGAATAAGTGAGAATGGTGGGAAGGCGTAAAAGTAATAATTACTCCAATCCAGTGTAAACACGTCAATATTGAAGGCGGACGGGTCTCGTTTCCACGTTATGTACTTAGAGCATTTGTTGTTCAAACGAGATGCGAAGAGGTCTATCTCAGGCTGCCCAAAGTTGCTTACGATGTCTCTAAAGACAGTCTGTGAGAGATCCCATTCCGCATCAATATTGGTGCGTCTCGACTCCTCGTCAGCTTCGGTGTTGTCTTTCGATCTAATATATGATGTGAAAATGTACAGTCGACGCTCTTCGCAAAATAACTATATCTCGCGTGTAATATCATTTAAATGATTATACTGTACGCCACCCATTCTGTTAATATATGAAATAGCTATAGTGTTATCGATACGAAGTAAAATTTCTGAATCGTGCATTTCGCTTGCAGAACATTTTAGACCCATAAGAGCCGCTTTAAGCTCTAAAAAATTTATATGGAATATTCCCGAAATCCGCTGGCGCGCTCCCTGTTACACATTACGCCCCACCCTGATAAGGAGGCGTCTGAAAAAATTTCTAAAGCCTTTTGACCGCGACGCAAAGGATTCTTAGAAGACATAATATGTCCTTCCCACCATGTAAAATCAGGTAGTAAAGCTTTACTAATGGCCATTTTCTTGTCATAATCATCATTAGATCGTTGTAATGCTCGATATTTCTCACTTTCAAAACGTTTTGTGTATACCCAACCGTAGGCAATGGGTGGACAAGCTGAGGTGAGGACACCGACGAATTGAGCGAACTCCCTAATCGTCAAAATATTCTTTTTTGATATGTCTTTAACAAGAGATAAAATTTTTATTACGCTTGTTTAAGGGTAAGCCCATATTCATGTCAACTGAATTCAGTTCGAATCCTAAGAACGTACAAATTTGACTTGGTAACAAGTGGCTCCTTTCGGTATTAATTGCCAGCCCCAGAAAGTGTAATATGTTTCTGTTTCAGAAACACAATTTTGGCAATCCCTATACGAATACCCCAGACACAAAATATCATCCAAATATACGACTAAGAGTAACCCTTTACTCCTAAGGAAAGATGCAACCGGCTTCAGCAACTTGGTTAAGACATATGGGGCTGATCGTAGACCAAACGGAAGGCACTGAAATTTGGCCGTTGAATTCAAATCTTAAAAACTTCCGATAGTAAGGATGCACCGATATTAAAAAATATGTATCTTTGAGATCGATATTTGCCATAAAACACGACGGGGACATTAATTTCGTGGCTGTACGAATGTCCTCCATTTTAAAGTGTTGTGTTTCGACACACCTATTTAATGCTTTCAAATTAAGTATGCATCTGTGTTCACCGTCACTTTTTGGTGTGAGATATATCTTAGATATGAACTGACCGGGTTTATCAGCACATGGCAAAATGGCTTTAGTTTGGGTTAACTTTGAGATCTCTAAATTCAAATTATGTTTCTCTGAAAGTGAAAATTCATTATTAACTGGTTCTGTTATTTGAGTAACTGGCCGATTAAAAGGTATCTTATAACCAGATACGATCTGTAAAATAACAGGATCACTTGTAATGGATCTCCAATTATCAATAAAATATTTTAATCGGCCTATGTGACTGCTCACCTCTATTGGGTTTTGGGCGTCGATTTGGGAACTGCTGCTTTCGACGGAGTCGGATAACGATTTCGGAAAGCTTTTTAATAAGCTCGATTTTGTCTATATTGTCGCCATCGCCATAAGCTTCGACGTGACACTAGTAAGGCCGGCTATACCTAGCCCCAGATGTTGCTGAGCTTTCTCTAAGCGCTTATCCCTGTTCCTAGCGGATTCTGTTAGAACAGCCGATATTTCAGGATTCAATTTAGGCGCCTTCACAAGCTGAAAATTCTCCGGTATCAGCAATTTATCTGTAATTGCTTTACTTTGGTCCTTATTCAGACCTTCCGATAATATCCGACCCCAGCGTTTAGAGACGTCATCATGGATCTTGGATCCGAAGAGTTCCTGTTTAACCTTCGAATCGCCTAACGCCTCTAAAATATTTCTTGGTAAAGCCGTAGAAGTTGATGGCTCGACTGAGGCGGCTACCGGTCTTTCAGTTGAAGACGGTCTGTTGTCGCCGGGAGATCGGTTACGCGAGCTTGGCCAGCTGGTAAGTCGGGTGGATCTCCTGTGGCATCTCTCGTCTTGTTTATGTCGTAATCGACCACGGTTATGGCTGACCGCATGATAGGGCTTAAGCCCGCATTATCTGAGCTAATAGATAAGAGTACCGGACTTGGACTTCTATATCTTGAGCAAGAGGCCCTCGGACTTCCTGATTCTGTAAGTACAGGATACCAAAGTCATGATCACGGCATGACATTTTGACTGTAATCACGTCACAGTACTAGATAGGAAAGTATGCAACTACGGTCGCGCCGTAGTATTCATTGGTAAGAATACGTTTGACTATAATCTCGTCATAGTACCACGTTAAATAAATTTATACTGGTTCTATATAATATGCGACCATGATCTCGCCATAGTACGATTTGCATCATCGTTCATAGTCAAATGAGCTAAATTTCTCATTATAATATAGCATAACTGAGCTGAAATTCTTCAGATACTATTGTAAAGTTAAGTATTTCTATAGCGTAATAATTTATACTGGTTCTATATAATATGCGACCATGATCTCGTCATAGTACGATTTGCATCATCGTTCACAGTCAAACGAGCTAAATTTCTCATTATAATAAAGCATAACTGAGCTGAAATTCTTCAGATACTATTGTAAAGCTAAGTATTTCTATAGCGTAATAACTTATACTGGTTCTATATAATATGCGACCATGATCTCGCCATAGTACGATTTGCATCATCGTTCATAGTCAAACGAGCTAAATTTCTCATTATGATATAGCATAACTGAGCTGAAATTCTTCAGATACTATTGTAAAGTTAAGTATTTCTATACTTAGCGTAATAATTTATACTGGTTCTATATAATGTGCGACCATGATCTCGTCATAGTACGATTTGCATCATCGTTCACAGTCAAACGAGCTAAATTTCTCATTATAATAAAGCATAACTGAGCTGAAATTCTTCAGATACTATTGTAAAGTTAAGTATTTCTATAGCGTAATAATTTATACTGGTTCTATATAATATACGACCATGATCTCGCCATAGTACAATTTGCAACATCGTTCATAGTCAAACGAGCTAGATTTCTCTTTATAATATAGGAAAACTGAGCTGAAATTCTTCAGATACTATTGTAAAGTTAAATATTTCTATAGCGTAATAATTCAAAATAGTCAAAGTATCCAGAAAAATATTAAAGAAACAGTCGATGTAAATCCAATGTTATTGGGCGGTAGATTAAAAAAAAAAAAAAATCTGTAATTCCGGCGATGTGACCAAGTATTGTAACTAGTGTGTAAGATAATCTAATCTAAGTGTAAGATAAGTATATGAGATGATTCCGTGTGTTTCGAAAGAATAAATAGAACAGTAGGTAAATTAATACAAAGTATGAATGATCACGTCACTAACCTTCGTCACTAGATTTACGACGCATCCTAAGTCGCCTTTCGAGGCGCCTTATTTTCCTTTTAATATGTTCGTCGAAATTCTTATGTTTCCGTTTCCCCATCCCGGAAAAAACCTCCACACAATCACACGCGGTAATATCGCACGATACAACAGATATTCACTTAAAATTTTGGTAAGGAAAAAAAATTTCGATGCTTTGATGCCCGCACAAAAAAAGCGAATGACGTTTCGACGCACGAGTCGGGGCCGGGTGGGGGCGTGGGAGGAGGGTACTTGTACTTTTTTTTTTTAGCATTTTCAGCTCTGAAATTGTGCTTGATGCCTAGTACATAGAAGAGTGGACTACCTGGTGAACTTAAATGTCGAGGATGTAACGACGAAGTATAATTTCTCAGTTCAGCACCGGTATAGTCAGCGGTGACACAGTCTCAAATTATCCTGTTACATTACAAAAACTTACCACTTTTAAAATTCGAGGATCACAGTTCGAAGATCTTATTTTTCACGTGATTATTGAAAGCAATCATAGCCTATTCTAGCCCAGTGAAGGTCAAACTTTTCATCAAATCTATTGTCTTTGGTTAATAAAGTCACTTGATACGATATACTGTGTGCAGGATGGGTTAGTTATGAAGCTCCTGCTTTTCAGAAGCCGCCTGGTCTAAGACCTGTCGGCACGTCTCATCGTGACTTCTGGTTTCCAGAACACAGAATAAATCTCGCCAACGCTGCTTGCCTATTTGACACTTTGTCGCCCCGAGGGGAGGCAGTAGACTTAATTTTTTACCTATAACATTATAATAAACATGACCATAAGGTAGATAATATATAAAATATGTAATGACTGAAATTATTGTAATTGTAAGAAAGAAAGAAAGAAAGAAAAACAGTGACATTATTTTAATTACAATATAGAATATTATAAATATCGAAATAATCCTATTAACATAATCCTTTATACGCAACACTACATTTACGGCTACTAATACCTGCCATCTTTAATTTTTATTCCTAAAACACAGAAAATTTCGGATAATTTTTTACATGTGGTTTAACAGTTTATATAATAACTAGCCGCTATGGTTTAACGTTTGTGAAAATCATTAGCGGAATACGAAACGTTTAAAAAGGCTTGCTTTGCTCGTGATGCAATTACTGGGGCATGTTCAGACACATCGGCTAACTTTTAACTGAATAAACCAGAGGCACCCGGAACAGGTGTTTGAAAAATTTTCGTCGAATATCGAATCCATCCAATCACACCTAAATGTTATTTGACTTTACGTCAGTGTTGTCAGTCGCTAATAATTGGTGAAGTGTAAACTTAAATAATAAAAGATGTAATGGAACTGGCCTTTATGACGACATGCATTACGATTTTAGAATAAAAATAACATAAAATTAAAATACAAACTTTCTATTACAATAACCGTAAAAAGTGGCACCGGCTAAGCTTTAGCTGATTCCCATGGTACATAAATTTTATACTAGTCAGATCAAAAAAACTTCCAGTGCTCCCTGAACGGCATGTAAAACTTTTCTTTGAATGTCGAACACATTACGGAGTTCATTCATAGCGATAATTTTTAAATAAAACAATCTCCGCAATATATTCGACATTGGCGACACGTTCTTCGGAGAAATGTAATAATCTACATCACCTTCAAAGTGTACCTATATTCTGGCAAAATTAATAATTTGAATTTGAATTGAATTTGAGGTAGTTAAATTTTCATCCAGGTTATTTTTTCGTCTGACAGCATCGCTGAACGGCTGATATGACGTTTGACGAGGATCAATTATCGCCTAGCGGGCGTGCATATGCGTACCCCAGGGGTGCCTCGTTCAGCCGTAGATGATGGCATCGATATAGACCATAGTAACGGGTAAGTAATGTGTAATTTCAACTATTGCATCTGCTTATTCGTACAGACGTGACAATAGTAGACATGATAATAATAGGCTGAAGCTGTCTGTACGTATTAACCGAGTAGGCATGATAATCCTTTTAGCATCCACTACCATCCTCCCTATCTTTAAAAAGTACAGTCATCGAAAAAATCACGTCAGCGATTTTAAAAATATTTGCTAATAACCATAGTTTGCATTGTAGGTACCGGTTGTTAGGGAGACTTGTTTGTAATCATGAGAACATGCATACAAATACAAAGGCAAATAGTTTATTTTGCACCGATAGTCTTACATACATTTGCAATTATTACATGTATTATAATAAAAGGTACCAAGAAAAAACATATTACTTAGTTAAGTAAATTATCTTTCATTTTCATATACACACTGTTGGTGTACCTTTTAAATTTGTTTTTATGCACAACTGGTTAGCACTCGTTAGTCCTCAAACACACCTGATGTAAAGTGAAGATGAGACCGAAGGAGGTAACATACTGCCACGGAAACCCCATCTTATTTCGGGGACTGGCTATCTTGGAACAACTGGAACACAACAATGCTATCAACATTGTTGCTTTGTCGGCGGACTTAGATAAGATGGTGGTAGCTAACCAGGCGGTCATTTAAAATGCCCTACCACCAAGCAAACCGAGTACTAAATATGTATCCCGCTGGGGAGATCTTATCCGCGACCTCTGTTTCGTAAATCCTATGTTGTTTACATTGAGCCAAGGACGCGGTAAATAAAATTAAAATGATGGCTAGCGTGTTCAGCAAGTGATCACCATAGCTGCGATGATTAGTATGGGTGGTAAGCGGATCAAAAACTACCTAACATTTAATTCTACACACAACTCTATAAATAAAGCTTGTGTGTCTCTTTTCAGCCGAGTTTTTCTTGCTTTTTAACATACATAGGTCATGACCTTTATCCAATGAATCTGGAACTGGTCTCCGACATTCGTGTCTTCATACTCGACTGCTTGTCAACACAACATTTCGTATACCATTTCGACTACAAAACATTTCTGCATCGTATCTTTCCCCAGCGTACTTTTCATCGACAAAACACTTCGTATAACAAACATTCGTCGTACACCTTTTCAACAACTATCGATTCGCTAATCGATAATTCGCCGACGAACCGTTCACCTTTGAACATTTAAGCCAAATTTTTCACCGTACTTACCAATCTATAGAGGTTAATTATTTCTAAGAACAAAACACTCTTTAGAATCAGGTTGATGGTGTAATTATATTTTTCGTGATTAGAAGGGGCTGCTGATACATGCAATAAATAAGGACATCCCTTTCTGACTTACGCTTAAGTAGACACTTGAGTGTCGTTTCATTTTGTTGGTTGAGTTTCATTGGGTGGTCAGAGTTAATACGGTAACTCGAAACACAATTTCATTCGATGGACACGAAATCGAGACAAATAGTAACGCGACGCAATGGTGGTCCAAACTATAAGATATAGAGCGTGTAATAACATCCATGATTCACCTTTGATACTGAGTCCATCTTCGTTGAAATGTACAAATAAAAATTCATTAAATACTATTAATTTTCTTATCTTGGCCCATGTCTAAATGTTTTATCCCAATATTTTTAATTCCATTTGAGTATGAACTCAACTTTGTGGAAAGAATACTTGTCACCCCTACCACACTCACCATCGAGACATAAACCTACCACATGTAATTACACCGAAATTTGAATTGGATATGTATAATTACAAAGACTTTCACCTGAAATACAAACTCGTATTAAGAATACATAATAGAATTAGTATACATACAAAGTAGTATGTACTTACACTTAAAGCTACTGTTGGGTATCAAGTATATAATTTATAATATTAGCATGTAAATATAAAGCAACCACTGCTCCAGGCCTTGACCTGTCAGCATCAGCATGATCTGTACATACAGGTTTATTCCTAGTTTTAAGGTCTGATTCTTTTAGTCGGTTAGTCTGGATTTAATTTTAACTGTAAGCAATAACATTTCACTCGCTTTCTATAAAATTGAAAATGTAAAAGAAGGATTTTATAAAATAAAGCGAGGTACCACGAAGGCTGCAACAGCCAGCTTGAAAATAAACTCAATTTTCTGTTCGATGCAAAAGGTAAATCTCACCTTCGTACCTGAGCTCTCGAGGGGGTGAAATCACTTGCAACTTATATTTGATTTTTAGAATTCAGTCCCAACTTTGAGTGAAATTCGCGAATTCAGTTGATCGCAAGCGCTATATTATTCTGCGGAGACGTGTGTTTTGAATAAATAAATCTTTGCACATACACACAGCTCCATCTAGTTCCACACTAAGCAACTATAGGCTTCTATTATCTCATCAACGTTATAATTTACGAATATCTCTGTCAGCATTTTCAAGTTACAATTTATTCAATATCAAGCGGATGACGGTCATATTCTTAGTAAAGTGTGCGCGCTCTAAGTAATTTGTTCTTAGACCGATCTTGAGTTATCAGAATCCTTTATATCTGCTGCCTTTTTCTTTACTAAACGCATATTCTACTTACATTATAGTACACATAGACATTAGACATAGATTAGACATTGGTACAAGGCCTGCCTATGGGAATCGAACCCGAATCTCCCAAATTGGGAAACCGCGTCTTAACCGCTGCACCGACGCTCATATTTTTGGTTATACCAAAAATAAAAATGGCCCGCCCGAGTATAGAGCCTTGTGGGACGCCCATGCAGACTGTGGACCCTCACGATGTGTTTCCACTGATATTAACCCTCTGAACTCTGCCATTCATATAAGAATTCAGAAAGTCAATAGCACGGCCTGTTATATACACAATGATTATATCGTCTTGATGTGCAAACCAACTATATCATCATCCTACCAGCCGAAAGACGTCCAATGCTGGACAAAGGTCAAACCAACTATATTAAAAGCTAAATATCTTATAAACGGCTCAACCGATCTATGTCCCAGATTTCCAAAATAAAAAACCGATAGGGCACGGCAGGAATTTACCTTCAACCAGATATTATAAAACAGAAACTTATTAAGAAAGCATATTATAAAATATCAGATTATTTAGATGATAAACATTCATGGACATAACCAGCCCGTTCGCATATATAACCAGGCTATTTCACAATTAATAATGAAATATTATAATATAGAATAATAATTAATAATTTTGTAATATAAAAACTTTTTTTTAAAAAGAGCAACCTCTCGGGTTTCTTGCTTGTTCTTCTCAGGGGAAAATTGCCTTTTGAACAAGCAGTAGCTTTAAAAATGTAAAATCTGACTATTTTAAGTGTACCCTGTGTACCTACAAAATAAAGCATTTTTGATTTGATTTGATTAGTAGCTACTAGAAATCATTCTCGTGAATTCATACATTTTGGAAAAAAAAAATCTAAATTGTGTTATTTTATTTAGTAATACTTAGGTGATTGAGTGTGTTAAGGCCTACCTAAATAGTTTATCTATAACTGGTTCTGTGAAGAATAATTCCGCTTCGTCTAATCATTCTTTTATTCGCGGAACAAGAAGGAATTCTCATTTATGAACAATACTAGGGAAGTCACCTATACTATAAAACGGGATTCCTAATAACTATTAGACAAATCATCTACAGATCATAATGCGAATTTTAATACAAAACTATACTTGGAAAATTTCATTTTAGGCAAACGTACGTGTTGTAACGTGAACCAAGACACAAAATGTTGACAGAAATCAGTAGTAATGGGTAACTAAAGTGTCATTCTATGAAACTTGCTAACTATGTAAACAAAAGATGATCTCAGATCTCTCTCGTACCTGCTTGATTTTTACTTTCGGTATTTTATTATACGATACGGTTTAAAGGAGAGTCTTGCCCACTAGTAAATTCATCATTTAGAGACAATTTCAATATGGTGGTTTGTTTACATAGCAAGTTCCACATAATGTTTGTTTACACATCGATATTGGTTTGAAAATGACAATGGATGTCCATGAACGATATTAGTTAGACTATTGATCTAAGTGACTGTGATTTTAAAGAAATTAGGACAAGGTTTACTTCTACTCGTAGATAGGTACCATCGGCTAACCAATCTGGCCGTCAAATTAATTGCTCCGCATCTGCTCAGGAGGATTTCAATTGGAATGGAATCGTTGCATAGTCAGACGGGCGAACTCCAATTTATATGCAGATTTAAAATAAATAATAATTATGTCAGTTTTACAGTGATTTACGAACACATGCAGTCATAACACTTAAATTAATCATTTTTGTGACGCTGCTCAAGTATCGAGTACTTTTCTTATGTGTTATACGTTGTACAGTCCGAACCATATAAACTAAATGTTTACAAATTAAATGTTCTCTGGAATTTATTAACACTGTTCGATAAGTTTTTATTTAGTTACTGCAATTATCTACTGAGTTTAACAATAAGCAAAAACATTCATGATTTCCTGAGAAAACTTAATTTATAGTACAAATTAATGATTATACAATTAATGACTATTAAGGATTATCTTCTTTTTAAAGACAATGGATTGGCACTTGACCTCAATCACACCTGATGTTAAGTACAGTACAGACCCGGAAACCCCATATGTTATAGGGAACTGGCTATTTTATCTCTGACAACCGGAACACAACAATGGTATTAACTTTGCTGTTTGGCCACAGACTTAGATAAGATGGTGGTATTTAGCCAGGCGGACATTTAAAATGCCCTACCACCAACCAACCCGAGTACTAAACATGTACCCCGCTGTGGATTGAACACGCGACCACCGATTCCTAAACCCTATGTTGTTTACATTAAGCCACGGAGGCGGTATCTGTTTCTGACTGTAATATATAAGAATTAAAAATACTTTTCTTTAGAATTCCAAGGCCATGTGTGCTGGGACTATGAGTACACTTTTGAACGCAATCTTTACATATCATAAGCCTCTACGTCCTCATTTGTGCTTGAAGTCAAGCGCTTACCCGTTGTGCTTCACAAAATGGCGGTCAAGTGTGAGTAGGACTTGAACTCTGAGGATAACAAACTTAACACCTTTTTTCTCAAGAAAGTATAGAGTTATCAACAAATACTTACGATTCATGGAGCTGGAAAAAAAAACTTCTACCTTCAACGCAATAGCAAATAAATCAAATAAATTGTAGTATTTTTTGATTGAGTTAACTTAGAAGCT